>JANRMT010028174.1:76769932-76791191 GCA_026402145.1 Polypterus bichir lapradei
TATCAGACGCTTCATATTTTTTTGCTGCCTTTTCAATTGTGTAATTCGGTTTTTGTTCAGCGCTCTTCGGAACTGTTGCTTTTTGTCTGTGCACTGCGTCAGTTCACGTGAGCCGCTCGGTGTACATGCATCGAACTTTCCCAGCTGTGCTGTTGCCATGTCGTGCTATGTCCATGGCTGTATCTAATGCTACCGAAGTCCCGGTACTTAAAACTTTCTCTCGCAGTTTCGCTGAGTTTGTGCCAAACACCACCCTGAGTATCTCATCTTCCTCTCCATAAGCACAGTCCTTCACCCGTGAATATTTACCCGTGGCAGTTTGCTATTGGATTGCCGCTGACGGACGGCCTTATATGGGCAGGCACTAAATTACAAACGCCAGCGGCAGCCTGTCTATGAACTTAATTTAAAGTGTAGGTTTACACTGTGCTTTGTTTCCGAAGTAGCAGAACTCATGAATATGGTTGTATATGTCACTCGCTCGCTTCTTATTGTTTCGCTGCCTTCTCAATTATATAATGCATGTTTTCTTCAGCGCTTTTTGGGTCTCTTCCTGGTTTTCTACGTACTGCGTGATTACGTGGGAGGCGTGATGATGTCAAACTCCGCCCCCACGGGTTTCAAGCTCATCTCCATTACAGTAAATGGAGAAAAACAGCTTCCAGTTATGACCATTACGCGTAGAATTTCGAAATGAAACCTGCCCAACTTTTGTAAGGAAGCTGTAAGGAATAAGCCTGCCAAATTTCAGCCTTCTACCTACACGGGAAGTTGGAGAATTAGTGATGAGTCAGTCAGTCAGTCAGTCAGTCAGTCAGTCAATCAGTCAGTCAGTCAGTCAGTCAGTCAGTCAGTCAGTCAGTGAGTGAGTGAGGGCTTTGCCTTTTATTAGTATAGATAAAGTAAGTACATATTGGTCAGCAATTGTAATAATTGCAATCCATTTTGTAGATAGATAGATAGATAGATAGATAATTTATTAATCCCAAGGGGAAATTCACATATTCCAGCACCAGCATACTGATAAAAAACAATATTAAATTAAAGAGTCATAAAAATGCAGGTATAACAGACAATAACTTTGTATAATGTTAATGTTTACCCCGGGGGTGGAATTAAAGAGTCGCATAGTGTGGAGGAGGAACGATCTACTCAGTCTGTCAGTGGAGCAGGACGGTGACAGCAGTCTGTCGCTGAAGCTGCTCCTCTGTCTGGAGATGATACTGTTCAGTGGATTCTCCATGATTGATAGGAGCCTGCTCAGTGCCCGTCGCTCTACCACAGATGTCAAACTGTCCAGCTCCGTGCCTACTGCCTATTGTAAGAGCCTGCCTTCCTCACCAGTTTGTCCACGCATGAGGCGTCCCTCTTCTTTATGCTGCCTCCCCAGCACACCACTGCGTAGAAGAGGGTACTCACCATAACCGTCTGATAGAACATTTGCAGCATCTTATTGCAGATGTTGAAGGACGCCAGCCTTCTAAGGAAGTATAGTTGGCTGTGTCCTCTCTTGCACAGAGCATCAGTATTGGCAGTCCAGTCCAATTTATCATCCAACTGCACTCCCAGGTATTTATAGGTGTGTACACCCTGTACACAGTCGCCTCTGATAATCACGGGGTCCAGGAGGGGCCTGGGTCTCCTAAAATCCACCACCAGCTCCTTGGTTCTGCTGGTGTTTAGGTGTAAGTGGTTTGAGTCGCACCATTTAACAAAGTCCTTGATTAGGTTCCAATACTCCTCCTCCTGCCCACTCCTGATGCAGCCCACAATAGCAGTGTCGTCAGCAAACTTTTGCACGTGGCAGGACGTATATAGTGTGGAATATGGCCGGCCAGTACCCCAAGGCTGCCAGGTGGAGCCCTCCCTGCAGCATGGAGGTGCCCCGAATGCCAGCAGGGAATCATGGACAGTGGAGTTTTCCATTACAGCCCTGCTGGATACCTTGGGGGCCATCATAGGACGCTTTAGGGAGGCCCAGAGACTCTTATGTGCCCTATAACCCAGAAGTACGTCTTAGTCGCAGCAACAGGGGAAATGACGTATTTCTGGGATGAAGAAGAGGACTTTTGATCTGACTCAGAAGTGATAGGACGTCATGTGGACTTCCGGGTCAGGGAATATAAAAGGACTGTGGGAGATCCCTGACGTGGAGCTGAGCTGGGTGGCAGGGTGGCAACGTGTCTGGGAGTGGAGATTGTATTGTGATTATTGTAGTGTATTATATGAGTATTGTGGAGAGTAGGGTGCTTTGTGCATTGTTTATTAATAAAAAGTCAAATTATTCGACTTTTACCTGGTATCTGGTGCCTGATCTGAGGGTTCAAGGGGATGACAGCGCCCCTTATCTGTCATAATAGGCTGAACAGGACTGGAGAAAGTACAGTCCCCTGCAGCGCTCCTGTGTTGCTGACCACAATGTCAGACCTGCAGTTTCTGAGACGCACATACTGAGGTCTGTCTGTAAGATAGTCCACGATCCATGCCACCAGGTATGAATCTACTCCCATCTCTGTCAGCTTGTCCCTAAGGAGCAGAGGTTGGATGGTGTTGAAGATTCTAATGAAGTCCAAAAACATAATTCTTACAGCACCACTGCCTCTGTCCAAGTGGGAGAAGGATCAGTGTAGCATCCAGTCCCACCTTCTCCTGGTATGCGAACTGCAGAGGGTCGAGGGCGTGGCGGACCTGTGGCCTCAGGTGGTGAAGCAGCAGCCGCTCCATGGTCTTCATCACAGGTGACGTCAGAGCGACAGGCCGGAAGTCATTCAGTCACTAGAACGTGATACCTTTGAAACTGGGGTGATGCAAGATGTTTTCCAAAGCCTCAGGACTCTCCCCTGTTCCAGGCTCAGGTTGAAGATGCGCTGTAAAGGACTCCCCAGCTCCAGCGCACAGGCCTTCAGCATTCGTGGTGATACTCCATCTGGACCCTCTGCTTTGCTGGCACGAAGTCTCCTCAGCTCTCTGCTCACCTCGGCTGCTGTAAATGTGGGTGGGGATGTCTCTCCTATGCTGGTATCAGCAGAAGGATGAGTGGAGGATGACTTGTGGTTCAACTCAACTCAACTTTTAACTGTATTGTCCAGGTCAGGTCAATTCAGGGAGCATGCACTGGTACAATGCGTTGCTGCACTCATCACACAAAGAAACAGCTCAGGATCCTGGTTGGCAACCCCCCAGGCAGACCCACCTTTTCCGAAAATGACCCTCTATCTGCCACAGCCAGGTGTTATGTGGGTGCCCCCTTGGCCTGGTCCAGCCACTTGGGTCCTCAACAATGAGGATCCTGCAAGCTGGATCACCCTAGGGCAATCGCAAAATTCATTTGGTTTATGCATCAACACAACTTACAAAGACATTTTTAAACATAAAAAGACAATGAAGGAGAAATACAGTATGAGGAACCACATATATATGAATCACAACATGCATACCTATATTAAACATACATAGATACTATAAGCTAACACATATACTAAAAAAACCTTATACCCATCTACACAGTGGTGCTAATGAATCAGCCATGTAAGTGATTGACATGGATTCCAATTACCTGTTCTCATTAAATGGCCTAATTGCTGAGTGTACTAATGATCTCTTATATCTGGAAGTTATTGTTTGACATTGTAAGACTTGTTTAGTGCCACAGAGCTAAATGTAAATTTGCAATGTAGTGGGTTTGTTGAGGATCTGATGAAGCTTTTTAAGAACCAGGTCCTTATGCAGTTGTTGCACTTATTTTTGTTCCATCCCAGTGACCCTACTCATAGCTTTAATAACATGCTGAAGTTTGACTTTGTTTTGGGAGTGCATGTTGCTAAAGATGTAGATTAAGCCAAACGAAAGAACACTTTGCAGAATAGATAAGTAAAACATATGGAGAATGTGTCAGTTCACACTAAAGTTGTTCAATTTACACAAGAAAAATCTCCACCCCTAAACATTTGTAGGATGTGACTTGTTCTAATAGTTCACCATATATTTCCATACATGGCACTTCTGTCTTTATTTTCCAGAAATCAATCACCATCTATAATTTTCTTTGGATTTATTACAAGGAAATTTTTAGAGCATCATCAGGTACAATCATCAACATCTCTGTCAAACTACTGACTGGACAGAGTGTCAGCCTTTAAAAAACCCCATCAGTGCTTTGTTATCTGCATTTATAAAAGGTGCTGACTGGTGACGAAACCTGTTTGTTTATAAAGTGTGCAATATGTGAGGCTCCTTTATACCAACAGCAATACTGTGTGTCTGCATAATAATAATAATAATAATAATGCATTTTATTTATATAGTGCCTTTCCCATGCTCAAGGCACTTCACAGAGTCTCAGAAAGAAAAAAACAGCAGGGTATATTTTACATTGGATACAAATGTTTTCCTAAATAGAACAATGAAACAGATAAAAAAAAGCATTAAATAGAATAAAGGACAATAAACCAGAGTAAAATACTAAATTCAATACTAAAAGAAAAGCCTAACAAATAACCTATTTTGTGATATAAGAGACACACAAATTATCCTGAGAACCTGCATAATGCCTCATTGTGATTGGGACAGCCATGTCAGAAGTTTTCCTTTTTTTCATTTTTTTTCCATTTTGTCATTCAAGTGTGTGTTTAGACCTAAGTGTGTGTGTGTATTTATTTATTTAAAGGTTCTGTCTATCCATGATGTCACATGCTGATGTGGCCTCACCCCCAGCATGACACAACGATGTTGTGGGCTGCTTACAAAACAAAGGAAGACTACCAGCCCAACAACACAACATGGAGACAAAGAGCACAATTACTTAAAAACAGTATAAATTTGTTTTAAAACCCCATATCCCCATAACATTGGAATCTAAACTGCACCATTATTTGACCACTGGAGATCTGGCATTGATTTTAAAGAATATTATTGTATAAAATTTAAGTTCAATTACATTTGCTTACACTTTATTGCCATATTGTCTTGAATGGGCGATTCTGATTTCATCAAAAGCAGTGGTACATAAATTATAAGACATTAACCACTGGAAAATTACACACAAGCACTCTCTGCAAAATCTCCCCATTTGAATGTATTATGTACTGCATTAATAGGAATTTTGTAAAGGAAAACATGATAACTTAATTTGACATAAGTAAATTAGTACATGAGCAATTTTTCAACAGTTTTATTGTTTAGTAAAATATGGTATTGCAATGCAAACTGAACAAAGAAAAATAACTATGATAGAAATTTGCTGCTGAGCAAGCATAGCAACATTCTCTCAAGTTGTTGATACATTAAAAACATTTTTAAGTGCATTCTTTTCAAAAGCAAAAATTCTTTAATAATCCGTATAATATATAATATATGCAAGGGTCACTCTTAGACACAATTTTGTGAGCTATTCTTAAGAAAGGATTTATTTAAATTAGCCTCTCTCTGATCATTTTAATTGTAGTTCATCTTTCAAGTACTTGGACTAATTGTTGTGAAATATTAGTTAATATCTAATGTTCATTATAATAATTGTAAAGCAGGGCAAACCAACTCAGTCAACATCAAAAAAGTAAATTTCACTTCAGTACATTATTCGGAAAGGAAAAATTTGCTCAAGGCTACATATTTTCACCCATTTCTCTTTATAACATAGTTTATCTGTGCTGTAAAAGAAAGCACAATTTAATTATACAAAATTTTAATTTGGTAAAATCTGCTTCAGTCATATGAATGAAAATTAATTTTATACATTCGCTGCTACAGCAAAAATTTCAATAAAGAGTACCCCAAGAGATATTAAATGTCTACACTGATAATCTGCCTTTGGGGTCATCTCTAACTAGTTATTATGGGTTATTATTTACAGTACATTTAGACTATAATTAATCATAACTTGATTAAGTCAGTGTTACAGTTCTCTCCCATTAATATGAAATTCCATTTCACGATTGAACCTTCATAATGTAAAGTACTCTAAAACAAAATACAAGCATTTATCTTTGGTGTGCTAATTCAATCTTATTTCTGCAGTAGAACGGGGGGTACATGAAAAATAGTAAAAGTCATTCATTATATAGAGATATCTGGACTGCGGGCTAAGTAAGAGTAGTCTAAAGAATCAACATACTCAAATTATTTCAGTTCTATCTTATAGAATTCAATAACCTTTATGCAATAAAAAGGACGTTGTTATCATCTTATTATCTGTACTGACGTTGCTGGTGAGGACTGTGGTCACATTCTGAAAATGGCAGCACGGACTTTCCAAACCCCAGCAGTGTGGTCCTCCTCCCATGCTAACTAAGACATGTAATTACTCGAGCCACCTCAGGGCCTGCTCTTGAGTCAGGTTCAAAGCACCACAAATAGCTCTTTTCTACACAAAGAAGCAGCAGTTACACACTAAGGTCTTCCTGAATCATTGAGCTCTTTGTTATGGTATAGCTAGGGTTTCGTCCCTGGCTAAAGTGTTGTTTTCTTTTATTCATTCTTTTTGTTATCTTTTGAACATATGCCATCAAATTTGTTTATGCTTTCTTTCTGTTTTTACTTTATTTCTTGAAGATTATTGAATTATGCTGATTATGCATCTATAGGATATTTGTATCATGTGCTATGTGCAATGTATATAGAGCCCAGAGGGGATAAGCCCCTTGATGCTACAGCTGGCCTGCCCCCAACCCCATTTGAGAGCTTAGCAGGCCATAAGCTGGCTGCTAATTGTCAGCTCTTGCTTGGCTCTTCTTGTTTTCAATTTGCTATTCTGGTTTTACCTTTTTGCTTATGGTTTGCAATTTTGCTTCTAGGTTATTGGTGTCATCTTTTTTCTTCTGGGCTGCTTTGTAGGATACCTTTTGGCTTACCTTTTGATTGTATGTTTTGTTTAAGATAGTTTCCATTTCAATAAACTCTTTAACTGTAAGGCCAAGTTGATTTTGTGTCTAGGCTTGCTTGAGTGTTTATTTTCTTAATACTGAAACCTTTTTTTTGTGTTTTCTGAGTTGTCAAACGTTAATACTCTTTACCTTATTTTTGAGAGTGATTTTTCATTCCAACCATTTACTTCTTTTCAAATGTATATATTAATATATAAGCATGCAGGGAAGCGTGTATTGTGCAGCAGGCTGCTGCGAGAAGGGTCAGGAGTTACGTGTAATTTGCTCTAGTATCATTTTTGGTACTCAGTACTAAGGTCTGAAATCTGGTATCGATACCAAAGTCAAAATTTTAGAACTGATCCAACACTACTGCCAGTGTTCCTTGATCTTAAGAAATGTGCTACTGTATATAAATAAAATGTATTCATATTATTATTATTATAGAATGAGATAACAATCCTGCCGCATCAGCTCACTCTGAATCTATTGGAGAAGACTGGCTACTTATCACCAGACACCATACACAGGACTTTTCAAGAAGTATTTTATTAAGTGTAGTTTTAGGATCTGTGCTTGATGTCTGTGGTAAATTCAAAGGTTTTACAAGTAAAAGCATGTGTTGCTTTATTAATTATAATGGTTATGCAAACAGAACCACACCCATTGACATCAGCATCAATCAGCATTTTCCACCGAGAATGATGTAAAAAATTCTTCGCTTTTTTGTTAGTGAGAAATAAAGGGTACACAGTTCCACTTCTGGTGTCACCATGACAGTGAAAAGATACTTCATGATTCACTCAGAGGATGACATAAAGATCAACTTGAGTACTGGGAACAAAGGGCAGCTGGATACTGTGTCCATACCTGCTTACAAAAAAGTAATTTCCCAGTGTACTGCTTGTGCAAGGTGACATGGAATCAGGAGATAACACAGAGAAGTCACAAGAATACACGACAGGTTTGTAACCGGGAAGACAACAATTAAATAACAAAGCTCAGGATGTGAAGCCTGAATCACATTCATAGAACACTGCAGTAAACTGTAAGCCTAAATGAGTATATGAAACGAGAGCCAAGAAACTCAAGACAGAGGGTAGAAAAAAAATTGCAAAACCCATGAAATCAACAACTAACAATAAGAAATGACACAAAGTTTTTTTCTTTCAAGAATCCAGTCTTGGATGAATTAGGTATGTATTGCATTGGCTTTTTAAAACATTGCACTATTGATGTTATTAAAACCGACCTCCAGGAACCATCTCCCAGTCTCCAACATGAAGGTGTCCATTGGGAGAACAAGATGACACCATGGGAGATTGTAACACAAAAAAAAAGATTAATACAACCACTAAAAAAAAAAACTCTGAAAGCCATACTCAGATAAGGGAATTTGGAAAATAAACAACATTTCCTGTGTAAATGTACCGTTCCCAAGGATGGAGGTGGGATCAGTAAAACAGAAGTTATCTTAAGAAAGTAAACACATAACAAGAAAGACTAGTTCATGTACCTTTATTTTAATTCTTCTCTTCTCCCCACCCCATTTTCAACTTCCATCCGTTTTTCTGCTTTAACCCAGACGCAAAACTCTTGCTGTTCCCCACAACACAGTGAGTACATAGGACAAAATTGTGAAAATCATAAAAATAAAATAGAGGCAAGGAGTCAAATTTAAATGCCAAAAAAAAAACAAGACTAATAAAAAATATAGCTGTTATGATTCAGGCCTGAAAAGCACCAATACTGTCCTTGCTAAAGTATTAAAACATAAGTGCCTATCAAATTATTAGAACAAAAAGGGAAACTGTTAAAACCATTGGCTGAAACAACAAATGACAAAGTGCTGTTGATGTTTGTCATGAACCAAGGATTACTTTTTGACAAAATCCCAGTAAGGCCTCTCAAGGTAGCAACAAGAAAAGGAATTTAAACACAAGCCAAGGAAGAGACTTTGGCTAAGTCATAACAATTTCATTGTCAAAAATATTAACAAAACCAAAACTGTAATGAATAAAAATGTTTTCTCTATACAGAGAAACAACAGTAGCCTGATCAGCTACATTGCCTAATTTCTCCAATGTTATTGATGACAATATAATAAATTGATGTGTGCTCTTTGTATCTACTGATCATCTGTTAAAAATTAATGCACCTATGGAACTTATGAACAAAGCATGTGAGGAGTGTGAAGCTTTTGTAATGATAATAATAATAATATTTTATTTATTTGTAGGCGCCTTTCTAAACACTCAAGGACACCGAACAATAGACAAAACACATTATAAACAAAAGTAAAATACGTAAGTTAAAATCAGACAGAGCAATTGTAATCAAGAGAAAAAGCTGTCTTTAACAAATGAGTTTTAAGTTTAAGTTTGAAAAGTGAAAATGATTCAATATTTCTAACCTCAGATGGTAGAGAGTTCCAAAGCTGGGGAGCACAGCAACTGAATGCTCTGCTCCCCATAGTGGTAAGACGGACGAAGTGGACAGTCAAGTGGATGGAGGAAGAGGATCTAAGGGTACGGGAGGGAATGGCAACATGGAGGAGGTCGGACAGATATGGGGGGGCAAGTTTGTAGATAGCCTTAAAAGTTAGTAGGAGAATTTTGAATTGAATTCGGAACTGAACTGGAAGCCAATGAAGCTGCTTCAAAACGTGAGTGATATGGTGAATAGAGTGGGTTCAGTAATGATGCGGGCAGCTGATTTCTGGACCAGTTGAAGCTTATAAAGAAATTTGCGAGAAAGACCAAAGAGAAGGGAATTACAATAATCCAGACGAGAAGTGACAAGGCTATGAACAAGGATAGCAGTAGTGTGGGGGAGCGAGGGAGGGGCGAATACAATTAATGTTATGCAAGTGGAAATATGCAGACTGGGAGATGTTATTGATGTGGGACTGAAAGGATAAAGTACTGTCAAGGATGACACCCAGACCCTTAACATGTGGGGAAGGGGAGACAGAGGAATTAACAATAACAAATGAAAAGTGATCAGTTTTGGATCATGTTGATTTTGCACCAATGAGGAGAACCTCAGTTTTGTCACTATTTAATTTAAGAAAATTTGAAGAAAACCAGGATTTGATTTCTGCTATGCAATCAGTAAGTGAGGAGGGTTGAAAGGAAGCAGTAGGTTTGCTAGTGAGATAGAGCTGGGTGTCATCAGCAAAACAGTGGAAGCTAACGTTATATTTACAAAAGATATTGCCAAGGGGAAGGAGGTAAATTATGAAAAGAGGGGCCCCAGGACAGAGCTCTGGGTCCACACCTGAAGTAACAGCGGTGGGTTGGGATGTGAAAGTTTTAAGCTGAACAAACTGAGTGCTGCCTGAGAGGTAGGATCTGAACCAATCTAGTGGAGTGTGGGTAATGCCAATCGAAGATAATCTATTGAGAAGAGTAGTGTGACAAATACTGTCAAAGGCTGCACTCAGATCAAGGAGGATGAGAATAGTAATTAAACCAGAATCAGCTACCATACAGAACACGGGATTAAATAAAATGTAGACCTTAACAGCGTAGTTAGTGGAACTTCTTTCTGTTTAATACAACATATTGAATTTGTGTAGCAAAGCAAATGTTCTTAAACTTTGCAGAATGCTTACTTAACTGAAGTTGAATACTTGAGCCCATTCCTACAAACTATCTTAAGATCTCTATAACTGCTTAATCATTAAAATATTAAACAATTAACTACTGAATTGAATCTTGAGTTGTTACTCTCTTTAAAAAAACTGCAGTAATTACACCTTTGTTTGAGAAAAATAAGCTTGATTTTTTTTAGATAATTTTTGACCTTTTTCCAACATAGTGTTTTAAGGAAAATTTTAGAATAAGTTATAAATTATTAGTACCAATAAAATTTTAGATCTAATCACAAGAGAGAAACCACTCTGTTCCAAGTATTTAATGTCCATCCATCCATCCATTTATCCAACCCGCTATATCCTAACTACAGGGTCACAGGGGACTGCTGGAGCGAATCCCAGCCAACACAGGGCACAAGGCAGGAAACCAATCTCGGGCAGGGTGCCAGCCTACCACAGGGCACACACACACACCAAGCACACACTAGGGACAATTTAGGATCGCCAATGCACCTAACCTGCATGTCTTTGGACTGTGGGAGGAAGCTGGAGCACCCGGAGGAAACCCACGCAGACACGGGGAGAACATGCAAACTCCACACAGGGAGGACCCAGGAAGCAAACCCAGGTCTCCTTACTGTGAGGCAGCAGCGATACCACTGCGCCACATTGCTGTCCATATTTAATTTCTTGCTATTAAATACTGATGCAAACAGCATGTCAGTCTCTGATCTCTTAGACTTGAGTGCTGCTAATTCATACCTTAGATCTCAGCCAAGGCCGGCTCAAGAGTATATTGTGCCCCAAGGCAATGTGGGTTGCAAATGCTCAAAAAGAGACATCCAATTGAGAGTCTCCCATTAAGATCAACATGGTCAGATCCATAAGTGAAATCAGTGGGTCCTGCTTAGAGATTTCAATCTCATATGAAATTTACTATTTGGGATGGGGGAACGCATCTCCAGAACCTTGTTCATGGAGGAGTTTAGCCGTTCTACCTGAGCATGCCTAGAGCTGGCCCTGATCACACCATTGTCATTAACTGTTTTGGACAGTGAGTTAGACTTTTTGGTAGTGCTTTAAACTGGCTTCAATCATATATACCTAGGAGAAACTTAACACTTCAGAAATGCATGATATTACATAAGGCATTCTTGAGGGATCAGTTCTTGGCCCTTTATTATTTTCACTAAGTCAGATTATTTTAAAACAATTAAATTATCTTAGCTATGCAGGTGACACATTTGTGTACTTGTCTTTACATATGTTAGCGTTATTTTCTTTTCCTCTTGTTTCTGTTGTGTTTCTTTGTGTGTTTTATTTATATAATAACTATTTTTCTATCTTTTGTCTCCTTAGAATTATTCCAGATATGTTTAGGTGCTGCAAGATTATCTTCTATTGCTATATGCTATACAATTAGGCCCATAAGCATTTGGGCAGTGAAACAATTAACATAGTTTTGGCTCTATACACTACCACAATAGATTTGAAATGAAGAAAATAATTACATGATTGAGGTGCAGGCTTTCAGCATTAATTCAAAGGGTTTATATCGTATGAGCCATATATGAATGACAGCTATTTTTATACATGGTCCCCAATTTTCTGGGGCTCAAAAGTATTTGGACAAGCTAAAATTATCATGACTATAACAATCATTTTCAATGCACTAAAACCTCGATTACCTGTCATTGGTCAGGACCGAGGCTGTGACGGATAAAAGAAAAGATGGATAACAAAACAGCTACTTTAAAAATGATATATAGAAGATTAATTTAGTGAATAGTTGTACAGTATTTATTTATATCTGTAAAACAAAGCTGTATTACCAAAATATAATATAGTGTTAACAAAATTAATTATTTTATATAATATTGTAACAACCAGCGTAATAAGCAAATACAACTTAGAGGCACTGGAATTTTCTATGTTTTACTTGGAGTCTTCATTCTGTAAAATTTGTGTAAGTGCTTCACTGGCAATCACGAATGCCCATGCCATAACACTCCCTCCACCATGTTTCACAGATGATCTGGTGTGCTTCAGATCATGAGCCATTCCTTCTCTTTTCCATATTCTTCTCTATCCTTCTTTCTATTACATATTGATGTTAATTTCATTTGTCCAAAGAAAACTATTCCAAAACTGGACTTTTTTTAAGTGTTTTCTGGCAAAGTCTAAACTTGTGGTAAACCCTCTATGTTTACTTTCATGAAGTCTTCTCTTGATTTTAGTCTTTGGCAATGAAAGGTTTACCTCCCAGAGAGTGTTCTTGGTTTGGCTAAATGTTGTGAATTGGTTTTTCTTCACCAAGGAAAGAATTCTGCAATCATCTAGCACAGCTGTGTTCCATGGTTGTCCAGGCCTTCTGGTGTTGCTGACCTCACTAGTGCATTCCTTCTCTTTAGGAATGTACCACATGGTTGATTTGACCACTTGTCGTGTTTCTGCGTAAAGGTGTTTCTGTCTAAAGGGTTTGTACTGTTTTCTCTGCCTAATAATGGCCTGTTTTAATTTGCATGTACAGCTCTTTGGAACCTCATATTGACAGTTCACAGTGACCATTTCCAAATGCAAATTCCACACTTGGAATCAACTCCACACCTTCTACCTGCTTAATAGTTAATGAAATAATGAGGGAACTGCTCATAGCAGGCTATGGAACAGCTTGTCAGTCAATTATCCAAATACTTTTGACTCCCTGAAAATATGGGGACCATATATAAAAATGGCTGTCATTCATATAAATGGCTCATATGATTTGTCTGTTAAACCTTTTGAATTAACCCTACAACGCCGAGCGACGTCTTCGTAACATTTAATTAAAACGTATCTGGTGCCGAAATTATAAAGCTTTTGGAGCCGACGACGATATCAACAAAATCGTAGCACTTCACTAGTACAAATGCATACCACTAGTGACGCATTTTAGCAGCAACCTGCTTGAATAGGGGCACATGTTTTGACCGATTGTGCATTTGAGGTTAGTGGTCATTGGCATTCAGTGCATTTTACGATAATTTTCAATCTAATGAAGTTTTAGTGTTGATATTTTTTGTATATGTTCATAAAACTGTAGTTTTTATGTCAAAGGTGTAATACGCATAAAAAACATTATATTTATTATATATTTCCGCTTTTTCAAAATGTAACGAATTCGTTACGTTCATCTTTTGAATCGACGGTGACAATAATTATCACAGCATGGATTGTGGTTTGTTTTATGGAAAACGGTGAATTTATGACCTAGATGGAAGCGGTACAGACTCAGACAAGGAGCCAGATGCTAATAAGGATGAAACTGGTAAATAAAATGTGTATTATACTTAAAAATTTAGATTTTACTATAAAAAATTTTATTTATATTGCTATTCAAACTATTTTGATAACAATATTTATTTTATCCCATGATAGGAAGTGAATATACACCCGAATATTTTGATTTGGATGAATAAGAAGACCTCGTAGTTAGTAATGATAATACTAGTGAGGATGAGTTAGAAACTTCAGTTGTTGTTCAAAGCCATCTACATCAAAAAAATCGAAGAATTCCTGTTTGGCGGCACATTTCTGGAGACGGTACAGCTAGACCTGTGCCTGAATGGTTAGGACAAATAGATTCTTCTGGGGTACTAAAACGTCCTGTTGAATATTTTAGACATTTTTTCACAAAGGATATCATTACTCATATTGTTGACCAATCAAATCTTTATGCAATCCAGCAAAATCCCAATAAACCTCTTGCACTGAGTAGCCAGGAACTTGAGCAATTTTTGGGTACACTGCTTGCTATGTCGATGGTGAAGCTGTCAAATTCACGTTTATATTGGAAGAGCAAACTAAACTGTCCTATTGTATCAGAAGTGATAAGTAGAGATAGATGGGAAGATATAAAGTCCAAGATTCACTTCAATGATAATTCACAAATTCCCTTACCTAATGAGAAAACAGGTACATTATTCAAGATCCGGCCTTTGATAGACCATTTACAAAAAAAAGTTTTGGGAAATACCAATGCCCCAAATGCTATGCGTAGATGAACAGATAGTTCCATTCAAAGGTAGATCAAACATAAAACAATATACACCCAGCAAACCACACAAGAAGGGATATAAATTGTTTGTTCTTTGTGATGACAAAGGCATCATGTATGTTTTTTTCATATATTCAGAAAAAAATTGAACCGGTATTAGGAGAACCCGACTTGGGAGCTAGTTCAAATGTAGTACTGAATTTGGCCCAATCAATTCCTGTTGGATTGAACCATTTATTATATTTTGATAACTGGTTTACGTCACTTCCTTTGATGACAACTTTAGCAAAGAAAAAAATATTTAACTTGGGAACTGTTAGAATCAATCGTTTACCTGGCATCCCACTAATCAAGGACAAAGATTTGATGAAAAGAGGCAAAGGGTCCCATCAAGAAGTGACTGCTCTAGTTGAAGATACTGAAGTACGTGTAGTGAAATGGGCAGATAATAGAGTTGTAAACCTTATGTCAACTTTTGCCTTGGCAGAACCAAAGGCCAACTGTAAGCAATATGACAAAAAGACAAAACAAACCATCACAATCGATTGCCCCGCTATTGTGAAAACCTACAATCAGTTTATGGGAGGTGTTGATTTGATGGACTTGCTAATTGCACTGTACAGAATTCACATCAGATCGAAAAAATATTATAACAAATTATTTTTTCATTTTATTCATTTCATGTGACTGCTGTGAACTCTTGGCTACTTTATCGTAGAGACTGTGAGAGCCTTCAGTTACCAAAAAAAAAGATCCAAAGTCTGCAAGAGTTCAAAATGAGCATCGCCGAAGCTGTTCTTCTTGAAGGAAAAAGTAATAGACCAACAAAAAGAGGCAAACCTTCTACTAGCACTACTGATGTTGAGTTTGCTAACAAAAAGAGAAGAGGTCCTGCCACCAAAAGTATCCCTGGAAGAGATACCTGTTTGGATGGTCTTCACCATTACCCTGAGGTCACAAACAGAAGAAGATGCAAAAATGTAAATTGCAAGAGTGCACCAGTATTTGTCTGCAGCAAATGCAAAGTTCATCTTTGTATCACAAAAGAAAAAAATTGTTTTGTTCAATTTCACACTAACTAAAATTATAAACAAATAAATTCTGTATTATATTTTATAAATAAAATAAGTTTTCAGTTTGCTTTTTTATTTAATAATAAAATACTGCGGTGGGTTGGCACCCTGCCTGGGATTGGATTCCTGCCTTGTGCCCTGTGTTGGCTGGGATTGGCTCCAGCAGACCCCTGTGACCCTGTGTTTGGATTCAGCGGGTTGGAAAATGGATGGATGGATGGATAATAAAATAAGATGAAAAATAATATAGAAATGAAGGTGCATTTTTTATTCTTGTATTATAAATCCATGGACGAATGTGACAATTTGGTTACATTTAAAAAATATTGCAAATTTTATATTTTTTTTAATATATTTTGGTTGTTATATATATTGAAAACTATGAAAGTAAAGAATAAAAACAAAAATATTTTTTTCCTGAAATTAAAAATTCAGGCTGACAGCCTGCACTTCAATCGTATAAATATTTCTTCATTTCAAATCCATTGTGGTGGTGTATAGAGCCAAAATTATGAAAATTGTATCACTGTCCAAAAACTTATAGACCTAGATGTATATACAAGTACATGGTCAGTATAAAGAAATTTGAGCAAGAGTAAAACAAACAAAAAAAAACCCTGTAAAAGATAAACCAGAGAAGAAACACAAAGCATTAACCTTGATATGCATTATCTTGTAGTTAAAAAATGTCTTGATTTTTGCCAGTTACTCAGGTTTCGTGCCCCTATCCAAATATACAGTTGCATTTTTATGAGATTTTTATTCTGAAATGCCCATATTTCAAGTTGCATGAGACTTCAATGATCATGCAAAAATATGGAGCATATTGATGTCTGTCAAAATAAACTTTGATTTTCCAGCAGTTTAATATATTTTTTGCAAATCAATGATTCATTGAACATTTTATTATTTAAAACAAATAATATCTAAAAAAAATCTAAACAACATTTTCATATTTGCTAATACTTAATATGACAACTGAATTTTGATGGATGCATAAACATACTGGAAATATATATGACACGTACAGTCTTAGGCATATGTTGATTTCAGAAGACATATTGTCTGGTCTAAACCTTCTGAGGCTTTCTGAAAAGACGGCTTATACATTTGATGTGAAAAGCATTAGTTGATAGGTTTAACATTAACCTCTCATTTGGGAAAAGGAGCACATTATTGTGCAGTTTTATCGCTTCTTTTTTATACCAGCATGAAAGAGAATGTCAAAACTCCTGTTTTAACAGAAGCCTCTACAATTGCATGGCTCTCATATTAGTCACACGATAATGAGAACACTGACGTTTTATATTTGTTTTCACCAATGAGAAACAAGCATTATGGCTTGCTATGCAAAACATTTTAATTAAACCTGCAGTAGAGTAGAATAGACTCTTGTGAGTACAAAGGATGTCTGGAAAACATTTCAGAATGGAGGACAATCTTTGGCCCACTGAGCAAATATAAATTTCACAGTCAAACAAATTAAATAATGATTGCATTGCATGGTCATGAGAGGCATGTTTTAGGAAGGTTCTAATTAAAATACATCCTTCAGACAGCTTGTTTCTACACTTAACCACCAATGAACCATATCTGATTTGTCATTAAGTAATTATGAATGCTAATGTAAATAAAACACCTTTCAGACAGAATGCTAGTCATAGAAATTAATCTTACACAGTGCCTGGAGAACACAGCTGTCTTATGGTTAATTGTACTTTAGAACTGTAAAATGTAATGATCTATATTGAAATAAGTTATGGTATTAAATAATTCATTATCTATCTATCTATCTATCTATCTATCTATCTATCTATCTATCTATCTATCTATCTATCTATATATATGTGTGTATGCGTGTACATCTATACTAATAAAAGGCAAAGCCCTCACTGACTCACTCACTCACTCACTCAGTACTAATTCTCCAACTTCCCATGTGGGTGGAAGGCTGAAATTTGGCAGGTTCATTCCTTACAGCTTCCTTACAAAAGTTGGGCAGGTTTCATTTCAAAATTCTACGCGTAATGGTCATAACTGGAAGCTGTTTTTCTCCATTTACTGTAATGGAGATGAGCTTGAAACCCGTGGGGGCGGAGTTTCGAGTGACATCATCACGCCTCCCACGTAATCACGCAGTACGTAGAAAACCAGGAAGAGCCCCAAAAAGCGCTGAAGAAAACATGCATTATATAATTGAGAAGGCAGCGAAACAATAAGAAGCGAGCGAGTGACATTATACAATCATATTCATGAGTTCTGCTACTTCGGAAACAAAGCACGATGTAAACCTAAACTTTAAATTAAGTTCATAGACAGGCTGCCGCTGGCGTTTGTACTTTAGTGCCTGCCCATATAAGGCCGTCCATCAGCGGCAATCCAATAGAAACACTGCCACTAAATATTCACGGGTAAAGGACTGTGCTTATGCAGAGGAAGATGAGATGGTCAGGGTGGTGTTTGGCACAAACTCAGCGAAACTGCGAGAGAAAGTTTTAAGTGCCGGGACTTAGGTAACATTAGATACAGCCATGGACATAGCACGACATGGCACCAGCACAGCTGGGAAACTTCGATGCATGTACACCGAGCGGCTCACTTAAACTGACACAGTGCACAGACAAAAAGCAACAGTTCCAAAGAGCGCTGAACAAAAACCGAATTACACAATTGAGAAGGCAGCAAAAAAATATGAAGCGTGTGATACATACAAGCACATTCATAAGTGCAGCTACTGCGGAAACAAAGCACACGGTGCAAAAAGTGAATGTCCCGCTAAAGGAAGACAGTGTAAAAAAAAACCCGTGCATGCAGTGTGTCAGGTCTCAGATAAAGAAGAAGACGAGCTGTTTATTGATGCAGTAAGAAACGAATCGATGAATGAAACCTGTCATCTTTACAATGATTGACAAACACGGAATGTAACTTGAACACAACACATCGTACAAATACGACCCTGATTGAAACAAATAATGATAATCGAATCCTTGATGACAGCAACACTCAATTACACTCACAAAACAATTACTGTATATTGACAATCATGTTACGTTATTTTTAAAATGTTCCCTTTTCTTTTTCATAGCTTCTTTAACACACTACGTCTCCGCTGTGAATATATATATATACCCCGATCTACATACTCTCAAATAGATAAGCCACACAGATAAGATAAGCCGTGGCGCAATTGTAGAGGCTTCGCCTCTATCGCCTACATCTGAGGTTTGATTCCCGAGAGGGGATGTACTGAGTATGTACGTGCGCTTCTCGGTTCATTTTAACCTCGCATCTCCTTGGTTTGAGATGTATGAAAAAATATGCGGTTAACGCAGAATCATGTTACCTTATTTTTAAAATCTTTCCTTTTCTTAGCACAAGCACAGCTGAGAAGCTTCGATGCATGTACTTCATAACAAAAAATAACGCATTTAATCACACTTTCAATTCCAAGCAAACTTTTGTCAATGCATGATTTCCTGGTACATCGATTACACTGATGCACACATCACAGCTACAAAAATGTTAAGAGTCGGAATGAAGTGCGTTCCTAATTGAGAAGGCAGCGAAACAATAAGAAGCGAGCGAGTGACATATAATACCATATTCATGAGTGTTGCTACTTCGGAAACAAAGCAAGGTGTAAACCTAAACTTTAAATTAAGTTCATAGACAGGCTGCCGCTGTTTTCATGCCCACGGGTAATGCGGGATACAAGTTTAATGAGAGGACATAGGATATAAACGAGAGTTTTGATCACTTTGTAACTAAGTTAAAATTGCAGGTGAAGGGGTGTGCTTATGCAAATTCCGAGAGACTGTGTTTGTGGGGGATTGACAGTTAAGGCGGGTGGGGGAGTCACGTCATCATATCCCCTCCCATTTACCTCATTTCGCTCTGAGCTGAGCTCCGCGGCTAACGCCGTCTTCCGAATCAACTTCGTCACACTGCCACCAAATACACACAGAAAAATCCACAAGTTAATACACACGCTGTCTCTAGAATTTCTCCACACTGAATCCTCCAGGCACTACTTACAAAAGGTTACATTGACAATCGCACAGCTGAGAAGCTTCGATGCATGTGCTCCATAACGCGTTAAAAACATAAAGTCACTGTCGGAATAAATAAAGTCAAAACTTGTTTCTGAATATATAAAGTCAAAACTTTAATATATAAACTCAGCGCTGGAATATATAAAGTCAAATCTTGAATATATAAAGTCAGCATCGGAATATATTGTCACGCTTGGGTCACAGATTTGCACAGAGACACAGGAGGTCGTAGAAACAAGAAGGGTTTTTATTCAAACACTGCAAACACATGAGCTTAAACGTGCTCCATGACAAGTCAGAGATGACAGTTCCGCTAGGAGCAGAGAGAGAGAGCGATAAAAGCAATCAAACAATCAATTTTCAACTGACAGGCGCTGCACAAGGCTTTTAAGTTAGCGGAGTATCGCGCGAGGTTTGCATTACGCGTTATAGCGCAAGTGAGAAAGTAAGGAGCAATGTGAGGGTAGTCTGTGTTTCAGGGGTTGTGGTTTTCCCAGAGGCGTCTGTATCTTCTTGGGGTGCGATCAGCCCTCCAGCTCACACCCTCCCCCTCAGCTTTATTCACATTTCTGTGAATCAAGCGACTCTCTGTACCAGGTTCATTTAGTCTTGATAATACGTCTGCGTTGACGTGTTCAGAACCTGGTCGATGTTTTACTGTGAAACGGTAAGGTTGTAAGCCCAGAAACCATCTCATGAGGCGAGAGTTTGTATCTTTCTGTCGGTATGACCATTGAAGTGGAGCATGATCAGTTACCAAAGTGAAGTTTCGTCCCCACACGTAATAGCGAAGCCCTCCAGCTCACGATATAAAGTAAGCGCTGGAATATATAAAGTCATCGTCGGAATATAAAAAGTCAGTGCTGCAATATCCATCCATTTCCCAACCCATTGAATCCGACCACAGGGTCACGGGGGTCTGCTGGAGCCAATCCCAGCCAACACTGGGTGCAAGGCAGGAACCAATCCTGGGCTGGACAAATGCATCATTTTCAAAACATTAACCGAACAGTGTTTTTTTAATTTATTTTTCTGAATACGTTTTTGTTAACTTACTTCAGTTCAGAGTCGTTTCAATCAATATATTTTGACTTTGACTTTATATAATCAGGAATGACTTTATAAATTACGACGCTGACTTTATATATTCAGGTTTTCACTTTATATATTCCAGCGCTGACTTTATATATTCTGACACTGACTTTATATATTCAAGTTTTGAATTTATATATTCCAGCGATGACTTTATATATTCAAGTTTTGACTTTATATATTCCAGCGGTGACTTTATTTATTCAAGTTTTGACTTTATATATTTAGAAAAAAGTTTTGACTTTATATATACCGACGCTGACTTTATGTATTCAAGTTTTGACTTTATATATTCCGACAGTGACTTTATATATTCGGGAATGACTTTATATATTCAAGTTTTGACTTTATATATTCTGACGCCGACTTTATATATTCAGAAAATCAATGTATTTGCCTGTTTCGCACCCCATAGTATATGTGTGTGTGTATATATGTACACATGTATGTATATATATATATGCCAGCAGCACTCATGACAATGACAAAACAATTATGTTGTCAATCATGTTACGTTGTTATTAAAATGTTTCCTTTTCTTTTTACTTCTC
>JANRMT010028174.1:76798528-76821579 GCA_026402145.1 Polypterus bichir lapradei
AGATAGATAGATAGATAGATAGATAGATAGATAGATAGATAGATAGATAGATAGATGGATGGATGGTACTTTATTTGTCCCAAGTGGAAGTTTAACTTATACAGAAGCCCAAGAAGTATAGAAATATTAAAACAAGCAACAACCCTCTTAAACACACAGACAAAGAATTATAAAAAAAGAAGAAAACTTTTGACTTGGCTAATGATAAGAGAGTAATCACAGTGAGGCATTAAAAAGTTGTATTGTTGTAGGTATGAAGGAGCCTTTCTTATGCTGTGTCTCATAGAGAAGATACGTAGCATTATTCGTAATTGCTATCAGTTTAGTCTTCATTCTGTCCTCTTCTGCTACCACCAGCAGATTGAGAGCTGAGCCTATCTTGTTAATTAGCTTGTTGATTTGGCTGGTTTTCTTGAAGTGATGTTACCAGCCCAGCAAACTACAGCATAGAAAATCACATAGTTATAGAAGATGTAAAGGATGTCACTACCCACCTTAAATGAGCACACTCGTCTAAGAAAAATGAGCCTGCTCTTCATTATATAGTTTCTATGTACTGCTAGACCAGTTCAGCCAGCCACTGATGTATGACCCCCCAATTGCCTGTAGCAGCAGTGCTCCACCTTCACATCCAATCACTAAACAGAGACTGGGCATAGTGGCTGTTTGGTGGGGTGAAAGTCAATAAACATTTCTTTGTTTTTACTGATGTTAAGTTGCTGACAATTCTCTTTCCACCAAGGAACAAACTTCTCCACCTGACTCCTGTACTTTGTCTCATCCCCTTTATCAAAACACCCTAAGGAGAAGAATCATCTAAGAATTCTGCAAGTGACATGACTTGGTGTTATATTTATAGTCTGACGTGTACAGAGTAAAGAGAAAAGGAGACGGGACTGTTACTTGTGGTGCTCCAGTGTTGCTGACATCCAAATCAGAGACACAATCCTGGAGCATCACAAAACTGCAGTCTCTCAAACAGAAAGTTCATTATAAATGACACCATATTCTCCTCCATCTGCTTAGTCCTGAGCTTAATAGGAATGACTGAATGATGTTGAAGGCACCGGAGAAACCTGCTATCTACTGTAGCTATAGTATCTATCTGAAGTAATTACCCTTGGTGGTAATAGGCTGTAAATTACACTACTTTCGCATGAATGTTCTGTATTTACGCTTGATGTCTGGTAAAGCAAATTCACCAGTGGAATTTAGGCTGTTGAGGGAGACTCGTCAGATAAATGCATAAATGAGAGCACAAATGTGTTAACTTATTGCAGTTGAAATGAAAGCTCTCTCTTAAATTTACATCAAATGCAGAAACAATAAAATTAAATCGCTCTTGCAATGGAGAACAGACATGCTTATTATCTTTGTGCTTTAGATCAAGCTCTTGTCCTAAAATTCTTGTGTTTGCCATTTTCATTGCAGATGACATACTTGTCTGTTCCCTTGCACACAAAGGCATTTTTTAAATACATGTAACAAATGCAGACTTTATTAGGACTTAACCCTATCTGTAGAAATAATTTGTAAAAATGTCTAATTTTTTACTGTATCTTCTTCAATTAAAAGTACTGTTACAATTTTTAAAAAGAAGATAAAGGTACTTCAATTGATAAGCACAATAATCTAAACATTTTCTATGACATAAACATTTGACTAATAACATACATTACTTAAAATAAGGATTATTTAATACTATACTTTTGCAATAGGCTTTGTAGAAAAACAAGTGTTATCTTCTTCTGTTAAGTACACTACGTGCCATGGTGAAGTCCTTTTTTATTATTTAGGTGAATATGATTGACAGACTTTGTTGAGCATTATTGTCATCAAAATCATTTTAAAGTTCTACTTTGAAAACTGCACAGAACTGGATTTCATTTTTGACGAGTTCTGGAGTTTACACATTTTCTCTATGACTTTGGGGGTTTTCACTGGGCATTACTGTTTCCCAAAAATCCCAAAAGCATGCAGCATTGCTAAATTTGCCTAGCATAAATGTAAGTTTGAGTCTGCCCTGAGACAGACTGGATCACCTATTTTGCTCTCAGCATTCCAGGGATCGTGGCTGGTAACCCTCTAGTGCAAGAAGCAGGATTGAAAGTAAATGGGGGAATGTATTGTTTATTGTAAACTAGCTGAAACACCCAGCATTACCTGGGAGAAAAATAAAGTTGTTTTTTTTTAACTGTTTGAGAAAATTATAATTAAAAAAAAAATCAGCTTTAAAAACTGTGGTGGGCTGGCACCCTGCCTAGGGTTTGTTTCCTGCCTTGTGCCCTGTGTTAGCTGGGATTGGCTCCAGCAGACCCCCATGCCCCTGTAGTTAGGATATAGCGGGTTGGATAATGGATGGATGGATGGACAGCTTTAAAAATAAAAATAAATGAACAAACAATGAAGACTCACTAATGTGCTTGTATTATTTACTGAAGTGCCTTGTTATATACAATGTTTTTAGTTTTTCCATCTTTAGCCAATATATAAAGGTTCTTAGGAATTTCTAACCTTGAACATGCCACATAAAGTTGTCAATGTGAGAAACAGGTTGTGTTCAAATTGATTCTAGAAATTTTCAATGATTGCCCAAACATTCTGTGGGTCAAGTGGATGATAGCAGACTTACAAGACCGAATCTGCAATTAGTCTCTTCTAATTGAAATTCTTTTACAATCAATTAAAAGGTTAAATATTTTACCTATATAAATAAATATAAGTTAAATATCATAGCTATATTTGGTCTATACTGTACCTTTGATTTTGCTAACTTAATTAAATTAGTTTTTTTGATTATGAACGTATTAAAAAAATTACTATTTGTTTTTTACGAAAACATTGTAACACAAATGACATTTAGTTCATTAATGAATAAACAAAAATTGCAAAGAGAACCCCTGAATCCACAAAATAAATCTAGGATATTTATGGTAGATAAAAATAAAATTGTTTACTTATCTTATTCTGTATATAAGATAATAGATAGCCTATTTTAATCAAAATATCATTGTGAAATATGTTCAAAGTAGTGTAAAAATGATGGGGAAAAGTAAAGCTTTTTTTAAAGATTTTTGACACATTTTTTTTTGTGGTGTAGTAATAAGTTTTAACATGCAGAATTTTTGACAATGTAAAAAATATTAAATTAATATTATTAATAGGTTGATTTAATTATATTTAATTCTATTACCACTACAACATTGTTACATTACAAATAATGCAAAATGAAAATATAGTTAACCGAAATAAACATTAAACGACAAACAAATAATACTACAGATTTTTATATATATATATATATATATATATATATATATATATATATATATATACAGTAAGAAAGACAGAATGAGTCCCAGAAATGGTTGGGACCAACTCTATTTAATTTCAAAAGCAACAGGTGCGCGGTGGAGTTCAAGCATAAAGAATGCTGACAGTCATCTCCAGTTCTCCCTCTGGTGGTCGTTCCGAGTGTCAACTGGATGATTACATGCATTCAATACTGCAAGATCACCCCTCACCTTACCCAGAAGGGGGTGGGTTAGGGCTGATTTCACCCTACAGTATTTTTAGTCAATCAATTAGAAACATGTATACCAAGTTTCAAGAAAATCGCTCCAGCTGTTTGGAAGTGATACTGGAATATACATACATACACACACAAACATTGACTTTTATATATATAGATGTATATTAGACAAAAAGAAAGAAGTAACATTCTGACCACCCTTTCATCAATTTATCCATTATTAAATCCAACCAATCCAGTTCAGTGTCATCGGCGCTAGAGTCTTTCCCAGCTGGGTATGAGGCAAAAAACAACATTGGACAAAGTATATCAACACACAGAAGGCTACTTAATCTACTGTGATTGGCATGGTGATGTTTCATGAATGTATTCTTCTGGGACATTACCTGTCTGCTGCTAGCACAGCCAGTATTAGATTTCCTCCCACATTCCCTTAAAGTATGCATAATAACTTAATTAGTGGCTCTAAATTGACCCCAGTGTGGGTGTGTGTGTGTATAATTGTATGCTATGTGATGCACTGGCATCCTTTCCATCTTTGTTTCCTGCTTTGCACCTAGAGCTACTTACACATGCACCAGCCCACTGAGACCCTGAATGGGCTTAAGTGCACTCTTAAAAACACTGGTCTTAAAATGGCACTCTACTAGGTTGTGTGTTTCCATTTATAATCATTGCTTGACAAAGAACAATTTAATTCTGGGAAGAATTATTTGCATAAACAAATTCATTCTTTGGGCATTGAAAAATGTCTTAATATGTGGACAAAACAGAAATTTTTAATATAAAGTAGGCTATCTGCGTAGCAGGATACAACAGATAAAAAATAACTTAGTATGTGTGATCGTTTGCAGCAAGAATCTTTTTATTTTAAACCAGCCACACATTGATTTTTCACAAGCCCGTTAACATCTATTCATGGTTATTTATGGAACCTGTTATGGATCATAAATAAAGGTTCTTTTTGAAAGCTTCATATGATTGGTTTTTTTAGGAGCCAAAAGTGGATCCTCTAAAGTTCTCAATAACACCCTGATCATTAAGTGCTGGAGCTCTGGTTGCTCCAGAGGCTGTAGACCTGGTGAAGCCAGTTGTAGTTGTATGAACCATCGGATTCTTCAGCTGGATTTTCGCCAGGGGACCAACACTCCCACTTTTGCATCCTGGACTTGAGGGCGGACAATGTTGCGGCTTTATTTCTGCAATAATTCAGGAGGAATAACAATTCAGTAACAATACTGTTACACAATTAAATGTTACTAGTTTATTTTAGTGTTATTTTCAGTGGCTGTTCCAAATGATGTTAATAAGTTTATTATTATGAAGGCTACCCTACAGAAGATGAATAGAAAAATAGGATAAGATGGTTGGACATTGTGATAGCAGATTTTATGTGATACTAATTAAAGGTTGGAGAGACAGGACAGTTAATAGAGATGTTGGGAAGATAATTGTTAAAGAGACTAGAGCACACCTAGGTCTATAGTGCCAAGCAAGAAGAAGAATATTTTAGGGCAGCACAGATGTAGCACTTTACCTAACAGATCAAGTGACCTCTGTGTACTCCAGTTTTCCTCCCATATTTCAGGAAATGCACAGATTCTGTTAACTGGCATTTCTAAATCAGCCCATATGTGTTTAAAGGGTTGTGTGTGAGTGGGTTATACAATAGACTGGCACCCTGTCTAGGGCTGTTTCCTAACCTGTGCTGAATGCTACCAGGATAGGTTTCCATAGCTTTGAATTGGATTTAACTAAATTTGGAAATGTTATGCATACCGGAGTTTAATGAGCTGTAATAAAAAAAGAAATATGAAACTCCCCATATTTTACTTTTTTCTATGCAGTTTGTCTGTTACAATATTTGATCACTGAATTAGGCTGATTCACTGATATTCTGTTAAAAAGGGGTTAATACATTACTATATATGACAGCACTGAATTTATGAGGAATATTCACTTTCAAGGATTTTGAAGCTCTGTGTTTTCTTGCCTAATAGCTAAAAGAAAGAAGGTTAGCTGAAGTCTCCATGGATCAATTAACAGAGGGACCTGTCCTTCAGCAGAAGAAGCTATATTGTCAAATTTGCATATCACTGAAAAATTACAAAGCTGAGATAAATACAGGTCCAATAATAACTCACCACATACTTGGCTTCTTTCCTAGATTTTTCTGGCTGTTTGTCCTAATAAAGTGTCTCCATGGCACTCAGGGCAGGAAGGCTATTAGTAGCTGTCAATCAAGACCTAGCAGTAGGTTGCAGCAGGAACAGGCTAAGGAGAGAGGTTGCATTCATCCTACCATTACACTTATCATGACCACAGAAGTCATTAGGGTTAAATGACTGCAAAGAATAGATCCGTTTTTCTATGAAAAAAATGACTTCTACAGCTCAAAGAAAAATGGCAGCGCCTACAGATTATTTCATGCAAAAAAAGAAAATAGAAAAATTCAGGATGGGTAAAAATAAAAAGTCAAAATTATACTGACATAATTCAATTAAATACTTTCCTAAATACATTTAACATGTAAAGTACAGGATGGCAGTGGGGCTGCTTCAAATTTCCTGCATTTGAATCCTGGCCTCACCACTGTCTTTGTAAGTTTCCACAATACCTGGTCCTTGTGGCTGCTGCTGATGAAATACCATCAAAAAACAGGAACTTGGCGCACAATCCCAGTCTTGAACAAGAGGGCCGAAGGTTGAAATATTCAGAGTATAGGCAGAGATTTTTAAGAAAAGCGAGAGAAAGGATGGTTCAAAAAATAACAAGCAAAGATAAGGCAATAAATAGGTTTTCCAGGTTTGTTGTTTAGTTTTAATATTTTTTACGTTTCAAAAACTAAAGCAGGAGAGTCTACAGAAGGACTGTACATTTGAATATAAGAACCTATGAATTTATCAGGTTTACACATCTTCCTACTTGTTTTTCTTTCCACATTTTGGTGGCCGCTTAGCCATGAGCAGACGAGACTGCGCGGGGACCTAATCTAGGTCTTCAAAGTTCTTAAAGGCATTGATAAAGTAGATCCAGCAGATTTCTTTCAGCTTAGTAGTGAATCACGCACTTAACGACACCAGTGTAAATTAAGGACTGAAGCCAGGAAGGATTTCTTTACCAAAGAGCTGTGGGAATTTGGAACAAACTACTGGGACATGTTGCTGAAGCAGAAACCTTGACAGCTTTTAAGAAGTAACTGAATAAGATATTGTGATGGCTTAGTTATTACCTAAACAAACGAGACTGAGAGACTAAATGGTCTTCTGTTATCTGTAAAATTTCGTATGCTTGCTATATTTATTTTCTTATGCTTGCTATATATATTTCTTGCTTAAGTGTTGAATATTGGCTTGGTTCACTTTCTTTGGTATGCAATATGATTAGGTGGCATTAAATTCACATTTGACAATGAATCAGGACCTGGGGGACACCCACACCAAAAAAACCTGGATACAAACTACCAGATTCAAGCTTCAGAAGCATCTCAATGGCTACATCATTCATCAGTTCCTAAAGGAATAAGTGAAGCTTTTATATAGTTGGTGACATCCTAAGCACTCACATTCTGTACACGCTGTGGATGACATTAATTGAGGAAATCAAATCAACAGTCATCAGCTTAGTGCAGCGATTCTCAATCTGCAGTCTGCCTCACTTGAACATGTCTCTGATACAAGATGCTGGATGTTACTGACAAGCAAATCAGTTGCTTTGGTCATTTCACCACACCTTAGTGTTTAGCAAATCTTTAACAGTGCAAAATATATAAATGCACATAATTCTCTCATATTTTGTGGGTCCGTTTAAAACAGTTTATTGGCACAGTCTACAATGCTTCATGACTGATTTATATTGAACAAAAATGTGAAGTGTTGTGAGTTAAAACAATTCAAAGTCACACGTGATTGCGGGTATTCACATAGAGTACACAACAGTTACTCTCCAAAGAAACTAAAAGTGCAAATACTCATCTGTTTTATCCTTTAACTCCACCTAAGGTTCTTCAAAGCGTAAAATCTTTCTTCAGTCTAGTCAGTAGCTACAAAAACCATTTATTGAATCATGCAGTGTTCAGAAAACAGATATGTGGCCAATTAATTTGCATCTCACAGACAGTAGTCTGAAGTCACAACTTCATTGTGCCTTCACTCACTTGTCTCCAGCTCTAAGGATTCTTCTGTGGACAGCAGCAGGAAATTGGCTAATAGAAGTATTTATTTGGTCAAATATATTGTAGAGGGGGGTGGCGCAGTGGGTAGCGCTGCTGCCTCACAGTTAGGAGACCCGGGTTCACTTCCCGGGTCCTTCCTGCATGGAGTTTGCATGTTCTCCCTGTGTCTGCGTGGGTTTCCTCTGGGTGCTCTGGTTTCCTTCCATAGTTCAGAGACATGCAGGTTAGGTGGATTGGCGATCCTAAATTTTTCCGTGTGTGTGTCTCCCCTGTGGTGAGCTGGCGCCCTGCCCGGGGTTTGTTTCCTGCCTTGCGCCCTGTGTTGGCTGGAATTAGCTCCAGCAGACCCCCCCGTGACCCTGTAGTTAGGATATAGTGGGTTGGATAATGGATGGCATTGTAGAGGGTCTTTTTAATTAAATGCTAATTTTAAAAATGCATTCTAGTATCTCTTTGTCCTTTGTAAAGCATTACCATATAGTGTATTAAAAAAAAGTTGTTTCATCTTTTAAATCACTTTGCTATGGTAACCTTTTTCTGCCATCTTTGGCAGGATAACTACAAAGATGTGGAATAATATGGCAGCAGCCATTGGCCCTAAACATCAGTGGTTATTAAACATGTCTATTGTATCATTTAATAGGTTTCTTAATTTACTAATTACTACTAAACAAAAACTTTGTTTTACTGAACCCTGTTCAGTGCATAAAAATGACAGTAAATGATGCCTTTCGTTTTATTGAGAGTCAACCTTGTCATATATGATTTTGATACACTGATGTGGCCACAGATTGTGTTCTCATGTCATTATAGTCTAATCACAGACTTCTCCATCATGTCACATGTCACCCGTTTTTGACAGTATCCTGGAAAGTCTTGTCTTTGCATTTTTAAACATGTGGGTAATAAAATGTGTAAAGTCTGCATAACAATTTATTTATGCTAGCCTATGGGCACAAAGTTATTTATTTATTTGTCTTTGCTTGCAGCATTCTAATTATTCTGGCAGTTCTATTTTCCTGTTGTGTGATGTCACCAAAACTTTAAAATGTTGAGTTTCCATTGGTAAGAATATTCTGTATATTTGCTTGTATTTGACTTTACCATTATACTACTTGATAAAGTAATTTTCCTATGAGCAGTTATTGTAGAGCTTTGAGCTATATAAATTATATAATACCATAACAAGCACTAGACTACTGTATATAAATAAAAATAATTGCTGAAAATTCCTCCATAAGTGTATAATACTACAACACAAGGTGTTTCTTTTTATCAGTGGAGCAGAATAATTGAAGTGATTTTGCAACCTACAGCTTCTCATAATATTAATTTTGATGACTCCTTGTTTTTTTTTTTACAGATGAGACACATGATAGTATTATAAAAAAAACTCCAGCAATCATACAGCACTAACCGTGGAGCATGACGTTTTAAAAAATGTAATATTGCAATCCATGTAAGTTTTACTAACTGTACTGTACATAAAGATTTTTACATAAAATCTATGAGAGAGTCCCAGTGTTGGCATTATTATGACTAGGCCATCTGGCAAGATTAAAACTTCACAATGGTTGTAGACTTTTTCAAATCCATACACCTTCTATTTGAGTGCCATTCCACCTGATGGTGATGTTCATCTATATAAAAGAATATTCTGCAAACACCAATGGCCGCTATGTCATTAAGGAAAATGTTTTTATTTAACATCAAAATGTACTCTTGTTTTAGCACAATTTAAAAGTTTAATTTACTTTTTACTTTGCTTCTACAAGGTAATAACTTTGATTGACTGGAAGCATTCTAGTTTTAAAGATTTTGGAGCAAAAGGTGAACATAGTTAATTGAATTCATGGCTTTCCTAAGGAGTTTCTGTTACACTGCAGCTTGTATCCATTGCATACTGCCTCTTAGCCTTCTCTTCTCTTTTTATGTTGCAAAACCTTATGGCAGCAGCTAGAAATTTTTGCTCTCTATTGTTTCTTCCCTCAGGCCTCTTACTACTAATGATGCGTGAGCTTATCAACTTAAAAGTGAGATAAGATTATGCTCCCCCCCCCCATCTTTTTACCTCACAGCTTTTGATGGAGAAAAAAATGCAGTTAGGCCCATATTCATATTTTTTAATTGTAAGAAACAAGTCCCAGATGAACAACACTTTGACTAAATAGCATTATGTATTAAAAATGTAAACATTGTACATTTTAGTTCCTGAGGCATGTTATTGTACATTTAATGGTGGTTACAAAACAAAAGAGCTGCTTTAGTTTTAACATTAGCTGAATGCTTATACAAATTCCTCATTTATTTCATAGTTTTTTATGCTATGATTATTGCCATCCCAAATAACTGTTGTTAAATACATGAGAGGAGAGAGGTTGGGAGCATGCACTGATATAATATGTTGCCTCACCCACCACACGACAAAACCATCTCAGGATCCCAGTTTCGACCCAACTGCAGCCGTGCAATGGGTGACACCTCAGCACCACACTAGTTCAAATGGAGTGGAACAGTGTGAGTTTTTTTACAGTGGCTGGAGTGCCACCAACCCCCAAATTTTCCCTTGCAAGTTGGTGGACCTGCTTACAGGGCTGGATGCGGGTTAATGTCATACCCAGGATGGAGCAATTGCAGGTTAAGGGCCTTCCTTAGGGGCCTAATGGAGTAGAATCACTTCTAGCATTTACAAAAGTCAAACCGGCTACCTTCTGATTGCTGGTGCAGATCCCTGACCTCAGAACCACAACACCACCTCTGTTAAATACATGGATACAATTAAAAATAGGCTTTTAATTAAATCATGTCTAGCTTTAGTGCTGTTTTGTAACTTGAAGCACACAGTGGTTAGCACAATTGCCACAAAGCTCTAGACCCTAGGGTTTGAGTCTCAGTCTGGTCACTGTTTGTGTGTTATTTATACACTTTGCCCATTATTCATTTTTTTTTTTGATACAGTGCTTTTCTTTTACACCTCCAAAATATGGTAGCTTTAGATTTCTATATTGATTATGTGAGTTTACACTGTAGTATCCTGTCCAGAGTTAATTCCTGTCTCATTCTGCTGGCATGGTTTTGGCTCTTCATGACCCATGAATAAAATTAATTCAGAAAATGAAAGGAAATTATTTTTATATAAAGACTCATATTTTTATTATTTTCTGATGAACATGCAGACTCTGAAAATGTTAAATAAAAAAAAATAAAAATATATAAAAGTAATCATAATTCATATGCATCGAACAGGAGATAGTATGCATAGCCAAGATTCTTGCCTGTCTGTGCACTGTGAGCTGTAAGTGTCCCTGGCTGAGCAAATGTTTCTTTTACTATGTACAGGTACATTTAGCAGAGCAAAATGAAGCTTTCTGATTGGGCATAATGTTTTAAACCTCAGGAAAGATCAACTTTAAGAAACTGTCTAATCAGGTAAAGATTCAATTATCACAATACCTTTCCAGTTGGCTTCTTGCTGTGTTTTTGCCAGTCAAACAGAACAACTGGAAGTGAGTCAGGTTGGTTGGGAACAATTCACTGGATTCAGGAGGTGCAACGTTTTTTAATGTATTGCAAATTAACATAAATTTGACATATGAATATTATCAGAATTGTCAACTGTGGTTTATTTGTAGAAGGATTAGGTCAAAATCGGCATGTGCTTTTGCCAACATGACATAAACATGCCCTTCATGATGCAAATGTTAGAACTGTAAAAGGAGTGAGTGTGTATGTTTGTATTTTTAATAACTGCAATAAACTGAATGAAAATAAAAGTGCAATCATTTTAGTTATTTTGAACATAAGTAAGATTAAATGTTGAGGTCTTTGATTAAATAGAATAGTGACTATGGCTATGTCTGATATATATTCCCGGACGTATGCATTTTCATCTTAACCGCAGTACTTGTAATATCTACACAGTCTTGTGGTAAAAATTATATGAGGTGAGAAAAAGAATTGATTGAATCATGTTTATTAAACAGATACTTAATTATTAGTTTTGCCTTTGGCAATATCAGTAATTAATTAAATAATTTGGTAAGGTTCCCACTTTATATTCCTTACGTTTCTCAGGGGTTTCCGTCTGTTAGAGTTAACCAAAGATAATTGGAGCAGACTTAAGTTAAGAAACAGAATAATACAATTGATTAATAAAAGCAAGGATTATAGAAATATAACTGCAAATATATTGACATAGAATACAAGATGCAAGACAGACAAACATAAAACACAGAACAAGCTGGGGGTTTCTTGCTGTTTAGAGTTCTGATTTATCTTGGCACAGAGAAACAGTTTTACAATACCAAGGCTTTAAGGATCTGATGTTGTGTGGAGTTGTGTGTTGCATTTTCAAGTGGAGAACTCTGCTTGGCTTGAGGTGCACTCTTGGTGTTTGCTACATTGCCCTTTGTCTGTGGTATGTTGTGATTCTGCCTTTCTCAGTAGACTCTTTGCTGTGTCCTCTACAACTTCACAAGGAGAAGTGATACTCTTTCTGGCACAAGAGTTTAGGTACAGAATTTCCCTTCTTGAAGTGATGCTGCTTTTCAGACTGAGCTTAGTCACTTGCACAGAGCTTGGCTTGACAAAGTGGTTCTTAGAGCTAGCTCAGGGCATTCAGCTCCAAGCCTCTATGGAGAGTAGATCCTGACCAAAGAAAGTTTGTGATCTTTTTGCTCTGCAGATAGTGGATGGTTTCTCTTCCCGAAGAGAATGGATTATCAGCTTTCAGCTCTCTCAGATAGACAGAAGAGATGAATCCAGCTTGTTTTGAAGTAAGGTGTAATCTCTGGTGATTTGATCAAAGTCACTTTCAGTTACAGATCCAGTGGCTGCTTACAGGTGTTATTTTGTCCATAGCATCAAGACACAGTTGAGTTTGTGGTTACAAACCTAAAATGAATGTCCATTTGGGCTCCTTTTTGTTTGCAGGAGGTTCTGCAGAGATATCAGCTCAACCCTGATTTACACCTTATTAATCAGATGAAGTACAGAGCTGACTAAAGTTTTGGTTTTGATTTTGTTTTATGCAGTTCACTGTAGTGTCCACTCAGGGGGTTTTGGTGCAGCCAGCTTCTGTATTCCTGTTAAATCTGCTGCCTTAACAAGCCTTCTGTGCCACTAAAATCCTAGCAAATTTGTTAAGTGCCCACTTTGTCCTACAATTTCTAAAGAAAACAATAGAAAAATGATTTTTTTCATTCTAGTTACATTACATTGTAACTCTTTTTAGGCTACTGACGCCTGTGGCAGACGGCCTGGACCCATGCCCAGCTGGGATGCCACTTTGACACGGAATCCGGGGGAGCAGCCATGGGATGCACATTACATCCCCCGGAACATTTGGTGGCAGCCCCCCTGGGTTGCATTGGGGCCACAATAGTGGAACACTGGAGCTCATCCCTATTGGGCTCCATGGCCACCGCCGGGGGAGCTGCATAGCTTAACGAGCCCCTGTGGGCTGGACTGTAGCCACACCCTGAAGTGCAGCCTGAAGTAGGTCAATGAGCACCTGGAGCACTTCCGAGGGTGCTATAAAAGGAGCCTACAGCCACTACTCTAAGTGCCAGAGTCGGGAGGAGAAGGACGAAGCTGCCTGGGAGGAGCAGTGGAGGAAGAAGAGTGTGGTTTGGGGTGTTTTTGCTTTTGGGTGTTTTGGGACTGTGTTGGGCCTGTGGGACACGGGGAAGACATGCCCCATGGCTGAAGAAAAATAAAAGTTCTTTTTGTTTATTTTACACGTACCTCGGTTGTCAGTCTGTGTCGAGTCGATGCCGATGCCTATATAGCGCCTTTGCCACATGCCGTTATAAGGTCAACATTTGATGAAATCTGTTGCTTTGAAAAGAATAATTAAATGTCCATAAAGGGGGTTAAATTCAAGATTTTCAGCGGCATAAATTCATGTTTGCCATGACTGACAATAATGGTTGTGATATTGTTATGAATTGGACCGCAATTTTAGGAGTTAACTTTTCATTTAAAGTCTGGAAAATGTTAGTACTGCTAATATTACACTTCAAGAGAAGTCCTATTTGATCATCGGGAGTTTCATTTCTTGATGGCAATCATTTGGTAACATACAAAAGTGCTGTGAAGCCACTGTATTTCAAATATTGTCCAATTGAGAGGACTCCTCATGGACCATGGAGCTTGACATCTGGATGTATACTAATGCACAATCAGAGTGAAATTGTCAGTCCAAAACATTATTTTCAAAATAACAAACATTTTTTGTCACAATATGATTCCAAACTGGCCTTACAGATTGAATGCAGCTTACTGGGTGTCCAGTAGAATTAAGCAGCCACTTGTCATGCAGCAATACTATTGTTTTAATATCCATATTAATTAGAGGAAATGTAAGCTAAAACAAAGGTTTATATTCAGTCCTGAAAAGCAAGTGTTTGGCATCATTGTGTACTAATGTTTCTTTCCCTAGTATGTCATACAAATAATGATATGAAAAGACACATTTTTGATTCAAAAACAAAACTCATAAAAATTTCAGCAGTGCAGCTCAAATGTATTATTTTAAAATATTAAATGTTAACTTCAGATACCTTGTTTTTCTCATGGGCAACTCCAAAATAAAAATTGTGCCTTGAGTAAAGATTAGATATAAATGTCACATAACTTGTACCTTTGATACATTATTTGTGAGTCTTACATTATTCTTCACAAATTCCCTCCCAGCAAAAAAAAGTAGAACATGGTAAAAATAACAACCTTTTAAAAACTGCAAACTCACCATTTTTAAAATGTTCATATCACTTGTTTTTTGAAATATTGCTGCAGCTATAGTTTTGTGAAAAAATAAGTTAATCTGTTAGCTTTAGCAGCTGTAACTTGCTCTAATCATTTTCTGTATGTGTTTATCAGTCTTACTGAAAGAGAGTTGTACCACACATTTTCACATTACTGTCTGAGTTCATAGATATTTAAGATTTTTAGTTTATGCACAACTTTCTTACAGTCTCAGCATAGCATCTCAGTGAGAATAAGGTCTGGACTTTGACTTTCCCATTCTAAAAACTTGATGTTTTTAATTGTAGAATTGCTTATGTGCATATTATCATTGTCTTGTTTCATTATATATTTTTTTTCTAAACTTTAGCTGTTGGACAGGTGGGTTTAAATTTTTCTCTAGAATACCCTGTTATAAAGATGAGTTCATGGTGTACTCTGTAACAATGAGATGTCCAGATCATGCAACTGCACAGATAAGATTTGTGTGGTAATCTACTGTGAAATTAAACACAATTAATGTATCAAAAGGTAAATTTCAGTTTCACTCAAGCCTGGACATTTTATTGCTCTTTTGCTTTGATTAAATGCAGCATAAGAATAAACGTGGGTACAACAGTAGCAAAGTGGTTATTTTTCACAGCTCCAGGATTAAATGTTTGTAACTTCATATTCTGTATTGTGAGTGGGTCTTTCTCCAGATATTCCAGTTTCCTCACTCATCCCAAAGGTGGACAGGACTAGAGAATTGCTGAGCTAATTTGGGTAACAGCAGGCGTGTTATTAGATGAGCGCTGTGATCGACTGAAAACATGTCTAAGATTGGCTCCTACCTTGAGCTTAAGGTGACTGAGATTCTGGAACCCCATAACCACTTATTGTAACAAATGGATTCAACAAAATCAATGAATGGACGTTTAAACTTCAAACATACTAAATTTCTATTAAATTCATTTTAAATCACCTATTTTATTATGTGTCTTCTGCATTCATTATTATGATCATTGTCATGTTTGTAAAGATGGGCAAAATGTTTAAGTATTAATCATTTTTCAGTTTTTTCAAACTGTTGTCATGTTCAAAATATGTTTGTTTCATGATTTCTGTCCTTCGCGAGCCACTTTACAGTGGGGCATTCCCAGCAAATTGTAAGTAGTGTATTTATTGCAAACATGTGCAGCGAAGTTCATCCTTCATGTTTAAGCTTTTTGGTAGTATAGCTGTTTCATATCTTCCCTTTGCTAATAATCTGGGGATCTGCACACCTCATACCAAGTCACTATGTTGATAAAGGGAGGACTCTAGCTGCCTGATTATCTGTTACATTGTAGTAGTGAGATCAGAACAATCATAGTATATAAATTATCACTCATGTTTTCATAGCAATCAGAAATGGAATTTCCATCTTCAGTTATTACCTAATGTTTCAATAATTGCATTTGAGGCATATCATTTCCAATTTTCTTTTCTGTGATCTTCCGACAGCTGAGATTAATTTTGAAGTAGGTGCCTTCTTGATCATTGCAGAAGCTATTAGAGTAACAATGACTTAAATTTCTAATAGAAATCTTTAAATATTTTATTAACTTACACATTGAGTAGTTAAAACTGACTTTAATTTACAATTTACTTTAACTGGAGCTATTTTATTAATATATTTCTTTGTCTTTTTTCTATTTATTTTTGTTGTACTATGGTCAGAACACATGAACAGTGTAACACACAAAAATGAATCTTTATTCAATTAAAAACAAACAAACAACCATAGCTAATATAATAAGGATATTGTCATAAAAATAACTGCACTTACTACTTAGGGATATGCTGCTGTCAGAGGGGAACATTTTTGTACACTGGGTGGTTTTCTTTTGCCTTAGGCAAAAAACATGTAAATAACAAATATAAAAGTCAATAGATGAAGGGGTAATGGGCACCCTTTGTCTGAGACTTGGATAATAAATGAATAAACACATTTTCTGAATAATTAAGTTATTGTTTATGGCTCTCTACAAGACGTAGATATTTACCAGTCTTGCAAAAGATTTGCCTGCTTTAAAGATCAGACTGCTTCGATTGGCATCTCATCAACATACAATATTGCGATACAGAACTGCCTGATTACTTTAGAAATTAATGTGTTCTGGGGACAATGATTTCTAATCAGTATACAGTAGTATATCTAGTTCTTGATAGATGGCAAAAATACTATTGTTTAACCAATGAAAATGTGTTTACACTATTGTTAAGCAAAGAAAATTGGTATGTACCATTGTTTAATTGATTATCATGTTGATCTAGGCAGAGACTGAAACAATTACATGGGGGTGTTTGAAAGAGTGCGAGCAGAAGGTATGGAGCAAGCCCAGAGAATGTTGTGAGACCTTGCATGAGGACAAATGGTGTAGAGAGAGAGTCGGTCCACCGTGAACAGCGTCAAGATCACTTGCAGAGAGAGCAGGGACTCACAGGCAGATGAGGGTACATGGCTAACAAGATGTGAGACACGTGGATGATGATACCTTCCTCCAGGGTGGGAGAGAGTTTCACCAGAGAGACACCTATTGTGGGTCCATTGAGAGACTAAAGAATCACAAGAAGGCCCAACAAAGCCGGTGGACAAAAAGAGTGTCATGCCTAGGTCATTGTAGCAACAAGAGGTACCCGGAAGTGAAAGAGAATGGTCACAAGGATCCTCGCAAGTTAGCAAGACTTCTGTTGGAAAAACAAGCATTTGATAAACAGAGTGTCTCAGTTGGACCATTGGAAGATTAATTGTTGTGGTAACGCTGCATGTAACTTGGACTTTGCACCATCAAAGGTTGTATCCTTCACTGTTATGTTTTAACAGACTTTTAGCATGTCAACTGTGTACTCTCTTTTTAAAAGATTTTCACTCCTGATATTTTTAGAAGCTCATCTACTTTTACATTCTTTGTGAATTTTATATTGTCTGGTCTAATACAAGTTACAATGTATTTGGACCTGTGCCTGTGATTCTGTTACAGAGAGACAGAGGTCATCCTACATAGATCACAAGAAATTCACTGACAATCTTATTGGACAACATACAGTAATAAGAACAACAACAACAATAATAATAATAATAACAATATTAGCAATAATAGGTCAATGTTTTAATATAAATATAACATTTTAATTGTAGGCAATAGATTTGTGTAAAAATTGGGTTCTTTATATGTTTAACACCTGTAGACAATTTGAGTACATAAGTTAATTAATCAAACTCGCTTTACAGTCAGTTACATCCTTTAAAGTCAGAAGATGAATCACTCCTTAGTACTAGCAATGACAATGGCAGCTTTCCAGAGAATTGTGCGACTCAATGCTATTTGAGACAGCGCTTCCAAAAAGCCAAGTCGCAGGTCTAAATATTGTATTGAATGCAGATATGAAACCCATGAGCCATCTTACTAATTAACAATTAACAGAGAAATACAGGTTGCCCTCCTCAGTCTGATGCAGGACAAATTGAAAAAAGGAACACACTGGAAGTTTGCCCTCAGTCCAACTGTACAGCTTCTCACAGCTCTCCATTTCTATGCCACCGGTAGCTTCCACGCAGACCGTCGGTGATGCTCATGGCTTCAGCAAGGCTGCTATGTTCAAATCTGTGCATGCAGTAAACAGATTACTATTGCCCCTAGGATGCAATAAACCTTGAACCTTTGGGCTCAAATCTCACTACTGACACTGCATGATCATTGGCAAGTTACTTCACCTATCTTTATTTCAATTGGAAAATGAAACAAAGACAACAAATTGTATCTCAGATGTTGTAAGTCGCCTTGGATAAAGGTATCATCCAAATAAGTAAATAATAATACTAATAATACAATGCCTTACATGACATTAACATTTGTTTTCATGCTATTGCAGCCACACCTGGCATTGGAGGTAAAGTGGACGAAGCAATCATCCCTATTAATATTCCCAAGACTCTTGAATCCCATCCATACCTGTTGAAAATGGTTCTCGGCACCTAATAGCCAAGTAATCTGGATCCGAATATCAGGGATGTTTCCAAGCAGTCTGGGAAAACACATCATGCTTATATCTTATCCAATTTTGGAGTGTATCAGATGGCAAGGAACAGTGTCTTTGCTGGTGATTGGTTACTGGAAGACAGTGGGTATCTCTTTCATAAATACCTATCTCAATTGTTAGCTCATCCTTTGTGAAGTGTTGCTTTTTTTTCCCTAACGCTGCTCTTCATTGTTTGCTTTTGCAAGGAGGCCACGTCACATTTTATAAATATGGCTAAAAGGTTAAAATAATTTACCTATTCAAAATTTTTATTTTTTGGTGTTGTGCTTTTTTGCATGTTTTAATTAATTTTTTATTACTTCTGAAAATGTCTGGTATGACAATATAATATATATCTAGCAACCAAAATATGTGGGCTTGATGTTCCTGTTATCAACAGCTAGAAACACATCTGTATCAGAAGAACTGTCCTTGACTCTCACAAACTGCAGTCTGCCTGACACATAAACCATTATCCAGGACACCATATGCTCATCCCCTGTGTATCTCTGAGTTTACCCCTTAACACAAATGGCTGGGTAGGATGGCACTGGGGGATTCAAAAAACATAATCATCACAGTTCTGCCAGCTTTGTCCAGGGGCGAATAAGCCTTCTGGAGCAGGTAATTGCATCCTCCACTCCAATCTTTGTCTGATTGGCAAACTGCATTGAGTCCAGGTGGTCTACCAAAAGAAGATTCATAAATTCCACGACCAGTCTCTTAAAGGTCTTGTGAACTGTAAGTGCCACTGGTCTGTAGTCATTAGGTGAAGAGGCATCTGCCTTCTTTAGAACAGGAACAATGCAGGATGTTATCCACAGCAGTGGCACTTTCTGAAGCCTTAGGGACAGACTGAACAGGTGACAGAGGACACCACAATGTTGGTCAGCACAGGCCTTAAGAACTCGAGGACTGGCTCCATCTGGTCCTGTAGCTTTTCCTGTGTGTAACTTCCTCAATTGTCTCCTTACTTAGTCTTCAGTTATGGACAGTCCTCTCTGATCGTCAGAGGTGGACTCGGCACTGGCCATTCTAGTTGATATGGCAGGATTGTATGAAATACAAAATATAGATTTTTAATCTTAGAAAAAGCAGGTTAAAACCTTTACCGACTGCAATGTAAGTCACCATATAAAATGTTAAGAATGGAATTATGGTTTGTATATTTTAATAGAGTTTTAAGCTACAGTGTTAGTACCATCTATAGTTAGGTACTTTATAGATTTATCTTGCTATGTTTCCTTGAGTGTCTTGGAAGGCACAAGTAAATCAAATGCATTATTATAATAATTTTAGCATTATATTTTTACATTTATTTATTATAAAAAGATAGTCATTTTAATATTTGTGCAACTCAAACTTCAGGCCCTATTGCTAAACTGAAAAATTCAATGAAATAAATTGACAAAAAATTGCTTAAGATGACAAAGTTAAAGGTTGTGATAAGCATTTAATAATAAGTTAAATTACTGGAGCAGGCTTATTATAATTTTGCTCAACATCTGTACAAGAATGGCACTGACCTTAAGTAGTTAATAATCCTTGTAGTTTGGAAAGTGTCAAAAATGACAGTAACTAACGTCACCAGTAGTCTTTCCTTACTCTTATCACAATATTCACTAATTGTAAAAGTTGGAATTTTAAAAATAAGTTTGTCCACTATGCCATTCTTATACCTCCCTTAGTGCAGAAGTCTGTGGTGGTCTCCTTTTGGCAAACTGTTGCACAAATCTGAAGAAATATTATTAAAATGGGGAGTTTTAAATGATGAATATTGCAGAATTTTTAAATCGAAAGAAAAGCAACAATAAATGAGCATAAACCTTATATTTAAAACGTATAGATCTGGTTATGATAACTGCAGCATTTTATAGGTGAAGCTGTTACACCTCACTGGCAGTGCCTACGCTACTGAACTACAAAGCTTTTTGCCACACGCTGTCTAGCCATCATTTACAATCCCTTGGCATTGGAGTTGCAGCTTTCTGTCATAATGAGCTGTCCTTTGTACTGAATCACCTCCTATTTGTACTTTTGTTGTTCTGGAACAGCAAGTCTAAACCCACTTATAGCTTGTACAGGCAGGGGGGCTTTGAGTCAGCATGTTTTCATTTGTATGGCACTGTAGGAAGCAGCAGGCCTAGATGAGTATCTGGAATCTCTCCTTAAGCTCAGATATATTTCTGTAGCAGGACACATGGAATGTAAAAATACAGTGTTTTATTGTTAATGCTAAGCAATTAACATGACAAGAGAGAAAACAAATGCAATAATTTTTTACTAGTAGATTTGATCACTGACATCTAGCAATAATTATCATTTATTCTGTCACTGTTCCATTTCATGCTGCTACTAGGTTCATCGTTTACTGGACACATGAATTTGTTCTGTGTTTTAGTGGAATTGGATATACTGGCACATATCCAAAGTCCCTGCCTGATTTGCATATCTTTGTTATCAGGTTAGTTTTTCAGAACATACTGTGGACTATCACACCATCTGTACCAAGATCCTTATATCCAGACTCAAATTAAAACTGAACCTATAAAATCTGCAGAGTAACAATGCATGCCTTTTATGTTGCTGTACCACCATTCACTTTTACAGAGAAATCTCCTGAGTAAAGCATTCTTTATTAATTACATTTGGCTTCAAGTACACATTGACACAAATCTTCCTCTTACTTTATGAAAAAGAAATTGTAAAACGGAAAGTTCTTTAAACATAACACTGAATCAAACAATATTGTTTAAAATATGGGTATATTTCCATGCCAGCTTTTAAAAATGTTTATATAGCCACTTATGCTGAACTATGCAAAGCCTCTAAATTAGAAAAAAGGCACAGTTATTTAGGGCAGAATCATGACACTGTGGCGAGTCCTGCCTCAAAAATTTGGTACCCTACATTCAGACTGCCTGCATGGTGACTATTTGTGTAAAGTCTGCACATTCTCCTTGTGTCTGTGGATTTTTCTCTGGGTTCTTTGGTGTTCCTCCAATAATATCTCACTCCCAGGTTAGCTGATGACTTTTATAATGTGGCTCTGCATGTGTGCATGAGTGGGACATTGTGATGGAATGACACCCCACCAATGCTAACCACATAGGCACTTGCTTTCGGAGTTAGATTGAGCAGTTTTGTCAATATTCTATTAATCTTTGAAAATGCACTCTCATAGAACACCTAATCCAAAGAATGTCGGCAAGGCCAAAATATAAGGAGAAGATAAGGGTACAGGGCTTTGGACACAAAATTAAAATGTATGAAGAAATCCCAGTAATGTTTATTGACACACTTCTGCTGCATAATTTAATGACCGTCAGTTTTGTCTTTATTATGTTATTTCCAGCAGGTTGACAGTGCATCCCATAACTGAATTTGCCTTCTTAATCAGCTTGTTGATTCAGTTGGCCTTTCTTGAAGTGATGTTATTGGCCCAGTGCACCACAGCATGGAAAGGCACACTGGCCATCACAGAGTTATTGAACATTTAAAACATTTCACTGCTCACATTAAAGGAGCACAGACTCCTAAGAAATAAGACTCTGCCTGGCCAGTTTCTTATAGAGTTACTCTGTGTTACTAGACCTGCCCAGTATCATGGGTTGAAAGGAAATTTTGTTAACTAACCAATAATTTAACTTATGCTAGGGCTGCAGCTGAGTATACAATTATTTACACGAGGTGAAAGTTATTTTAGGGTCATTTTTAAGTCGGCAATATACTTGCACAGAAAAATTCAATTGAATCTTAAAATTTGTTGATATTCCAGAGTTCATCTTTTCATTATACAGATATCTAGCCTGTGGTTCAAGTAAGTATCTCTCTGCCTATCAGTTTCCAGTTTCTTTGTTAAAAAAGAATTAGTGACAAGTGACCTCCATTGGAGCTGCCCAGTGTAGAGCTAGGAGCTGTGATCTAAAAGTTTCATGACTGACTCCAATGCCCTATTCTCAAATACCTGCTTTCCTCCATGAATTTACAAGTTAAATGCTAAAGTCAGAATTAATTATCTTGTTACAGTCACCCCAGCAATCTCCAGAACTATTACATTCATTTCTGGAGATTTACTGCATGTAGTTATGAGCAAAGTGTAAAATTTCTGTTTCACCATAACAGATTCAAGTAAAATGCATCAGTGTTCAAATAAGTGAACTAATCTTAAAAGATTAGAGCAATGACATATAAAAGTCTTAAATTAGCTTGGGTACTAAGGAGAAGAGTTTTTTTTTAGTAGTTAAACATTTCAAAGTGTAAAGACATTGTTCACAGTTTAAGCTTTCAACACATGAACAGAGCTGAACATAATCGCAGTAGTGAAGCAGTAACGAAACAAAGGAGGTACAGAGCTTGTCTATTGGTACTTGAGATTTGCAACTTTTTGAGAACAATAAGTATCCTGTAGTAAACGTGTTCAGATTATTATACTTTCATAATGCTAGTTTGACTTTTCCTATCCCTAATTTGTATAATGACTGCATCTCTGCATAGATAGATAGATAGATAGATAGATAGATAGATAGATAGATAGATAGATAGATAGATAGA
>JANRMT010028174.1:76835675-76866028 GCA_026402145.1 Polypterus bichir lapradei
TATATGTGTGTGTGTATGTATATATATATGTATTTGTGTGTATATATGTGTGTGTATGTATGTATGTATGTGTGTATGTATATGTATGTGTATATATGTAGATATAAATATATATGACAGCAACACTCATCACTCACAACAGTGACAAAACAATTACATTGACAATCATGTTACGTTATTTTCAAAATGTTTCCTTTTCTTTTTCATTGCTTCTTTAACACACTACTTCTCCGCTGCGAAGCGCGGGTATTTTGCTAGTATTTAAATATACTGTATATTACCAATTCTAAGGCTTAGTAACTAAATTATATGCTGGTAAAGTTTATACTGTATTAAAACATTTTATTTAAAACACATCAGATGTCCCCTTCCCTAGCTAAGTATTCCTTAATTATGGTACTAATTTCCCTATGCATATTCAATAACTTTGTTACCAACTGTATTGTTAGTTTCTGAAATCCCCTTCTGAACTCCTTTTTTAAGCCACCATCTTAGTAGCTTTTTCTCCACACTCTTAATAAGACTGACAAGATTTAAGAAGTGCTTGTTCAATTTTTTTGTTTTTATTTTGTATTTTTATAGAACTCTATATTCTGCAAGTTTGCATATTTACCATTGATTTTGGAGATGTTACTAAATAATTCTTTTGTTGTACTATTTTTCTTACTCTAAGGTTTAAATGTTTTCCAGGACAATAACAATGGGTTAGGTCAGCAGTTCTGATTTAAAATTAGTAGCAGTAAATTTTCAAAGTTCCCATGTAAGCAGAGCATGATCAGAAAGAAGAATATTGTGATAATAACTAAGCTAATCAACAAAAAGTAAATGTTTCATGAATAACAATAGAGAAATAAAAGTGTTGTCTAGAATATAGCTGGAGAAACTTTCATGGGTTTGACCGCTCATGATCCTTTAAGGAATGTAAAATTGTTGAGGCAGTTTTGGACAAAGTGGTTAAAAAGAAGATTGACTTGACTGTATTGGAGATGAAACAGAGAACATTAGCCATAAATTCCTCATTATTCTCGTTAGGTGTTCATGTGATAGCCATATTTCCTTTAGTTTCATTTATTTCTAACCATACCAAAATATGTTACCTTAAAGAGTCAGGAATTAGTTCAGTGGTCACAAAAAGTTTTGAATCAGTATTTTTGCTCCTATATTTTTTGACCATATTTGGAATTAAATATCAGCCCAATGCATTCTCTTATTAACCCTCGTTAATTTTTGAAATTCGAGTAGACAACATCAATTAACTAAGATGTGATAACACTTTTTCATTTCAATATGAGGTTGTGACTCTTGCCATTGCCCTGCGGTGGGCTGGCACCCTGCCCAGGGTTTGTTTTCTGCCTTGCTCCCTGTGTTGGCTGGGATTGACTCCAGCAGACCCCCGTGACCCTGTAGTTAGGATATAGTGGGTTGGATAATGGATGGATGGACTCTTGCCATTACAAATTATAAAATGTCGCTGCTGAGTTGGTAAGGCAGGATCAAGTACAAATTATATGTGTACAAAAGAAACTTCTCAGTCCAATAAAGTTCATTTTAAAAAGGTTTAGTGAAAATTCAAGACAAAACTGTTCACATAAGAAAAGAGGAAAAAGTTGATACACACAGAATAAAAGGCAAACAAGGAAAAATGTTTCTTCTTTGAACTTAAACTTTTTCTTGTTAAACTTTAGTTGTTTTCTACACTTAAGGAGGAGTTATTTCTTGTACTTTACTTAATACATTCAGTGCATTCTATACATACAGTGCTGCACATCCAATAGAGCACATTATTTTAAAAACAACTGGGCACGGTTTGAAACTGTGTGCCCTCTGTGCCTTACCTACCGCAAGGCAGATCACTAACAGAGTAATCTGCAGTCAGAGGAACAAGAAATAGTTAGAATATTCCATTTCAATTCAGCCTGAGAGTGTTATAATAGAACCTCCCATAGACTATATACTAATACACAGGCAAACATTTAACATAACTAAAAAAATACTTAACATAACCTAAATACACCGCTAATTGCATTTAACTATTTACAGGTTTCACATTCTGAATCAACTGGCTCTTATACACCCAGCTCCTAATTGTTTAAGGTAAGGGCAACATCAATTACTACAACATTGCCTTAGTAAGAGCCCTAACTTATTCAAGAATTATTGTATGAAAATGTAAATCTAAACTTAAGCGTGAACATAAATTTAAACTTAGATGTAAAAGCACAAACACAACTTAAGCATGCAAAATTTAAGATTAATCATTTCTATTAATTGCCATCTCTTAAGCAGACATAGTTTGATAATTCACAGGTTTGTCCAACGCTGGTTCTCTTTAAGGATATGATACAAAGTAAAAAGTGCAACATGTGAACCTTCAGTGAGTGTGTTATTCATTTGATCAGGTCTTTTTATACAACTGGGCATGGTTTGAAACTGTGTGTCCTCTGTGCCATTACTACTGCAAGGCAGGTCACTACCTGAGACTAACCTGTAGTCAGAGGGACAAGAATTAGTTAGAATATTCCATTTCAGTTCAGCTTGTGGGGGTTCCACTAGGACCTCCCATAGACTATGCACTAATACAAAGGCAAACATTTAACTAAGAAAATACTTCTATCAACTTAACATAACCTAAATAACTATCAAATCGCTCTTACATAAAATGCATTGCCTTATTACAGTGCTAAAGTTTTGACTTTATTTATTTATGATTCTTAATAACAAATATATTTTTCCTCTTTTTTTATTTGCCTTTTAGGTTTCACATTCTAAATCAACTGGCCATAGTTCAACGATGAATGGACAGATATTGTTGGTTTCTATAGGGTGGTCCAGATCTAATTATGCAATTTTCATTATGCTATAACTTATTAAGTTTATTACACAGAAAATCACCTGAAAAATCCTGGACCATCGAGAAGTGTGTGAACTGACGACATGAAGAATCGCCGAACTGGAATCATCCCTGCATAAATCAAAGTCATCCAGATGATCTGGATCTGCATAATTAGATCTGGACCACCCTGTATTTATATTGCTCAAGTATGTTTTAGCAAATCTGTGCCTTTATGTGTACAAATTCTGTATTTATTTATTTGTAAACTCTTGACTTGCATTTTACCTGAGAGCTTGTTACAGTGCTCTGTGCCTGCACTCAGTGAAAAGCACTTTACAAAACTAACTGAATTGAATTGAATCCTGAAACCAACAAGACCTCAGCAACTATAGTATTTAAAAAACATGTTAAAAAGTTTATGCTGTGATAATCTAAATAATATAGAAACTGATGTTGTAAACATTTAATAAAACAAGTAAAGAAGAAAATGTAATAAATGTAGTAATAGTCATTTTTTTTCCAAGAAAGAATGCTTATTTTATATAGCATCTTTTTATATATTTACTGTTTATTTATTATTTTAATAAATAATAACAACAATAACAAGCACAATAAGTTGACTTGTCTTAGGTCAAGATGCTTTTAACACAATCAGAGGAAGTAAAACATTTTATCAAAAGCAATTTGCTCGCCAACTATAAAGTTGCTGTCTACAGGAATTACTTTAAACTTATGCAAGTGTAAAAAAAGTAAAGAACATTAGAACTACACTCTAATTTACTTTGTAGTTTAATATGCATTGCTTTTCTCCCACTTTCTTTATTCAGATGTCCAATATTTTAGTTTGTGCACTTTCCAAAATACTTTGTGTAATCCCACATAGCTAGGATTGCATTTATAAATATGTAAGGTCACACTTATAAATTATTTGATAGAAAATGCATAAAACCTGTGCAGCTCCTTTCTCAGATATGTTTGTAGAATAATAAACTCTGTTATAGCTCTGAACGACAATACAAGCCTTCCAGGCTAGAAGGGCAGACTTTTAGGTTAGGCATCTATAAAGTTAATGCACAGGAAAGTTTGGGGAATGTCCTGCCAGAATAAACTTGATCACTCTACCAAACTGTTTTTATCTAAAAAGTATATTTTTCCCACACTAAAAAGCGATGATCAATTTTGATTAAAACTACACAGAGAATAATAAAATATATGTTTGAATTAAAGAAAGAATTCTGATAACAAATAATTTCAAAATGTTTGTTAAATAAATTATGCTAAATGTGTATTGTCATCAAATCCTGGTGAATATGACACATGGTCTGCAGCTTAACCAACTGATTATCTTAGTTTAGTTTCAATATTCTAAACTAATTGCAAATAACTTTATTTCTTACTTAATTAAAATGTAAAATATATATTTTATATAATTGGAGATGGCACACTGATGATTTAAGGCAATACAGGATATCTAATTCATGCAAATTGGCTAAGTTGAAAATATATTTACTGCACTTTCAAAGAAAATGACCTCATTTACATATGAAAATGATCTGGGTTCTGCTCACAAAAAATACAAGTAAATGAAGAACAATTTTTCAAAACACATTACAAGTGATAAGCTGCAAATTGTAATTTATTTAAATGGATGCTTAACAGAAAAAAAATCTGGACATTAGCATTGGTTTTATATTTTCCAAATGAAAGGAAAATTAGTTAAGAAAGAAAATAACATTTTTCTAAATGAAAAGCCTTCATAAAGACTATTTTTAAACATTGGTATTGTAAGCTTTATTTACATTTTATTCCTTTATATATCAATGCTTAATTTTGTATCAATAAAGACATAAGTAAAATCAACATTTTTTCTTTGCTCTGCTTTTTTTTTAAACAATTATTATGTTTGAAGCACAAAGCTATGGGCAACTTCACAGAAATACAATATCTATAAAAAACATTAATGCAGGAATAGGAAATAGTAAATGGGTTATGTTGGCAAACCTTTATATTTTGACCACTTATAGGTAGTCAATAATTATTACAGACTACCATATATTCTGGGAGATTCAAATTCTAAATTTTATCAGTTAATTTATATTGTTTGAAAAATGCATAATACTTTGTACTTTCAACAGGTTATTGAATTTACAGCAAAATTTGCAATTTTATTTATTTCTCTTACGCTTGTCCATCTATTCTTCGATATTCTGATCCTGCTTTGTCCATAACAGGATCACAGGGTTTTGAAGTACATCATTAGGTGTAAGGAAGGATCACAAGACCATCACAGTAGTTACTCTTTCTAGCCCCCTGGAGCTATGCGTCTGTTGTGGAGAGGTGTCATACACCTAATCATAACTGATCCCGTCTGAGGACATTAATATTAAAATTCCTCAGCTTTATCAAAAGCCAGGTTATGTGGAAGGAGGCAAAGACACCTGACCTGTCCTACAAAGGGTAGAAAATGTTCTTTTCTCCTGAGTTTAGTCCAGCAACAGCTCAAGGCAGGAAAGCTATTGCTCCAATGGTGAAAAGTGCATGACCGGGTTTTCAGTCTTTCTGCTTTACTTGTTTCACTTCCATGATATTACATGTTTTAGGACCCATATTGTGCTTTTGAAGCCACCAATTTAACACTATGGACAATTTTCCCTTTAAAAGCAAGATATTTTGCTATTTCAGTCTCATAAGGCACATTTTCTGTATTTAGCCTTGATTTTTACTTTGTGCGCAGACACTTTTTATTTGACTGTGTTGATCATACTTGAGATACGGGAGTTGGGTTTGTAGTTACATTTTGATTCCTTGTTATGTAGGAATTGCAGTGCCTTGACTAGTGGATAACCTACCTGGAGTTAGGTGTTAGTGCTCGGATATTTAGTGGGTGGGCTATTATGTTTTAGTTATTGTCTGTATGTAAGAGGAAAGTTGTGGCTTTTGTGATATGGATGTTTAGTGGGATGGTTGGGTTTGGGGTTTGGGGAAGGAGCCCTGTGAATAGTTTTAGATGCTTGTTTTGTGGCACCCTAACGTTTTCTGTTTCCTTATTAATTTTCTTCTGCTACATCTCTTTGTTTTTCTTCTTTATTGTGCTCATGGTATATCTTTCAAATACTTTTGAAATGTCTGAGGACTTGGTGTTGGTGCTAAATATATTAGTGTTCTTGATTACTTAAGGTGAAAGTGACTAGATGTTAAGTTTTTCAAAAATCCAAATTATTGGCCAAGAATGTTAAGCACAAAGTGGTTACTCTTTTCCAGAACAACTTGCAGAATAAAATGCTTGGCGCAGGTTCAGACAATGGCAGCAGATACGGTTATGTGGTGATGGAACTGAATGGTAGTAGAATAGCTTTGTGCTGCACTTCCATTCTTTTCACATATAGCTAGCAAAATGTTAAATCTGGAAGGCTTCGATGTTATCGTTGGTATGGATGCAAACGCCTTTATGAATCTCGTGTTAGACAAAATCCCAACTCTTTTCTCTCAGCATATTCCTTGTTTAACTCACTCACTGTGCAAGTCTGCCTCTCATTTAAACTAAATTGTTCTTTTTGGACGTTAAATACCTCCAACGGTTTCATTTTCTCATCCCAGCACTATACCTACTCAGGATTAGACTACATTTTTATTTCTAAATCACTTGACTTACTGTTAATATGTTTATCGAAAGTGTCTGGCACAACAATGGAAATTTACTTCTTAATACTGTCACCATGTGCCACTTGTTGAAGGTTTACGAAATCTTTTCTGCACAATTAAAAATTTTGTGATACACTTGCCTCAGAGTTTGAAGATTTCATTAATATTAACGCCAACCCTGTTGATTATTCTGCATTTGTTTATATGGCCACCGTCTGCAGTTTTACTGCAAATTATGTAATGATAATTCAAGGACTTCTAACTTCAGTAGACAGTGCCACTGCATTGGATTTCTCAATGACATCATCAGAATTTAAGGAGGTGCTAGATTCTTTGAATTTTGGAAAAATTGCCATGTCCTGATGATATGTCTATTGAGGTGTTAACAAAGCTCCTTCTGATTTCCCTCATATTCTTGGTTTCTTTAGGTTGACTGAAACCCTGTCTGGCCATAAAATTAATTGCGCCAGGTCTGCTCTTTTTCTATTAAATTCTCTGCACTGTAAGTTGTTTTTTCTGCTATATGTGCCTTTGTCTAACTCATTGAGATATTTGAGTATTGACATTTCTGCTTCTTTGCAGGATATTGTTTTCTGAAATTTCCATCATAACTTTAAAAATCATAAGGAATCCCTTTTCTTATGGTCCTTTCCTTTATTGTTTTTTTGTTCTAGACTGGCAGTTGTGGCGTACGGCAGGGGCCCTTGCCCAGCTGGGATGCTTCTATGCTGGAAGGACTAGGGGGGGAGTGTATCCAGAGCATTACCTCCCCCAGAGCGCTGGGTGGCAGCCCCACAGATTGCAGCAGTGCCTCGGACTGCCACAGGGATCCATGGGCGATGGAGTTTGGTGCAGCCATTTTGGGTTCAGCGGGCACCACCAGGGGATGCTGCAGCTGCTGCTGAGCCTTGGAGATCAGCTGTTCCGCCACACCCGGAAGTGCTGTCAGAATTAGGTCAACGAGCACTTGGAGCAGTTCTGGGTGCCTTATGAAAGGAGCCAGCAGCCACTCCTCTGGGAGCCAGAGTCGGGTGGAACAAAACAAAGTTTGCCAGGAGGAGTGGAGGTGAAGAGAGAGAAGAAAAAGAGAGAAGGAAGAGAGTTTAGTTCTGGACTGTGCTGTACAGGTGGGGAACAGGGTAGGCGTTTCCCACGTGGAAAAAGAAAAAAATAAAAGTGTGTGTTGCACTTTTGTCCTGCGTCTCTCTGGGTCGGGTTTGGGCAGCAGCAGTGCACTACACAGGCCACTCAGTTATCAAAATTAATATAGTTCTGCATTTTAACTCTGTTAGGACCATGCTCCCTTTCTCTCCTACATTAAATATTGGTCAGAAAATAGTCTCCTGTTTGTCATTCTTAGTAATGGAAAGAGACTGTTTACTAAGTAGTCCACTTTGATCCATGATTAGTGGGGGGTGGGAGTTTATCTCTGCTGGAGTTAGAGTTATATTGTTGGGTATTTACCCAGTATGCTGCTGGTTAAATCCTTCCTTACACTTAATCCAACATGGTCTCCCTAGATCTCTGTGTTCTTCCTGCTCTTTCCTTCACTACTTAAAATTAAGGTCACATCCCCTTACTTTAAGCCAAAAAGTCTTACATGCTCTCAATATTTGGTGGATTGAGAAACATCTTGGCCTATCTCCAGTTTGGCCCAACCATGCCTCATCTTCTAAAATCTGTCTCTTTGTATTGAAAACAAGCACATCTCAGTTCAACCATAGGCTTTTCAGGCATCAGGACGCTGATATTTATGATGAATCTGGAAATTTTCTTACTTGTTATCTCCCAACATTAAGCCACTGACACCCCTATTTGCCAGTCTTGGTAAGGCTTCTGCTAGACCTTCCTTCTTCTCCCACAATTTTGTGAAAATCTATATTTGACGATACATCTGCATCCTCTAAAAATCTAAACAATCAACATAGACTAAATTGGTATAATACCTCTACCTCAACCCTTGTAAATGTTAATTTATGCATTTGGCATCTCTCACTTGTGACCCTTAAGTGCACTTGACAATTTTCTTCATATATTTTAGGATTGTCACCTAGTATCTGCTTTCTGGACCGAGGTTTCTAATTGCCTGTCCTCTCTTCTTAATATTCCCTTTCTGCCTCATAAACTTCTTCTCCTAAGCCTCTCCACTTTTACCCAGCTGCCGTTATTCTGTCTGAGTACTATCTTTACAAAACTAATCTTAGGAATTAAGTTTGTAGTCCAGTAACTATTAACTAACACTGAACACTGACACTTGCTGTATCCTGGACATTAAATATGCACAGTACAGGACAGAAATGAAGATTTCTATTTTGAGGACTCAGGTAATTGTTTGATTAAGAAAAGGAGGTGTAACCAGGAGCCTGATATGGGAGGCACTAATAATATCTTCAGAGTTTAGTGTGAAATTTGCTCCTGGCACCACAAAAAGATATAGGCACATTAGACTGAAGGCAAATGGGTGTATTAGGTCCATGCCTGGATGAAAAGACATCACCTACTACTGCTGATTGACACTAGAATTACCAGAGCCTACGAAAAAACTTGTAAATCTGGCCCACCTTAAATCCGTTCGCACCTCTCCGCCAGCGTCTTTTGTTCTCTAAATGTGCCGATAAAGACACGCTGTAAGGAGGCGGCTATTCCATCCCCCCACTGACTTAGAACGTGCACAAACTTCTACCAGCTCATGCTTTGATTGATTATCTGGGAGTGAAGTGGAGTTTTAGAGTGGAAATAATAGATCGTTATTTGGAACACATGCATTTCATGTGTGTTCCGTTTCTACAGTAATCTGCGTAAACAAATTTTTAAAACAGAAACGTTTTTCATATTTTAGTAGTAAATGACAAAATGTAGGCATAAACTATATAATGTATGAAGCCTGAAGTCCAAAGATCAAATAAACACTTTCACAAAAGGTTCAAGGAAAAGACAACAGTTTCCATGGCGTAGCAGTAAGAAAAAAAGCAGCGTTAGAGGTAGATTGATCCTGGGTCACTCATATGGCTTTTGGTTTTTGTTCCAACCAGTGGCCAGCCTATACCTTTAATAGCACGCCTTTTTTCATTGTTTTAGTTCATTCCCTGAAATCAGAAAAATACAACCTTTTTTTATCTCTTCAAAAAATGTTTGCATACTGTATGTGAATTGCTGCAACTATTTCACAGGTATTTTTTCATTTTCTTGCTTTGTTTTTCTGTTTAATCTTAACTGCTTGCAAAGATTTGACTGTTTAACTGTATGTAAACAGCTTTTTTAGCAGTCAATTAACAATAAGAAAAAGCAGGTGGAAAAAACAATCCAACCTACAGAGAATGCACCTGTCGTTTGAACCAATCTGTGTTCATTATTAACAAAACAAATAAATGTCAATGCAAATGAGAGTGCAAACTCTTAATGAATGAACTCTAAGTGGTGCGTGCCTACAGAATGTGAATTACTCTAAGCACTATCAAGGCCATAGTAAACTCCACCAAGTTTTTTTTTCTTTGGATATCATTATGTCAAACTAGGAGATTAGAAAGCTGGAAATCCCAGATTGTAGCTCAGTAATTCTCAGATTGCGCACATTGCACATGTTCTGCTACCTTTACAAACATGAAAACAACTGAATTGTTTGCTAGCTTCAAAACAGATTACTGCAGTGTGTGGCAGATGGCCGAGACCCATGTCCAGCCCGGACACCCCTTTGACACTGGATCTGGGGGAGCAACCATGGGAGGCAAACTACGTTCCCCCAAAACACTTGATGTTTGCCTCCCTGGGTTGCATTGGGGCCACTTTCTTGGAACACTGGAGCTTATCCCTGTTGGGCTTCGTGGCCACCGCCAGGAGGAGATGCATGGCTTAATGAACCTGTGTGGGCTAGATGCAGCCACACCTGAAAGTGCAGCCTGAAATAGGTTATTACCACCTGAAGCACTTGTGGGTGGGCTACAGCCACTACTCGAGGCGCCAGAGTCGGGAGGAGGAGGACAAAGCTGCCTGGGAGGAGTGGAGGATGATGAATGATTTTTGGGGTGTTTTTGATTTCTATGTGCTTTGGGGACTGTGTAGGGTCTGTAGGACACAGGGAAGACGTGCCCCAAGGCTGAAGACTACAAAAATAAATATTTTTGCTTCTTTTGACTTGTGCCTCCGGTGCCAGTCTGTGTCGGGTCAGCACCAACCAGGCACTTCTGCCACAAGTGGAAAGCTTAGTTAACCTCCAAGGCATTGTTATGGCTGCTGCTATAAATAAAATCACCCTGTTAAATATCATCTGTTTTGATTTGGATGTTCTTCTGAATTGAAAACTCCACCAAAAAATTACACTTTCTTTAAATGTTACTTATCCTATGTTGTTTGTAGTGGTAGCCAAGAAAAATTTTTAGTCTCATGTTTTCTTTGTGAAAGTACATGACAAACATTCTGACTGAATGGGATTTACACTGGAGAACAGCAAAAGGTGAAAAAAATCTAAAGAAAAAAGAAGAAAAACTCTCACGTAACTTGTGCTGCATAATCCATATGTTTCTTATCCATTCATGTGCTCAGAACTTTTTGCTAAAATATTATTAATACTTTCTTCTGGAAAACTCAGCGTTCAACGTAAACCAGAAAGATGTCTTCCCATAATACTGTGCTTTTGAACTAAAGATCCACCTCGCCGCTCATTCATTTGTCAAAAATCATGTCTTCAGTTCAAGACAAAGCATGAAACAGATTCTATAAATATATATGAATCAACTTTTTCCAAAAAAGATTAAGTCCATTTGGAATCAGTTTGCTGAGGATAGTGGTGTGCACAAAGTGAGTATTTTTTCATTTTTTTCAATTTACGTCTGTAAAATATGTCACATCATATTGTTCTTCCTTCTTAAGCTGTATATCCCTGATATTATCCCTGATAAAACCAATATAATCAATGCATCCCCGCACAAGCATACTGAAAGACAGACTTAAAAAGAAAAGTTTTAATACTGATGAGATAACAATGTATAAGCTTCTGTAAAGTGTACAGTTTTTATGTAGAGTACTGGAATGGGCATTCTTAGATCACAGATGATATTAAAACCACCACATCTGAGATATGGAAATGGTACTGCTTTCTAACAGTTTTCATCAGAATAGTTAATAACCAATTGATATAACAGATAAATGCATTTTTGTTCCTTCTCATTATTAATTGAACAGCTTTAATGCAGCTTTTGAAATGGTGCCTCATTTTGTATTTTTCAGGGGAGCACAGAGAAGATGAGCCAAGAACTCACCCAGAAGGGTTTTCTGTTTCCTTGCAGAATTTAACTTCTTGTTTCAACAAGCTGTTAATACCAAGAGTCATACAGGGCACAGTCCATGAGCCTCTTTTTTGTTCATGCTTAATAAAAGGATTCAATATTTTAGTCATTTTAATTTAAAATGTTACTCACAGAAACATGTATTTCTTCAGTATATATTTATATGCAGTATTGTGGCTTCAGAAAGTATTCAGATATCATTGATTTTTTCACATTTTATTATTTAGCAGCTGTGTGGCAAATCATTTAAATGATTTTTTCCTAACATCAAGCAATACGTAATATCCTAGAATGACAAAGGAAAAACAGGATTTTAGAGTTTTTTTCAAATGTATTAAAAATAAAAACTGAAATATCCAATTGACACAAATATTCAGATCCGTTACAAAGTACTTCGTTGAAGCCCCTTTGGCAGCAATTACAGCATGGAGTCTTCTTGGGTATTCATGCAACAACCTTTGCAAGCCTAGATTTGAGGGTTTTCTACCATTCTTCACTGCAGGCCATCTCAAGTTCTGTCAGGTTGGATGGAGAACATCAGTGGCCAGCTATCTTCAGGTCTCTGAAGAGATGTTTGATTAGGTTTAAGTCCAAGACTCTAGCTTGGCAATTCAAGGACATTCACAGAATTGCCACTTCTATGTTGTCTTTCCATTGTGCTTAGGATCATTGTCCTGTTGGGAGGCTAACTTTTGAGTCTGCATAGATGATGAAAACTGTCTAGTTTCCTGTAGACATGGCGCTATTCCTGATTTCATCAGACCACAGAATATTGTTTTTCATAGTCTGAGAGTCCTTTAGGTGTCCTTTTGCAAACTCCTTCTATGTACCTTTCACTGAGGAGAAGTATCAGTGGCCACTGAGTGAGTGCTGCAGTAATCATTGCTCTTCTTGAACTTTCTCCCACCTCCACAAATGTTCTCTGGAGTTAAGCCAGAGTGACCATTTCATTCTTGGTCATCTCTCTTACAATGGCTCTTCTTCAATGAATGCTCAATTTGGCAGGGTGATCAGCCCTAGTAAGAGTTGTGGTTGTTGACTTGTGTCATTTCATTTTTCTTTTATTTATAATGAATTTAGGAACATTTCTAAAATCATGTTTTCATTTTGTCATTCTGGAGTATGGAGTGTTGCCTGATGTGATAAAAAAATGAATCTAAATGAAACTAGCATAAGGCCGTAACATAACAAAATGTGAAAAAAGTGAAGGGGACTGAATACTCTCTGAATCCACGGTATAGCATCTGCAGGCTGTTGTCAGACTGTGTATGTAAAGTTACAGAACGAATAAATACGGTTAAGTCAAGGTGACTCAAACGTATTGTAACATATTGTTTCTTTAGCAAAAGTTAAAGAAAAAATTACATTCTTTAAATTTTAACTATATGCCATTTACATTAATATTATGGCAAAAAATGTTGAAATTACTGTGAAGTTCCCCTTAGGCATATATGAAAATCATGAGTTCAACATGTCGTTTATATTTTTGACTGAACCTGTCCCTTCTTCTAATTTCCACAAACAAACTGATTTATTGCATAATGAGTTAATTACTGTAAAATGACATGTGCAATTAATCTTCTTATGCCATTGTAAAGTTTCTCAAATTTTGAAAACTCAGAATGCTACACCTTGGCTGCTGATAAGGTTTAGCATTGCATTACATGTCTCCTCTGCACTAGCTTCCTGTTTTTATTCTAAACTTTGCAATTCTCTTCCATTCTGTGCCTATGATTTATGCTTTTTGCAGTGTTTAAAAAATCTTTAAATGTTTAGTTTTTACAAAATAGCTTTTGAATTAAGATATTAAAGTGATTTTATGTTTTTTTCTGTAAAAACCTCTGTGATATTTGGATATAAGAACTTATATAATGTCATTGTTGACATGAATATCTAAAAATTACTTAAAGTCACATAAAGGGACATGGGTAATGGTCTAGCAAAGCATATTATCCTTATGAACCAAGTAGCACAGAGATGTATTTTTAGCTGGTGTTGGTGCATAGATGTAACAGTAAATGTAAATAAGTCTTTAAACTTCTCTAAATTAATATTAGAATTACTAAAATAGGAAACTGTATAATATTTTCCCTCAAAAACTATAAAAGCATTTTCAAAGAAGACATTAAGATTATATCTAACCCTTTAATTGTTTTTCTTAATCATTATATATGGGAGAAATCCCCAAAGATTAAAAGCTAGCAAATGCTGTACCAGTGGGCATGACTAAAGATATGATAAAGATAAATGATGAATCTAAAACTGTTGAGGAGCAGTGCTGATATTGTTTTTTGAATCAATGCATTGATGATACCAGTTATTTTTGGATTTTTTTTTTTTTTGATTTTAATCCTCTGATACAATCTAGTCAAATTAGAGGTATACAGTATATAATACTGTTTAATAACAGTATTACAGTTTTCTTCTGAGCAAGTGTAAATTCTGAATGACTATATCATCAAGACCATGTTTCCTAAATAATTCTGCCAAGTATATAAGAAGAGTCAAGACTGTTGTCTTCTCACAGAGCTAAGATCACTTATGTTTAATTCTGAATGAGAGTAAAGTTAAATTAAAATTTCTAGAGTCTCCAACCATGCATCTTTGCAAACCTCATTCTCTCCCTCTCTCTCAAAGACATCTGAATGAATGAGTCCTTTCAAATCATTTTTGCAATGTGAGTTTGAAGGTCTTGATCTTGATGAGTTCAATTAATTAGTATTCCTTGCAGATGTAGGCCTGGCTTTTCACGAATGCTAACATTAAGCAATGCTGACATTACAGATGTCTAATTTTACAATTTCATAGTAAAATCTTTAGATGTATTTATACAGTTTATGAAGATGTATGTAATTATACATTTTATGATTTTATTTGAAACCGTAGGCTGTGTTGGGTGATACTGTGTCTGTGGTTTGGGGCTCCACGGTGCCCCCTTGTGGTTACATTGCCTTTACAATTTAAAGAAAGTGGTTGTTTTTCACCTGCTGGCCCTCACAGGACAGTAAAGTGATTTCAAATGCCTGTCAGCTTTTGCTTGTGTTTTTATACAGCATGCCTCTGTTTAGAAATCCCTTGTAACATCTCTAAAGCTCTTATGTCCATTACCCTCTCTAACATAGATTTACTTTATTAACTTTTCAGTTTCTCCTGCTACTGAATAAACCTTTGTGCTCCTGCACATGACTCTGATTTTTCATCTAAGTTCCTGGCCTGAATTCAAAATAACGTATTTATTTGAGAATTTAGTTTAGTGTCTTTTACTTTGTCCACTTTTTTAAATTTTTGTGCTCTTATTACTGTATATTTAAACAAAGATAAATTAATATGAATTATTTCCTTGCCGGCCATTGCCACAGCCACCTCTTCTGGCACTCAGTGCACATACTTTGTAACAGTTTATGGTGCTATACCAGCACTTAACTCGACACAGACAGACACGGGAGGCACACTTACAAAAACACAAGCTGTTTTTTATTTTTCTTCACTCATGTGGAACGTTTTCCCCGTCCGCATGAGCCCACAACACGGTCCAATCACTAAACACAATCCTTTACTTTACTTTCTCTATATTTCTTATTCTTTCTCCTCCACTCCTCTCTGGCAAGCTTTGTCTCCCTCCTTCCGACTCTGGCTCCCGGAGTGGTGACTGCTGGCTTCTTTTATAATACCCCTGGAAGTGCTCCAGGTGCTTGTTGACCTACTTCCGGCAGCACTTCCGGGTGTGGCGGAAAACCCACCTAAGAGGGCTCTGCAGCTGTTGCAACACCCCCTGACCGCACCCACGGATCCCAACAGGGCTGTAAATAACTCCAACACCCATGAAGCCCTGCTGGAATCTGAGGCACCACTGCAACCCATGGCGGCTGCCATCTAACGTCCAAGGGAAGGTACCGTTCTGCCCAAGCTTGCTCGCCCAGTTCTCCCCGTGAAGAGGTGTCCCGGCAGGACAAGGATTTCGGCCGTCTGACAACTTAGACATTCATCATTGCTTCTGGGGGCATGAAAATAACATCTAAAATTTTTTTATTCACTTTTGCTCAAAATGTTTGCAATTTACAATGCTACCTTACCTAAAGGACCAGCATAAACATGCTTATTAGTGCCAAATATTGAACAGCAGAGCAATACTACAATTCATAACAAAATGTTACATTTTCCACATTTTAATTCAAACAGAATTAATACAAAAGCTGTGTTCACTTTTCAGTTCACATATGTACTACTACGCTATTAAGCAAGGAACTTTTTGCAGTGTTTTATGCAAATTTATCCTTTCTTACAGTCTTCTGTGCCGATTTGCAAGTTGGGTTTAGAAACAGCTGTGCCTGGATACTGAAGAGTCTGTCTCTGTATTTCCCTTTAATTCTACTTTTGTGGAGGAGTACCATGAAGTGGATGGTTTATACATTTATTTCTATTGCTTCTGCTCACAGAAGCAGCTGGTCATGTTTACACTTACATATCATAATCTGCATGTTAGTGGTTGCTATGCACTGCATATATATGAATGATGCAGGCCGTATACTGTATACTGAGATGTAAATCAATTACTGCAAAGATTCTGTCACAGGTTACTGAGGATCTGTTATAGCACACACATGCTATTATGTAGTATGTCACAGCAGAGGTAAACAGATATCATTTGCATGGTAAGGGCACTGTTTAATTTCATAAGGGTCTTCATACCAAATGGTGTGTATTGTTACATATGTATTGATATTTGTAAATGGAGCAGATGCATTTTTCAAAAGGTTAAGTGGTTAAACATTTGGCAAAATTCCCAACTTCTATGTTTCACATTTCATGTTATTTCAAAAGTAGAACAAAGTTTAATCGTTCACAATAAAAAATAAATTTCTTAAAACATCTTCTGATGTCACCTTCATAGGTCGTAGCTTTGATAAATTTAGACTCTTCTAATTATAGTATAGGAGTAAGGAGACCAGTGTTCGTTCGTCTCCCGGTCCTCATTGCATGGATTTCTCCCGTGTCTGCATGGGTTACGTCTAGATGCTCCGCCTTCCTCCCACAGTCCAAAGACAGGCAAGTTAGGTGAAATGGAGATTCTGTATTGGCTGTAGTGCGTGGTTGGGATGTGTGTGTGTTTGCCTTCACTCTGCGATGGACAGTTGCCCTGTCCAGGGTTTGTTTCTTGCACCCTGTGCTAGCTGGGATTGGCTCCAGTGTGCCCCATGACCCTGTTCAGGCCTAAGCTGTTTAGCAAATGACAGACTAATTATAGTATATTATTTTTATTTTATTATTTGATTTACAAAGTTCTGTATTTATCTGTAAGAATTTTTCATACTATAAATTTCATAAATGCTAATGTTATTTTAGGAAAAGGTAAAAAACACACTCATACTGACAACATGACTGCATATATTTCACCTGTGAGAGGAAACATACATGACTGACTTAAACCCACTGATACAGCAGACACCCCAGACCAGCTCTGAAATGTAGCACAGGACAAATGCAAGTCTTTCTGTGCTAAGACTCTTCTTCTTCTTTCGGCAGCTTCTGTTAGGGGTCGCCACAGCGGATCATCTTCTTCCATATCTTCCTGTCCTCTACATCTTGCTATGTTACACCCATCACCTGCATGTCCCCTCTCACCACATCCATAAACCTTCTCTTAGTCCCTCCTCTTTTCCTCTTCCCTGGCAGCTCTATCCTTAGCATCCTTCTCCCAATATACCCAGCATTTCTCCTCTGCACATGTCCAAACCAACACAATCTCGTCTCTCTGACTTTGTCTCCCAACCGTCCAACTTGAGCTGACCCTCTAATATACTCATTTCTAATCCTATCCATCCTTGTCACACCCAATGCAAATCTTAGCATCTTTAACTCTGCCACCTCCAGCTCTGTCTCCTGCTTTCTGGTCAGTGCCACCGTCTCCAACCCATATAACATAGCTGGTCTCACTACCATCCTGTAGACCTTCCCTTTCACTCTTGCTGATAACCATCTGTCACAAATTACTCCTGACACTCTTCTCCACCCATTCCACCTTATCTGCACTCTCTTTTTCACCTCTCTTCCACGCTCCCCGTTACTTTGTACTGTTGATCCCAAGTATTTAAACTCATCCACCTTCGCCAACTCTACATTTGATGTCTTTATCCACAGAGTACTCCAAAAAGAATATGCAAAAATTAGTTAAAGTACGATTATACTACTTTAGATCAGTACAGATTGTAAAAACAGAAAAGTCACAGCCTTAAAGAACATGTGCAATGGTGATGCTAAGGTAGTGGATAAATGTGTTACTGCTTTATCCCTTACTTTTATTAAACAGCTTAATAAAAATGCATGTTTGTGTTGTGTTGATATGGAAAACAGGATGGTGACAAAATTGGATGCCATTATGAAAAATCCCCTCCATCCCCTCTAGGTGGCGCTCTCTTGGAGCACGTTTGATCGTAGGCTCATTCCACCACGGTGTACAAACAAGCATCTCTGGGGATCTTTTCTGCTCACTGCTATCAGGCAATTCAATACTTCCTCTTGGCATATATAAGTTTTGAAACTTCTGCACAACATATATTTATTTACTTATGTATTTATAGACTGATTGATTTATTGGCTATATCATTTCTGCCATGTGTCTGTATCTTTGTGTTTATGTATCTGCTGCTGTATGCATCTGAATTTCCCCTTACAATTTATAAAGTTTATCTAATCTAATCAGCACTCAGTTCTGTCAGCGGGGCAGGAAAAGAATGGAACACCATTTCACTGCACAGCATTATCACGCACACCCCAACACACATTCACAATTTTGAATTGCTAAATAATCTAACCAGCACATGCTTGGGAAATGGGAAAAAATTAATATTCATAGAAAACCCATGTAAACTCCAGAGAGCGCAGGAACTACACTTCTGGAGCTTTGTGGCAACAATACTAACCACTGTGCCATGGTGCATATTCTAAATCCTGTTTACAATGCTAATGAATATAAAGAAAAGCATGCATACTACAGTAGCATATCATTACTAGTATTGCACTTGATCGATTTTGGTATTAATTTCTTTGCAAAAGTCATTGTTTATCAATAGTCAAGACAACACGAGAAAAACTAGAAAACTAAAGTTTAACTAACATTAATATTTCAAAAAATTATTTCTTGCAATTGATAATAAATTACCTAGAATATCAAGTTTACATGAAATAAAGTCATAGAGTCCATACATGACTTCATATTTATATGCAATAAAATAAGCCAAAGTTCATAGCTTTTCGCATATTGCCAACTCGTTATAATACAAAAGAAATTTTATAAAATTTTAAGTTCTTCCCCATTTAGCACTCTACAATACTCTCTGATTTGATTTTTTTTAGAAGTTCGGTTTGATTTGTTTGACTGTACAGTGCGTGCTGTAACATTTTAATTGTTTATATATCAACACATCATTGTCTAAACATTCAATATAGATAGTAATAAGAAGAACAACATTTACACCCGGAAACTGTATTCTACACAAAATCTCTACATTTCTAAAAACTGCAATAAATTCAAGAAGCTAGTTAGTAATATTTTAATGCTTCTATGGTATCTTATTTTTATAGGTCAATGCTGAAATATTTCCAACAGTTATGAATAATTTTTGAAATGTAATTGTATTAAGCAAAGGTATGATCTTTTATGCTAATTATTTTCTACAACAGATACATTTTTATTGATATTGCTTTAATTTCATTATTATCTTCTTTTTATTCTTCACTACAATAGTGTCACGTAATACTATAAATTCAATTTTCCATTTTTTTTTTAAAGCTGAATACATTAAGTGTTTTTATTTGAGTTCCCTGATTTTTCTCAGTGCTTAAAGATAAATGTTGTATGGTCACAGTGGCTTATTTGATTTTAATTTAATTTGTCTTTCTATTATAGCTATCTCTCGCTGTGATCAGCAACTTATTTAATGTGACTTCAGCACACACTCAAGATGGATAGAGGTATTGACATTATTTGCAGCACTTACAAACCCTAGTTTAAATAAGCAATAAACATAATTGCAGTTTTCCCCATGGTTACAGGTTACTTTCTCCACACAGCACAGCAGTTGCATTGATTGACCCACTGGCTAATACTGTACATGTCGTAATGTGTTAAGTAAATGGAGAAAGGATGAAGTGCAGTACAAATCTAAAGCAATTACTAATAAATAATGATAAAGTTCTTCTTTAAGAAAGTCAGTTTGATAAGATTTACTCTGGAAACAAAGGCAATAAATTAATGAAACATTGGCAAAGTGAACTAAAGTTAGAAGAAAAAATAAATAAATAAATGAAACACCAGATGGAAACTAGCTAACAGCCAAGTTAATGTATTGGCCCCTGAAACGGCTTAGCCTGCAGTGCTACCACAACACCCACTATCAACTGCTGGTTTGACTGCAGATATGCATTAAACATAAATATTGTGAAAAAAGTTTACAAGAAAAAAAAAAGGAAAACAGAAACCTTCTGGAAAGAAAAACAACACCGGGAAAGGTGAAAGGGTTCCTGCTTTATAGTTTAAGCAGGGGCAGAACTGTCTGTGAGGAAGACAATTTTACCACATTTATTTACAGGACTCAGTTGCTAAAGGAGTGTTCACGTTAATGACAAGAAACAAAGGTGAACTCACAACTATGTTTGTCTAAAGCTCTAACATCTTCATTTGACTCATGGAAGCATGTGGGAATTGACAGCTGTCTTTCAGTAAAATATAAGAAAATCTACCATCTGCATTAAGGCTAATGGCACTATGCTGATAATGGATAATATGTCCAGCTTTTAAAAATACCAAAAAATAATGATAGAAGTTAACTTCTAATTCATGTAATTATGTGTGCTAAAATTTGCAAGCAAATATGAAGAAAATCTATACTGAGCTGATCCTATAATTTAAGGTGATATTTGAAAACCAGAGCTGTAGATATTTATATTTTCTAAATTATTTCAGTACATATAGTTTAAGACCGGAGCAAGCTCTAGATGGAAAAAACTGGAAAAAATCAAATTCGCACTTAGAGAATATGTACAAAACATTTTTCAAAATATTTTTCAAAATCTGACAGGATCTAATAAATAACATTTTAGAATAAGCATTTAAATTGAAGAAGCAGATTCTCTCCCCTCTTTTACTCTATTTATCTTCATTCATTTATTAACTTATCTATTTATTTATTTTTATTAGCTTTAAGTTTTACTCTGCTGGCCTAGCTCTCTTTCACAGGGGTGGGGGTTGATTTGTTTCAAACCTTTTTTTGTAAAGATTGAGTTATTTGTATGGAATGCTATTTGATTTTAATAAAATCAATAAAATAAAAAAAAAAAAAAAAAAACAGGAACGAGCTCTGGATGGAAAGACATTACATTTCACAACAACTTTGCACATTCACATGCAGTTAAGGCTCCTCATTTAACCTGACATGTACCTATTTGGGGATTGGGAAGAAGGCAGAGTATATAGAGGAAATCCATAAAGTGACACTGAAAATATGTAAACGTGACTATAAATGGATGCAGCAGCATTAACTACTCTGCCACTGTGCAGCTGTTTGTATTACAGGAAAGCTGGCATGTCATCCAGGGATCATTCCTTTTTGTGTTGAATGCTTCTGGGATAGTCTGTGGCTCTCTGAGGCCCTGACAATGGATGAATTGATGAGATGGATGACAGTGGATTACAATGGATGAAATATAGTGTTATGGGGTAAACTGATTTAGTTGAACATGGTACTTTTCTTTGTCACACCTTATCATTACTACAAGTATTGAATTTTTTACTCCATCTACAGGAATGTAAAAGAAATGCATTTTATTAATAATTGTGTAAAACAATAAGCTGGTAAAGTTTGCAGGTGATACCAAACTAGGGAGAAGGGCAAATGAATCAGCTAAATTGCTACCAAGCCATTTGACAAACTGAAAATATTGAAGATGAAATGTAATATGAGTAAATATAAATTATTAGATGTAGGAAGTAAAAATGGTAGATTTGATTACACGAAATTACACCTTATGAGAAGGACCAGAGAGTCATAAACAAGTAGGTAATAAAAGAAGTTTCCATTTTATTATTATGGAGATCTATTTCTGTTCTAATATATATTTACTGTAATTATTAGAAACTAGAAAAAGAACAGGACATTAAATAAGACTAAAGTGTAACTGTATGTTTCAAAGTAGGCATGGCCATTATAATTTAACTGTGAGTAGCTTAGAGTATGTTTCTACTTTAAATATTTTAGCCTAAAAAGAGTAGAACTGTAGGTACTGCTGCTGCCTAATGGATTCAGCATTTTGTGTTTCAGTCCCATACCTGGTCTGTGTCCTGGTGGAGTTTGCAAATTCACCCTGTATATTTCTGATTTGAGTTCTCCAGCTTTCCTCCCATATTGTCAAAGATGTGTTGATTAGGTTGACTGATATTTCAGTGTGCATATGAGTAGGCCCTACTATGGACTGGTGGGTGCTCTGTCCCAATGTCACCAGAATAAGCTCTGGCCACCTGCGACCCTGAATTAAGTTCAGTGTCTTGGAAAATATTACGTTGTGATATAGTTAAGCAATTTTTTCAAAAAGCTTAGATCACAGTGAGTGATCAAGTGAATCGAGTCAAGTATGGAATAAGTTTTGTACAACATTTTAGATTGCACATCAATTATGATGGAGGATATCTAATAATATTGCAATTTACCCTGTGTTGTGTTTGATTAAATGTCAAATAATTATATACTTTCAGTTTGTCTAATGGCTTGGTAATTTTTTATTTCTAAGTAAATAAAATCTGATCACAACATAAAGTCATTTGCTTTGCATGCATTTATAATATTAATAAATACCAACAAATAACTTCAAATATTTTAATCAAGTATGTTTTATTCAGTAATGAATTGCCAACATTGTATTTTTCTCTGGCAACTCTGGTTATACATTACTCTGACTGCATTTGTCATCTGTGCTAGAATCCATGGTTATACAATAGTTTTGGACTTAGCCCTGCTCTCAACTCTCAAAAAATAATATTCACATTCACCACCTTTACCATCTTGAGGGTGGCCGCTCATACACAGTAGTCATTTGTACTTGGCCCCACACTGAATGTTTCCATTTGCCTTTTCGCGGTGTCTGTGTTGGCTTTGATCTGTTCTGTTTATAGGCTAAAGGCCTCTTGTCCTTTCAATCAAATGTGGAGACAAAGAACTATGTTCCTGCAACAACCCCTGCTTCACAGGTGGACCTGTTTCTAGCCATGACAAAGTACTACTATCCCTGTCTTGGCTCATTTTCATTTGGATTGTGTAACTGTGATCACTCATGAAAGATTTGCCTTAACGGTGGTAGCTGTCCATTTTAGTTATTTAAAAAAGAATACATAAACTGACTTTTATTTTGTTTGCATTGACCTCAGTGAAAAAAAAATGTTTACTTAGCATTTGTAAATCTTTTTCATTTTCCTTTAATGTTCCAAATCCAGATTCATCATATACTCCCCAAGCATGCTGAATGAAGCAGAAAATTGATTTGTGTAGGCATCACCATGTAAGGCACCCTAGACTACTAATGCAGATGTCTTTGAGGAGAATTTGGTTTCTTTTCTCCTTCTCTTTTGCCTATCTGGAGTGAAATATTGAGAATGCTGTTGTTCTTATACCTATATCTTAGCCAGCGGGCCTTATTTCCATATTCTGCCTTATTCTTCCATATTTGTATTTCTTCATATTTTTCCACACCGAAAATATTTCACTAGATAGGTGTGAATTAAATGGTATATTAATTAACGATTCTACATAGTATATGCAGAATTATAAAGTAATATCTATTGTGAAATTAGTTTTTGAGGCTGAAGTATACTGTAAATGTTAGGGTTTTTTGTCTGTTAAAATACAGAAATAAGAACTGTTCTTCTGAATGTGATGATTAATCCGCATCTTATATTTCATAAATATGTAAAACAATCACAATGACCCTTTTCCTATATAATCACATTGTTTTTACTCTATGCTTGTCAGTGTCATGGTTTAGCAAAGGTTCTCTGCCTGGGTTTAACCTCCATAATCTTTCTTTATGTATTCTGATTTTTTCTTCATATTTATTTTGAAACATTTGGACTATAAATATTTTGTTAAATTCTTTTCTGTACTATATATGTCTTCATTAGGGGTTTATTTTTCAATTACAGTACTTTTTGTAATTTTCTTTGGCCTTTTATTTAGGCCAGAGAAGAAGAAAATCAAGTAACTCTTGGTTTGACAAGATTCTCCCTTTCTGAATATCGATAGTGACTTTTCCTAACATTGTAATCCCACACAATGAAATTAAAATAAAATGCTCTTATATTATTGCTGCATTCTACTGATTAGCTACTGCATGACAGTTTGCTGTCCTTTTTTAATATAGGTTAGTAGCTTAGAATACGTTACAGGCACAATACTAAAAAGGTACAATAAAGGACAAGGCAGAAAACCTCCAGTCTAGTCCATATGTTGTTCAGTACAGTTAGCATTGGTTTGACAAGGATATTAATAATATTGTAAGATGCTGTTAGTTTCTGTGCAAATAACTAAAGTATTTAAACATACAAATGCTTACAGTGTAATGTTACTTACCATAACACCTAAAAAGGTTTTAAAAGGGGTGGGGGTTGATTTGATTTGAACTTAGTTTTGTAAAATTTGACTTGTTTGTATGGCATGTTACTTGCTATTAATAAATTCAATAAAATGTTAAAAAAAATTACGTCAGAAAACTTAAGGTGGGTGCACACTATGTGATTTTACAGCTTGAGGAGATTTTGTGACTTCTTTCACTTAGCAACTGATAGTTAATTGGAAGTTGGCATACACTATTTTATTTTATGGGCTCAGAAAAAGTCTTTTGAATGATCTCTCACTTGAGGAATTGTGCGTAAATGCCAAAAAACCATTGGAGGGTCTTTAAGTACTTGAATTATGTCAAAACATATCTGTGAGTATGACTTTATGACTAGCTATTACCTTGTTATTTTGTACTGATCTGAAAAAACACTTGGGGTCTTGCACGTCTAGCGGAAACGTAATAGTGTACATTCACCCTTACTGAAGAAGGTTAAAGAAATGTTCAGGTGAAGAAGGCCTTATTCTTAAACAGAATCATGCACTTGTGAGACAGCCATTCCAAATATTGTATTCAATTTTAAGCTCTATATTACATACATAAATGCTGGCATAAAAATCCCAGCAAATAACTATTTTATTGTATTACTGTTTGGGGGCAGCGGAAGAACACCCCCACAGACAACTATATATATGAATAGTTGTTTAATTTGTTTCCTGAACTACGTTTTACACTTTTAAAGATGGATTATGGTAACATTTTCCTGTTTAACCAAGGTGTTCGTACATGAAATCACAGCCTGTGTCTTTTTATATATAATTTCAAATAAATAAGGTATGAAAAAATAAATTAAACTAGGTATATATGATTAAAGAAATTAAGTGAATTAAAACCTAGAATTCTTTGATAATAAGTAAAATATGGAGAGAAAAATAGCAAATGGAGAGTTTAACAGGAACGGATGTCTTTCTGAGCAGCAATAACTTTCATTTTATTTTATTAATATTATTTTTTTAGACTTTTGTTCTGGTCCAACTTAGAAACATACCAGTAAAATAAAAACTGTGATTTTTGTTCAGTAGATTAATTAGTAATTGAGAACATGAGCTAAATTCAGAAAATAGTCAAAACTGAAACAATAAAACACTACAATTTTCCTTTGCAAGTCTAATTATTGCAGACCATAACAATAAGTTGAATTTTTCTTTTAAGTTACTAATTCACCTAAAGCTCTTTTCCTGTTGATTTGTGTCTTATTTTCTTTCAACTACAAATTGGCCAGAAGCAGGCAGCACCCCCACTATTTTCATAAACACATGAAGGCACATTATCTTCTCGAATCTGTTGTAACACAATGGCACTTGTGATGCCACACGCTGCTGTATGCCCATATAAACTAATGACATCATCGTAGTATGACACCATGAAGACCAGAAGACAAACTGAGACAACAAAAAACATACGCCACAATGTCCTAAAACACAATCAAAATAAGGTACAAAACACCATAAATGGTCCTATATCACGACACCCACATATTAAAATTGCAAATTTTTAATATTGAAGTTTCCTTTTTCAAATACATGTCAAACTTTTACAAGAATTTTTTTTGGTTTGTTTTTTGTTAATGGGTTCCTTGCTGTATGGAATATTATGATTTTTCTCTAAAGATCCTGAAACTTGCATGTCTGTTTTTCTTGAAAACTTTCAGGTCCTTTGAAGGCACTGCACTTCTCATGTGGAGGAAATAACAACAATAAAAAAACAGAACATTGTATCTATGAACTACTGGCAACTCAAATGCAAGTACACCGGCTTCCTCTGTAATTCCTCATTTCCTCAAAGATACTAAGTGCACTCATGAGTGTTTCCTACTTACTTTCTTTGAACGTTATTACATTATATATGTGAATTAACAGAAAAGAATATGACATGTTTTAATTCAAAGCTGGCTTAATGTGATGAAATTGTTCAACTGGTAGAGAGGTAATGCAGACAGAAATACAAAGAAAGTTCAGAGAGAGAAAGAGAAATTGTATTTTTGTGGTTTACACTTTCCTTGAAAATAAAAAGTAAATAGAAAGCCACTCCAGCTGAGGTTAAAGGACTTGAAGTTTCTTTTAAGTTCTCTTTCATTTATTGCCTTGTGATCCCCCTTAGAGTATTCCTAAGTTTTGTACTTTTGTTTAATTTATCTGTATTTCTGATACATTGAACTGGAATAGCTTCTTATTCCAGTTTGGGGTTGCACATACAGTAGAAGTGCCATTCATCACATATATAGCGCTGAAAGGAAAAGGGAAAAGCCTAACTAAAGCTGTACCTTGCACAAATCCACAGTTCATGCTCAAATATCCACAAATGCCAGGAACTGGAAGCAGTTTTTCCAGGAGGAATGGATCCAAATGTTTTTTCACAGGACTGTGAGAAACTGATTAATAACTGCAGGAAATGTCTAGTTGCAGTTGGTTTTGACATTTAATGAGACAAAGGAGATAATTACTTTTTAACTGAGACTGTCAATGTTGCATCTTTCCTTAATAAATAAATAACACAATTTTGCACGATTTGTGCTGTTAGGCATGTTATGTTTTGAATGAGGGATGGAGCTGGAACTTATTGTGATCCAAAATGTAACCAGGATGAGCATAAGGAAAGAGGATTTTCTTGAAAATATCATAACATTCAGTGTGAAATATATAAAATAAAGAATATAAAATAATATAGTAGTAAATACTTTCTCACTGCATTATTCAGCATTTACACTGTCTAATAATAGAATGTAGAATAGTTTCATTTACGTAATTAACACAGGTCTGCATTCTGGAAAGAACAGCCCTGCAATATTCAGGACCCTCAACAATGGATTTTTACACCATGCTAATTTTTATATATACTTTAGCAGTCTCAGATTATAAACCAGGTTTTAGAAGCTCATCTCAGTAAATATAAATTCATAGTATTGCAAACATTTGGTGTAAAAAGGTAAAAGCCTCATTATTATGCTTAGCTCAAGGCAGACTTCCCAAGCAATATGCTGAACTGTATTCTTTATTTCCACCTTGTTACTCAAAAGCCACATTTTATGTGTATATCTCAGCCAGTTAAGTGAAACTCTACTGTATTCTGCTCATCTATGCTAAAAATATGTTATATATATACATTATACTACATCAAAGCACCTTAGTAAGCAAACAGATGTTATAGCTGCCTTACAGATTTGAAGGTGTTATTTTATGCTCATAGAGCTTCACACCTGCGATGCAACACCCCAGGTGTGCTGTTATGTGAACATAATGTACAGATTCTAGTACTTTAATGGTTAACAGTATTTATTTTTCATTTGCTTGCTACATAACTAATATTTTGAAATTCAAATATTTATTGCTGTATACTTTTCATTTTTTTCTCGTTTGCCTTTCTAATGCAATATGAGAAAGTCAGTTGTATTTAGCTTGGTTATTTTATCAAAACTACTTTTCTAAATTTGCAAAGTATGTTTACTGTTGTTTCATTTAATAACCCCTGATTAATAAGTGGACCAACCCGTCTGACCTTGTATAATGTTTTTACCAAAATAATAATATTGAGTCCAACTGGATATGCAAGGGAGGCAGTAAATAAATCATTTCTTCCATGAACATTCAAGATCAAAAGGTTTGCCTCAGTTTCCTAATTCACACTTCCTCATGCTTAACAAGATTTTATGCTGGGCTTTCTTTTTTAGTTAGTATTTACTTAATTTAAATGTAGCTCACAGTGATAAGGCAACTAAAATGCACATATAATTATATAAATAGATACACTCTGTATATGGTAGCACATACTGTATATAATTTTAATGTGGTTGCTATAAAACATAAAATGCTATATTTTTAGTCCACTTTCTGTTTTCTGTACAGAATGGTATGGAAGTGCGAACAATGCCCACTGTATGTGGCGCAGTGCAGAGACTGACTCTGAATAGTTGACATTCTATCTCAAGGCACACTAATACACTTGCATTCATACTAAAGCAATTATGATCACAAAGTAGTGTAACTTGAGAGTTTTGGAGATGTGGAAGTAAACCTGAGTACATAGAGAAAAACTCATGTAGACCTGGGTGAAGGTAACAATACAGACAGTGGCCAGTCTGGGAAATGAGCCTGTTTTTCAGGAGCTGTGAAGCAGCTGCACTAACCAATCAATTGGATCTAAGCAAATAGTGCATGTACTGTATTTCAAGCATTTTTAACATTCTGCTCAGAAAGCAGGAGGTTAAAAATGTGACTAACCACAATTAAAAACACTTTAATATTCTATGTTTTGCAGAAATACACATTGTTTCTTGATATGTTCTACAACAGGGGTCCCCAGCTCTGGTCCTGGAGGCCCACAGTGGCTGCAGGTTTTCATTCTAACCCTTTTCCTAATTAGTGACCTGTTTTTGCTACTAATTAACTTATTTTGAATTTGTTTTAATTGACTTTTTTTGTAAGATTTGATCCCCTGAATTTCTTCATCGTCGCTCTGATTTGCTTCATTTCTTTCCTTAAATGGCACACAAGCAGAAATGAAATGTGAAATGAGTGAGCCAACAGAAGACCACCTAAGTCAGGGCCTCAAAGTCCAACCAATGTCATTCCAACCAGCTGCTTAATGAGGTGCCGAGTCTTGTTGTTAATTAAACCCCTTCTTTAGTTCTATTGCTTATTGGTGCTCTCTTTATGCAATAGCATACATTTCTGAAATTGATTTTCTCTTTTCTAAGAGCATTGGTAAAATGTTTTGGGGGCCTGTGTAGATCAACATTCCTGACACCTTCATCTTTCTTTATTTTCAGATATTCTATGGTGGTCACAGTTTGCTGGTCATGGTTTGGCTTATTTTGTATCTCGTTATCATTTTATTGTTTATCAACTAATTGATTAAGGGGTCTCAGTCTTCAAGAGCAAGTTATTTAAAATTAATTCAAAATAAGTTAATTACCAGCAAAAACAGGTGACTAAAAGGGTTAGAATGAAAACCTGCAGCCACTGTGGTCCTCCCTGTTCTAGAGAGCAGTCATTTCCTTGAACATCACGTAGTCATAAGTAATAAACATTAAAGAAAGCAAAAACATGAAGCGATTAAGTGATCTGTTGCTTTAAGATTCATAATCTCAGGGTCTATCAACAATTTTAAAATCCACTATGTAAAATACCTTAAGGTTCAATATTTAATATTTTTATAAATATATTGTACATTTTTTGTATATTGTAATATATTTTTAAATATATATAATGATAATTTTAAACAAAACTAGTACAATATATTTTTAAATATATTGCAAATGTTACTTATATTATGAAATATAGTTTAGAGTTTGTCAAGATATTTGTAATTTTTGTGTATTGCGATATATTTTAAAAAATGTGTTAACCAAAATTTTAAAATATCAAATGGATCTTTCCAAGGAGTTTCTTATATTGAGATATGTTCTATTTGAAATCCCACTGTGACACATGGCAAATTAGAAACCCTTTATTTACCAACTACAAGTAAATAATAAGGTTATAAATTGACACCTACACATGCTGGCGGAGTGACCTACTTGAACTACTTTATTTGAGTTATAGAGAGTTCAACATTATCTGGAATCATTGGGAAGAATGTATTTAGCTTTTTTCTAAGTAAAAAACAGACATGAACACTCTGCCATGGGTCTGTAGACACGGTATATTACACAATATATCTGATTTTTATTTTGTTACAAAATATTAAGGGTAATATATTAAAACATTAGAAAAGTACAATAATCTAGAATAGAACAGGCCATTCTTCCCAACTAAGCTCTCCTGTCCTATCCACTAAATTCTTCTCAAAAATCATCAGCTCTAGTTTTGAAAGACCCCAAAGTCTTACTGTCTACCATGCTACTTATTTCACATGCCTATGGTTTTTTATGTACAGAAAAATTTCCTAATGTTTGTGCGAAATTTACCCTTAACAAGTTTCCAACTGTGTCCCCATGT
>JANRMT010028174.1:76886028-76905461 GCA_026402145.1 Polypterus bichir lapradei
TTCTCTGGACGGATAAATGGAGATTGATACAAAATGATTAAAAGAAGGTTTGTGGCTATAATATGAAACTATGAAAATGCAAAAGCTCCACGCCAATAAATCACAAGGTGGTTTAGTTTTCTTCATTTCTCATTTACCTTCTGCTGCTTCTGCACATAAAATACTATTCAGAGTTTTAAATCTATATATATAATTCACTAAGGCATGACACCCATGGAAAGCACGCCGGAAGGGGCGTGGATTCACTAAGCCGCCGACAAGTAAGACACCTATGGCGCACGCAGGAAGGAGCCACGCCCACCAACTCCAAGACCATTGGATACGATGACAACTCGCAGAGCCACGCCCACCAACTCGGACGCGACGACACAGAAAAAACGGCGTCATTTATATTCATCTGTCGTTGAGGCCATATGCACCTCCGAGCCACATTGACTGTTCATAGAGGCATGTTTCTTGCGGAGGTGAATCGCCAAATGCAGCGTGTAAAACGGTTTGCGAGGGGTATCCCATGGGATCCTTAAAACAATCCTTTACAACTGAGGTTAAAACACAATGAAGTAAGCAGTCTTTAAAAACCTAGTTTTCGGTTACGACGCACGACCGCGTGCACCATAGCAAACTGTTTTACACGCTACATACAGCAATTCGCATCCGCGACATGCATGCGTCTTCTTAGATGCTCCTGCAGGAACACGGAAGACGTTTCCCTGCCCACCAACACTCCTTTTTCACCGGCCCGCGTCTACCCTCGCTCTCTAGGCATTCACACTGCCTGCCCATGTGCCCGGACGCAAAAACTCACCGACCACCCATTTAGTCCCTTTCGTCTGTGCTAGAAGTCCACATGCACGTCTGAGCCACGTTGACTGTTCAGTTTTCTTTTTGGTTTCAACACTCTACCGCGTCCACCATGAAAAACCATGCGGAAGGAACAACGAAGCCCCGCCCAGAAACTCTACCCCTCCTCCCATGTGCTCAGGAACGCATCTCAGACCACTGCCCGCCAACTCAAACAGCTCATCAAACACATACTCACTTGCTTTGGTCTGTGCTGTGGTCCAAATCCAGCTGTGAGCCACGTTGACTATTCTTTTGCCCTTAATGGCTACTGCTTCAAATGTTTTTCATGGAAACAACACTTCTTTCAATGTTACAGAAATTCCTGCTTCAGGTAACTGTTTGTTTCTGTCAGTCGGGTTTTTTTGGAAAAATGTCATTGTTGAAACTGTTGCTCTCAAACTTCGTAACATGGCTGTTAGCTTTGTTTGCCAACAATGGGATAACTTCGGTGACGTGGTGTCCGTTTTTGTTAGTCACAGAGGCATTGTTATACAGTCTGCTCAACAATACGCTGACTACATGAATACGTCCGAAGTCTATGGTGGCGAGGCAGAAATTGTGGCAATGTCCCAAATCCTTCCAGCTACTATCAGCATTTACTTCCAAGAACGTCCTCATGCCTCTCCTCGAGTTTACAATCCGGCCCAGTGTCTCTTCATATCCCTGCTCTTTAGCGGTCCTTTGGATCATGGCCATTACGAGGTTCTCATGCCTCTCAAATACCCATGTGATAACCTTCTGGTGACATCTTTTGACTCTGTCGGTATGTGCACACAGGGTGCACACCCACTTGCACGCCACACTAATGTGACGTCACCTGCCCACTCTCCTCTTCCTGAAAAACATTTAAAGCACACTCCCCTGAACACACGCATTCCACACAGGACTTTCAATGCACCTTTTGTTCCAAAAGCTTTAGAGTGCACAGATATCTGAATGCACATTTAAGAAAACACAACACTAACCGAATGATGCAATGTGAACATTGCCAACAATGCTTCAAAACAACTCGCACTCTCAAGAAACATTTACGAACTAATTCCACTCTCACCTTCAATTGCACATTTTGTAACGAGGACTTCACAAGTGAGATGGATCTCCACAACCATATGCTGATCCATTTAACATTAAGATTTGTATGCAAAATTTGCAACAAACACTTTCACGCATGCAGATACCTTACTAACCATCTCAAAACACATTCCCTGATGAATTCTTTTCAGTGTCAACACTGCTCCAAAACCTTCACACGCCAGAAATATCTCAAAGCACATTTAAACACCCACTCCACTGAACAAACACATTCCAAACAGATCTTTGAATGCACGATTTGTTCAAAAACGTTCCGAGTGCAGAGATTTCTCAACATGCATTTAAAAACACACTCCACTGAACGAATTATGCAATGTGAACACTGCCAGCAATGCTTCGACACAACTCATTCCAATTCCCTTCAGTGTCAACACAGCACTAAATCGTTCATGCACAAACATCGCATTAATTTTTCTGCAGCTTTTCAAGAAGATACCGCCATTCACATCCAAGAACATAACATTGGCCTACCTAACGCACTATGTGCTTCTTGCAATGCTCTTCATTGGCCAGCAGAGGTCAACAAATCCGGACATTACACTAAGTGTTGTCATACCGGCAAGGTGTCTTTGCCACCGCTATCCAAACCCCCTCTTTTATTAGAAGACCTCTTGACTGGCAAGAACCCGCTGTCCCGAAATTACTGTGATCATATCAGGGAATACAACTCTGCTTTAGCTTTCGCGTCAATGGGCGCAAACATCGCTCAACCATCTGGACAAGAACAGTATGCTTTCAGAATCCACGGTCAAATTTATCACCAGGTCTCTCCTTTATATAACAATCCTGACACGTCACCACAATACGGTCAGCTATATATCTTCGATTCTGCTGAGGCTACCAGTCAACGTTTGCAAAAGGAATGTAATAGCGCTTGCAGTGACATTTTGTTGCTTCAACTAGACAACATGATACGACAGGTTAATCCCTACGCAAAGTCTTACATGCAAATGCATGACATTATCACTCACGGTAACCCTGTTACTGCTGTACGAATGGTGTTCATGGAAAATCCAGGTCTGGATATGAGAAGGTATAACGCCCCGTTCTGTCAAACTGATGTTGCTGTTATCTTTGTAGGTGAAGACGGGGAACCTTCTGCACAACGCGACATTTGCATATATCCAAGGGGAGATGCTTGCAAGCGTATCTCTGTTCTCAATATAAACTGTGACCCCATGGTTTATCCACTGTTATTCCCTTACAGAGATCCAGGCTGGCACATACAATTAACCCATGTTGAGGAAAAGCGAACCGTGAAAAGAACACGAGTCACACAGCTCCAATTTTATGCTTTCAGGCTTGCCATGAGATCTTCATTTAGTGTCTTGCATTCCAGTGGCAAACTCTTCCAGCAATACATCGTCGACGCATATGTCAGAACAGAAGGCGCGCGTCTACATTACCTCCTCTCACATCAACAAGATTTGCGTGTAGAGCAATACAGGGGACTTATGGATGCTGTCACTGAGAAAGCACATCACCATGACCTCCGCCCTGGACAATTGATCATTCTTCCCTCTACCTTTCAAGGCAGTCCAAGGTACATGTAACAGAACTACCAAGACGCGATGGCAATTGTCCGCAAATGTGGAAAGCCTGACTTATTCTTAACCTTCACCTGCAATCCTGCTTGGCCGGAAATCTGCAACGCCATTTCCCATCATGAGCAAATAGAACACAGACCTGACATCATTGCTCGCGTCTTTGATATCAAACTGCAACATTTTCTAACAGATATTCTGGAAAGGAATATTTTCGGCAATGTTCTCGCTTACATCTTCGTCATTGAATTCCAAAAACGAGGATTGCCTCATTGCAATATGTTACTTACACTTGACTCACAATCCAAAATAAGGACCAAGGATGATATAGACAAATATGTTTGTGCTGAGCTTCCAAATCCTGAAATACACCCTCGACTTTTACAAATTGTCACTAAATGCATGGTGCATGGTCAGTGTGGCACGCTCAACGCCAAATCACCTTGCATGAAAGACGGTGCATGTACCAAAAATTTCCCGAAAGACTTCAACGCGGAGACTCAAGAAAACACACAAGGCTACCCCATATACCGCAGAAGACAAGGAAGAACTGCCATTGTTGGCAAATACGATATCGACAACCGTTAGATAGTTCCTTACAATCCGTGGCTTTCTCAGAAATTCAATGCTCATATTAATGTTGAAGTTTGCGCGTCCATTCAATGTATCAAGTATCTTTATAAGTATGTGTACAAAGGACACAACGCTGCATCAATTGCACTTCACAGGGAGCCAGCCGATGATATTTTTAAACATGACGAAATACAGACTTTCCTTGACAGTAGGTATGTTAGTGCTCCTGAGGCTATGTGGCATTTGAACGAGTACAGCCTATCAGAAAAATCTCACGTCATTACCTGACTACCATTTCCAGTTCAGTTTGCCGGAACAACAACTCATCTTCTTTCATGAGGGTCACGAGGAACAAGCACTCCAAAGACACGCCCACAAAAACACTATGCTGTTAGCATGGTTTGAACTCAACAAAACAGATCCTGAAGCTGTAGAGTTACTTTACACTGATGTTCCACAACATTAAACATTTCAAAAATCCTCTGGAAAATGGAAAAAGAGAATCAGAGGAGGGACAAAAGTGATCGGTAGAATGCCTGTTGTTGCCATTAACGACACCGAACGTTATTACCTCAGACCTCTCCTTACCCGTTGCGTGGGTATCACAAGTTTTCACCATCTACGAACAGTCAATGGTATCGAATGTGACACTTTCAAAGAAGCTTGCCAAGAATTAGGTCTTCTTAAAGACGACAAGATATGGCATGATACTCTTTCAGAGGCATCCCAGATACGAATGCCACGATTCTTGCGAGAAATGTTCATTTTCATCTATGTCTTCGGTGAACCACACAACGTTCCACACCTTTGGGACACGCATAAACTCTCCCTTTCCCAAGACTTTCTCACAAAATATTCCACAACCACCGCTTGCATGTATGCTCTCGCTGACATTAATGACATGCTGCAACCATATGGCTTCAACCTGCACAAATTACACCTTCCCCCCACTGACATTCCTCCACTGTGTCATTCATCTCCCACCTTCGACGCTCAGGCTGAAAACTCACACGCTATAGAACACTACGACAAACTCAACACAGAACAGAAACACGCTGTTGATACTGTTTTACATGCTGCATATAACAATTCCCATCCCCGATGCTTCTTCTTGGATGGTCCTGCAGGAACAGGGAAAACCTTTGTGTACAAAACCCTGATTCATACCATCAGAGCTAGGGGAGACATTCCTACAACCGTAGCATCTACAGGAATAGCTGCAACATTATTACCGGGTGGACGAACTGCCCATTCAGTTTATAAAATACTGTTGAAGCTCACTACTACTTCCACATGCAACATCAAACCTTCCTCACCACATGCTCAACATCTTCTACAATCCAAAGTTATTATATGGGACGAGGCGCCAACGACACACGCATACGCATTCCTAGCAGTTGACAGGTTATTACGTGACTTCACGGGTGACACGCAGCCTTTTGGAGGCAAAACAATACTATTGGGTGGAGATTTCCAACAAATTCTCCCCGTCATTATGTGTGGCTCCCGCCCGCTTACTGTCGCCAGTTGCATTAACAAGCACCATTTGTGGCATCACATGCATGTTCTTACACTGACAACAAATATGAGAGCTCTTCCTGAAGAACAACATTTCGCACAATGGCTCCTTGATGTTGGAGACGGGATAAACGGAACACCTGTGACATTGCCTTCACATTGTTTTCCTTTAATTTCTGATCCCGTTCAACAACTGTATGGCGAAATCGACTTCTCAACTGTCACTCTGGAACAACTCAGCATGCAAGTTATATGAAGCGTCACCAACGAAGACTCGCTATATCTTAATGAAGAAGTGCTAAAACTTATCCCTAACAATGAGGTGACTTTCACGAGCGTGGACTCCATTGTCACAGATGATCCTGCAGATCAACTTTTATTCCCCGAGGAATTTCTTAATAGTCTTACTCCTACTGGCATGCCTCCACATAAACTCAAAATTAAAAATGGATCCGTCATCATGCTTCTCAGAAACCTCCTGCCTGCAAAAGGTCTTTGTAATGGCACTAGACTGTCTGTTAGCACCATTCACCGTAATGTACTGGAGTGTAAAACTATCACATCTGCAACCTCACAAACTGTCCTTATTCCCCGGATATGCCTGACCCCGTCAGATTCAAATTTTCCTTTTACTTTTACCCAAAGACAATTTCCTGTTCGATTGGCATTTGTGATGACAATTAATAAGGCACAAGGACAAACTTTCAAAAAGATATGCCTGTATCTGCCAAAACCAGTCTTCACTCACGGACAATTATATGTTGCTCTCTCCAGAGTTCCATCTTTTCATTCACTTTCTGTTGTATCCTCAAACCCTCCCTTTTTAGACAACCGTGTCTTTCCAGAAGTGTTCAACCATCAATAAATAATTATGCGGCATTTGTTATGCCGCGGGTTCACTATCGTGTTGTATTTTGCTCTCTCCAAAGTTCCATCTTTTCATTCACTTACTGTTGTATTCTTACACCAATCAGTTTTAGACAACCGTGTCTTTCCAGAAGTGTTTAGCATTCAATAAATAATTAAGCATGAGATTGAGCGTGTGTCTACCCAGCGCAGAGAGGCATGGGTAAGCCGTTGAACCCCATTCAGGCTGCAAACCGTGGAATTCCCACTAAGTGTGACTCATACGCTCCCACTGATTACGTCCCTACCCTTTGTACACACCCCCCTCCCACCTCGCTACTACCGTGGTCGGGTGTCTTGGTGGATTATATATAGAAAAGCAGCCAAAACCGCACAGAGCAATGAAAAGTCTACGTGAGTCACAGGTGCATCTGGACTGTGCAAAGACGACAACGACTCAAGTGATGAGTTGGAGGTGGGCACATGAGCACGCAGTGCATACTGAATGAGAAATCAGCAGACTAGCATGACGGAGGGAGCGGAATGGACGTCCTTCTCCTCTCCTCCCATTCCACCCTCCGCGCCTGAACGCCGTCCACCCCCATCCCTCCGTCTGGGAGGAGAAGGTGCGATGGTGGTCCGCCAGTTTTCAGTCACGGACGATTGTGTGTTGGTTCATTCCGTGAATTGTTACAATGTTGCTTTTCTTGCTGATTTATTACATTACCGATTTTTCAAATGTTAATTTTCTCCCTGTGCTTAAAAATCATTAAAAAACCAGCCTGATTATGCAGCGTATGGTACGCTGTGGGTTGGCTAGTATTTAAATAATTTGCATGATGCATATGATATTATTCCATCCTGTGGACCAAATAGATGTTTATACAAATGAACCGTATTTTATTATCAATTAGCTGAAATACCCAGGGTTGCCTGGGAAGAACTTTTGTTTTTGTTTGAGAAACATATAATTAATAAAACAACTTTAAAAATAAAAATAAATTAAAAAACAGTGAAGACTCACTAATGTGCTTGTCTTGTGGTCTTGTATATATGTTATCCTCCAGTTGACGCTCGGAACCGGCCAACTCTATTTAATTTGAAAAGCAAAAGGGGCGCAGTGCTGCACAAACATAAAGAATGCTGGCAGTCGTCTCCAGTTCAACGTCTGGTGGTTCTTCCGAGTGTCAACTGGATGATAACATGCATACAAGACTGCAAGATCACCCCCCACCTTACCCAGAAGCCTACAGTATTTTTAGTTGACCATTGAGAAACATGTGTATCAAGTTTCATGAAAATCGCTTCAGTTGTTCTGAAGTGATGCTAGAACATACATACATACATACATACATACACACATTGACTTTTATGTACTGTATATAGATCTGAGCAGACCCTCCTGACCCTGTAGTTAGGATATAGCGGGTTGGATAATGGATGGATGGATGGATATAGATTTGAACTATTTCGCAACTGAGTTTCAAAAAATGTCCAGAGTAATAAAAAAACACTTATTTTCCTTCTTCCCTTATATAAGTTCTGTCTGTAACTATTATATGGGTTCCTCTCTTAAGTGATACTTTCTGCACAGTGTGTTTAAAGCTTTTGTTATTCAACCCAGTGCAACATTTTTTTTAAATTTGGCTTGCATAGTGCAAAATGAAAGACATTTTAAGAGCAAGTGTTAGCACAATGCAGTGGGTGCAGCAAATGATCTAAAGGACATGCTACAATTGCAATTAAAAAGTCCATGTTCCTGGTTAAAAAATGAATTTCAGCTAAGATACACTACCCTATCTTGTACTAAAGATGTACTTTAGATCAGAAATTGTTATCTAAAAACTTATGATGGATTAACAGATTTCTTCTAGGGATCATAACTCTCCCAAAATGTACCACTGTAATCTGTGTTTTGGATTACTATTTTTCATTTTTTCAATTTTTGTGAGTAAATTTTTATGCATTTCCCAATATATTTTTATATTATGACATCACCTTGGTACCATCTTATTGTTTGTTTTTCTTGTGGGTGTTTTAAACTTATCTTTGTTTTGCAGAGCTACTGTATTCACGTGATAGGACATTGCCATAGTGCATGACATCATTGCATGTTTCCTATTTAAGACAGTGATATAGCAAAGACTATTATCTGTGTATTGATTCCTTCCAAAAAAACTTTGATATTACTAATGTTAGTTGGGGCAATGGATTACTTAACTTTAATATTCTAATTTAGTATTTTGACCCCTTTCCTACCCCCAACCTCTGTCTTGCCTTTTGATGTTTAGTTTACATTAGAGAAATCTAAAAGATTGCTAGGAACTTCTTCTTATGTTTTCCTATATCAGTTTTTGACTGTTGCCTCTGTCTTGACTGTTTGGTGCCATCTGTCAACAGCACAGGCTCTTCTTATGTTACTGAGATCATAACAAGTCCCTCTTGCAATGGGAGAAAAGTGAACTCAGCTTTCCTCACTCCATGTAGGAAGTCTTTAAAAAAACTCTAAATTTCTCCGCCCAATATTTGTTCTTGATGTTGTAGATCTTTCTATGGCTCCAAGCTTTAAGGCAATGGCTTCCTCCATGCTTATCTTCTGATGTGATGTCCTAGAGCGAAAGTGGAAAACAACAAAGTTACAAGTGTTGTGATCTGCATGGACAGACAGTGTTAAAAGGCATAAAAATCTCTTTTTATGATCTGCTCTTACTACTATTCCAGATTAACAAACAGCAAAAGAAATCCTCTTCATGTACTGTTCGACGTAGTTGCTAATCTAACAAATGGAATTTCTGAACTACAATGTAAAACACCTTCACACATTAGCAGTGCAGCTTTTATGAACTCCTTTAATGATAAAATTAACTTTATAAGATCCCAGATTTCAGTGTTATCTTGTAAACTAAATATTGCAGTGTTGAACCCTATCTCTCTGTGTGCACACCACTTTTACAATTTTAACTTGATAACAGGCTAGGAAATCATAACTTTAATTTCTAAAATTAATCTTTATACTTTATCTTTATACCAGTTCCAACAAAACCAGTGACAGCACCCTTTCCTAGCATTGTCAATAATTTATTGCTTACTGGCAGCATTCCTAATACAGCAAAGGTGTCAGTTATCAGAAGGTAACTCAGAAAATCTAGACGCACTTGTGCTTAACAAATGTACACCTATTTTTCAAAGAAAAAGTTAAGGCAGTTTAGTAATCCCAAATCAAATTTTAAAAATGAGGCCAGTGCAATGCAAGTTCTGTTGGATGCTGGACTTTTTAGATGATGGTTTGGAAGAGCCAGTTGTCTATGAGGGCTACATCTGCAAGAGATGCCAGCTGATCCAGCACCTCGAGCTCAGGATCGCTGAACTGGAGGAGGAGTTGGCTGACCTACGTTGTAATAGAGAATTGGCAGACTTGGCCCAGGTGTCCTGTAGAGAGATGGTGTGCACCCCCAAGGTGGCGCGGGAGGAAATTCCAGACCAGACAGGTAGAAATAGGTGGGTCATGGTCACAAGGCGTAAGGTAAAGGGTGCACATTGTCCGGGGGCATCAACCCCAGAATTAGAAGTGTCAAACCGTTATCATGTCCTTGCGGAGCTGGACGGTGTCTCTGATAATTCTGAGGTGGTAGGCAGGGATGAGGAGCCCCAACCGGCCACCTCAAAACCAGTTCCCAAAAAGAGAAATGTAGTGATAGTTGGGGACTCAATCATTAGGGGGATTGACGCGCAGGTGTGCTCCAGAGAGAGAGAGTCTTGCATGGTGTGTTGCCTTCCGGGAGCACAGGTGGGAGACCTCCCTGGAAGGGTGGATAGGCTCTTGGCCAGAGCGGGGGTGGAACCAGTTGTCATTGTCCACGTTGGAACAAATGACATACATAAGGGTAGTCTGTCAGTTCTGCAATCCAAATTCAAAGAGTCAGATGCCAAGCTGAGGAGCAGAACTGACAAGGTAGTCTTCTCTGAAGTTCTGCCTGTGCCACGCGCCAGTCCAGGTAAGATTGAGGAGATTGGAAGGCTTAATACGTGGCTCAAATCTTGGTGCAGGGTAGAAGGGTATAGGTTTATGGGGCATTGGGACTCCTTTTGGAACAGATGGGACCTGTTCCACCGTGATGGGTTACATTTGAACAGGAGGGGCACCAATGTATTAGAGAGGCGTATGTGTAGGCTAGTCGAGAATTTTTTAAACTAGGGAATGGGGGGCAGGGAGTTTAGGACAGGCCAGGTTTTGATCTATACATGGAAGAACAAACAATAGTATAGAAATAAAAATGCATAGTAACGTAAATTCTAAGCAAACGTTTAAATGTAGAAGGAGTAACACATTAAAAATAGCCTGCCTTAATGCTTATTTCTAGAAGTATCAAAAATAAGGCAAGTGAGTTGTAGTTATATGTAGCAGAGCATAATTATGATATTATAGCAATAACAGAAACCTGGCTAAATAACAAAGATGGGGATGAGGGTAACATAGAGGGATACACATTTTTTAGGAAGGATAGACAGAACAGAAAAGGAGGTGGGGTTGCTGTTTACGCCAAACAGGGTTTAAATATAAGACCTCTTCAGTTGGATGATGAGCTCCATCTTAGTGAGGACATGTGGCTTTGCCTGGAAAATATTAGGGAAACAGGTCTTATTTTAGGAGTGTGTAATATAGACCACCTAATTCAGACAGTAATTTCAACACACATCTTTTTAGTAATATCAAAAAGGCAAGTTTACAGGGAGATATTATAGTCATGGGGGACTTTAATTATCCAAATATTAACTGGGATAACCTTGTAGATGGATGAGTACAAGAGCAGGAGTTTTTAGAAGTGATCAGTGACTGTTTTTTTGAAAACACAGCATATTAAAGCACCAACACGGGGTGAAGCTTATCTGGATTTAGTATTTTGTAATAATCATTATAGAATTGAGGGTGTAGAGGTGATTGAACCACTAGGGTCAAGTGACCATAATGTAATACAGTTCTCAGTATTTTGTAAGAGTGCAGATGCAAAGACTAAAATTGTTAAGCTGAACTTTGATAGGGCTAATTTTGAGCAGATGCGACAAAGTCTAAGTAGGATACACTGGGATAAGCTTTTAAATGTGGAGACAGTCGAGGAGCAGTGGAACAGGTTTAAAAATGTTTTACATGTAATGCAGGACAGGTACAGACCTAAATTTGGAATTAATAGGAAACTAAAAAAAACTCCACAGTGGATTAATAAAGATTTAAAAGAGAAGTTGCAATGGAAAAAACTGCTGTATAAGGCATATAAGACTAATGACTGCAAAGTGAATCTTAGAGCGTATGAGAACATGAGGGCAACCATTAAGAAGGATATCAGGGAGGCTAAAAGACAGTTGGAGAGGAATATAGCAGATAAGGCGAAAGAAGACCCTAAGAGATTCTTTCAGTATTTTAGTAGTAAAAGAACAGTCAAGGAGGAGGTCAAGTGCATCAGGAACAGTAAAGGGGAATTAAAAGACACAGACAGTGAAATAGCGGATGCCCTAAACTTACATTTTTCTGAGGTGTTTACAAGTGAGCAAGTGGATAATCAGCGGTAAACACGACTACTAAGGAGGTACTGAGGGATTTGGAAATTGTAGAGGGAGAAGTGCTGCTCAGATTAAATAAGATGAAATCAAACAAATCACCAGGCCCAGATAATATTTATCCTCGTGTTCTTAAGGAGGCTAATGAGTACATATATAAACCCTTCACACATATTTTTAGGAAGTCACTGCGCACTGGAGAGATTCCGAAGGACTGAAAAAATGCAAATATCATCCCATTATATAAATAGGGTGACAGGGCAGATCCAAGCAACTATATGCCAGTAAGCTTAACATGCATCACAGGAAAATTAATGGATGGAATTATTAAGGATAAGATTGAGCAAAACATGGCAAGGACAGGAGTTATTCTGAACAGTCAGCATGGGTTCAGAAGAGGGAGGTCGTGTTTTACTAACATGCTGGAATTCTATGAGGAGGCAACAAAAAGATACGATCAAAGTGGAGCTTATGATATTATTTATTTGGACTTTCAGAAAGCATTTGATAAGGTGCCTCATGAGAAGTTGGGCATCAAATTAAAAGAAGTGGGAGTTCAGGGTGATGTTTTTAGATGGGTGCAGAATTGGCTCAGATACAGGAAGCAGAGGGTGATGGTGCGAGGAACCTCATCAGAACTGGTCGATGTTAAGAGTGGTCAGTGCTAGGGCTGCTGCTATTTTTAATATATATAAATGATTTAGACAGGAATATAAGTAACAAACTGGTTAAGTTTGCAGATGATACCAAGATAGGTGGATTAGCAGATAATTTGGAATCCGTTATATCATTACAGAAGGACTTGGATAGCATACAGGCTTGGGCAGATTTGTGGCAGATGAAATTTAATGTCAGTAAATGTAAAGTATTACACATAGGAAGTAAAAATGTTATGTTTGAATACACAATGGGCAGTTGGAAAATCGGGAGTACACCTTATAAGAAGGATTTAAGAGTCATAGTGGACTCTACGCTATCAACTTCCCAACAGTGTTCAGAAGCCATTAAGAAGGCTAACAGAATGTTAGGATATATAACACGATCTGTGGAGTACAAGTCCAAGGAAGTTATGCTCAACCTTTATAAAGCACTGGTGAGGCCTCATCTTGAGTACTGTGTGCAGTTTTGGTCTCCAGGCTACAAAAAGGACATAGCAGCACTAGAAAAGGTCCAGAGAAGAGCGACTAGGCTGATTCCAGGGCTACAGGGGTTGAATTATGAGGAAAGATTAAAAGAGCTTAGCCTATACAGTTTAAGCAAAAGCAGATTAAGAGGTGACGTGATTGAAGTGTTTAAAATTATGAAGGGAATTAGTACAGTGGATCGAGTCTGTTATTTTAAAATGAGTTCATCAAGAGCATGGGGACACAGTTGGAAACTTGTTAAGGGTAAATTTTGCACAAAAATTAGGAAGTTTTTCTTTACACAAAGAACGATAGACACTTGGAATAAGCTACCAAGTAGTGTGGTAGACAGTAAGACGTTAGGGACTTTCAAAACTCGAATTGATGTTTTCTTGGAGGAAATAAGTGGATAAGACTGGCGAGCTTTGTTGGGCTGAATGGCCTGTTCTCGTCTAGAGTGTTCTAATGTTCTAATACTTACCTTTTCTTACTAAAATAATTAAAAATGGAGTCACTCTCTAACGTCCGTGTCACCTTACACATTCCAATTTATTTCTTAAATTCCAGTGTGGCTTTCACACAGGTCACAGTAAAAAATGGCCCTAACATACGATGTTAATAATATTGCAGAATCTTGTGATGAAGGAAATTCACCCGTAATTTTGTTGTTAGATTTTATTACATAGTCTGCAAATTTTACTTTGGGCTCTCCGGCACCATCATTGTGTGGTTTAGTTCATATTTATCCTAACAGTTTCAGTATATACAGAATTGTCCTTACTATATTCTGTTATTATATTCAGATCTTAAATATGATGCCCTGTAGAGTTCAGTACTCAGACCTTTACTGTCTTCACTTTTCATGACTTTAAATTTGTTGGTCTAAACATTAGTTTTGCTGAATCTGCAATTTAGGCATTATCTTTGACAATAGTATTTCTTTCAAAACACACATTACAAAACTATTTAAAACCCGCTTGTTCTAACGTAAAATTGTTGAAAAATTGGGATCATTTCTGTATATAGAAAGTACTGAGAAATTCATTTGTGCACTGCTATCCTTGTTCTGGATTGACTACGACAATGCATTATTCATTGACTGTTCAAATCATCCTATTGGCAGAGTTCAATTAATTCAAAATGCTGGCACTAGAATCTTTACAAGAACTAGAAGGAATGACCACATATTGTAACTGATTTTCTTAAGTCTTTACACTGGCTTCCACTTAAGCTTGGAGGTGACTACAAAATCCTCTTTCTCACATATAAAACTTTAAATGAACCTGCTTACCTATCTGAACTTATAATTATTCACAAACCAGATTTTGCATTAAGATCTCAAGGTGATAGCCTACTAAGTAGTCCAAGGATTAATGAAATAATAGTGAGAGGTGAAGCTTTTAATTATAGGACCTCAAAGCTTTGGAATGATCTTCCTGTTTATACATGAGTTGCTTGCCCTTTTAGTCTTAGCTTTTAAATCCAGGCTGAAAATGCATTACTTTATTATAGCATATCCTGACTACAGCTGCTAATTAGCAGTGCATATTGCACATCTGGTAGTCATTTGTATAAAAAAATACAAGTGATACAATAGTTATGAACCATTATTAACCCTCCTCTACTCTGTTTCTCTTCTCTGGCTTCCTGTTATGGCACTTGGTGCCACTGCCCTTCTCCCAAACTTATTTCTTGCCCATGGAAAAGACATACAAGATACTGGGAGACTTGCAATCAAAGGATGGAAAAATTCTGTTGTTACATTTGATGGCCCCACATAGACTTTAAAGTAGAATACCCAGAAGGGGGGGATGACTACTTGTCCAGGGGCATCATGTATAAACGATGCGTACGCACAGAAATGTTGCGTAAGAACGTTTCCACGTTCAAATCGCGATAAAAACCTAAAACCTAAACTTGGCCTGAAGCCACGCACATTTCCATGGTACTTCATACCCTGTTGTACGCAAGTTCTCTGCTCGGTCTTGCAGACTGGCAGCACCCAGCATCAAAGCAGTGCTACTCTTCCTGTCTTGTTATCCTTTCTTTTCCTGACACAGCTTTATAAATACACTGAAATTAACCGCATATTGTTTATTAGTTTAATGCATCTGATTGTAATTAACCAGTAACAATATAATGGTCCACAGAATGGTCAAACTATTCCAAATACCAAAGCTGCTTTAGCGCGTTGTTACTCTCACTGCACCTTCTTCTTCTTCTTCTTTCAGCTGCTCCTGTTAGGGGTTGCCACAGCAGATATTCTATTTCCATATTACTCTCACTGCACCACTCGGACCAGCTGATCAGAAAGAGAATTATCGGTATACAGCATCAAGCACACGCTGCCTCTGCCATGCTTCCTATTTGAACTGTTTCTCACACGGCAAGCACTTCAAATCTTTCCTGTATGGACCTCGCGGTTCAGAAAGAGTTTCATCCCAAGAGCTCTAAATGCACTCAATCAAATGCTCCTTGTAGAACTATCTGTACTTATAAGTAGAATTACCTCACTGTAAACTTGCACTACAGTTATAATAATGCACAACCTGAGCCACTTTATAAAGCGCGTATTTACATATGATGACGATATCATTTTTAAGATGAAATGCAGCAAAATATGTTTATTATATTGTACAGATAAAACTTTAACTTAATTTAAATAATCTATATTGTTAATAATTAAAGGTTGTTCCTGCCTCGCACTGTATGCTTCACTGGGACTGGCGTGAAGGATAAAATAATGAAACATGTACTATGAAGATATTTCAGTGTTCCTTAAAAGTTTTGAAGAATCGGCGCTCTAAGCTTACAGATGGCTTAATGTCTATTACAGAGCTGATTGTGTGGCAATCGGTTACTTAGAGAAAGAAAAGGAAGGACAGGAATTGGAGGTTAATACGTTTGAAAGAGACAGTACTGCAGGGCCACCAAATCCCAGGGGCCGTCACGCCAATATATATTGAATATAGAACAGAAAGAGAAAATAACGACACAGCTAAAAATGCAGCAGCAAATTTCGACAAAAGTTAAACGCTTGTGTTATGAGCACGAGACAGCTATGCAGTGTCCACAACGGACGTGGCCATCTGCCGTGGATAAGATACCATATTGATATTGGCGGGCGAAGGGGCCACTGATTCTTTCTCTGCCCAGGGCTGCCATGAGCCTAGAGCCGCCCCGAGTACTGCTGCAATAAATTATTTCATCGAAGGTCACACACAATCACTGCGCCACTGTGTTTCCATGTTTAATAACATGCTTTAACTCCTTTCATCATGAAAATGATATCACGTATATATCTCAGTATTTTATTATTCAGAGAGCTGTAATATCACGAATGTAATGGATTCTTGGATTCTCTGTCCTGTCGGAGGTAGAGAAAGCCAGTTTAAGAAGCACGTAGTGATTCACACACATAGAGCACATAGAAGAACACATACAAAACAAAGCATTTAACGTGCTACTTTACTTACGATGTGATTTGAGAAACTAGTTAATTAAACGATTTTAAGATTAAGTGTATGATGTTCTACTTTAATGACAAAATAAACTACGTGATTAAAGTGGAAATTTCGAGATCGAAGTTGACATTTCATGCTTTTTCCCCACTGTGTGCCTTTTTTTTTTCTCTGTACCCAAATAAGCTTTCATATGACACTCAGACGGTGGGCTACGACTCGCCTTTTCACAGCGACTTTGATATGTGACTTCTTTTTTATTTCGGGTACTGTGCTACTTTGTGAACTTGAGCTTTCGAGTTTCTCCGACACGCTATGTCACTCAATTAGCTTCCTTTTGTTGTTTATACCACTGTTTAAACCAACAAATAGTACGTTTTTCCTTCCCTCCACTTGGTATTTGCTGAAAGTCTTCCATTTTCCCTCTTGCTTTTCCCATTGTCTTTTCACAAAACGCTGAGCTTAAGGGCTATTTATATTGATTTGCATATTCAAAGAGGTATAATTCTGGGAGGAGTTGGGGCGGGACAGCAGGCGCATACACGAGCGTTACTTTTCACGCTGACCGGGATTTATGTAGTGGAAGAACGCGGAAGTTGGCGAACGCACAGATTCCTGCATCTGGATTTTTCTGTGCGTAAGCACATTTCGGCTTCTGTGCTTACATCATGTTATAGTGCGAATTCTACACACGGCATTATTCATGAGGCCCCAGGTCTTTAGGAATAAGACTGTGTCGGACTTTGTCTTTTGAATTTCACTTTATCTAGGGATGCTGCTGACTGGAGGTTTGTTTTTGTATCCTACATTGTCAACTGGCTTAATTTCGGTGATAATATTAATGGAGAAATAGTGTTTCATTTATGTTAATCAGTTTGTTTTAATATGTGTTTAAATAAATCTGTATCTTTATGTGAATTCATTTTGTAAATAGTAATTCATAAACTTTGTAATTGCATTTTACCTGTGAACTTGTTACAGTGCACTGAGCCTGCGCTACTTTAAAAAAATAATGTAGACTGAATTAAAAAAAAAAAAATCAATTGAATGTGATTTTACCACACAAAGAATGTTTTTTTTTTTAAATTAGTAAGAACAGCTCTTTTGCATTTTTAATCATATTATGAGCTTCATTCTTTTTTAAACAAAGACACAAGCGATATTTGAAAAATCTCTAAAGTTCTGCTCTTTAAGGATGTGATCATTTTTCTTTCATATACTGTATGTACACACACACACACACACACACACACACAATGCACCCCTCTATATTGCTTCTCAGGATGCCTCTGCTGCTTCTTACAGTGTCTCTCACTCTCAGGTCCATGTGTACCAACCACAGTTTTCTTTTCAAAGATGCCACTGCTGTCTTTAAGCATACAGTAAATAAGCAAAAATGTGTACTCTTTTTGTGATGCAGTAAATAAAAAATAAATGTTCCAACTTTAAAGTTTAAGTAAGTCCCCAAATGCACTTGAATATACATTTTTACATTATAAATATTTGTAAGATAACTAAACTATACACTCTAGTTTAAAATTTTAACTTTCCTAGATCTGCAAAAATTCTGTAATGCACCATGGTGCATTTAAACAACTGTGATTTTAGAGGTATACTACAAGGGTGTAATGAAGAGTCTGGGTGCCATCGTTGACAGTACTTTATCCTTTCAGTCCCACATCAATAACATCTCCCGATCCGCATATTTCCACTTGCATAACATTAATCCTATTCGCCCCTCCCTCACTCCCCACACCACTGCTATCCTTGTTCATAGCCTTGTCACTTCTCATCTGGATTATTGCAATTCCCTTTTCTTTGGTCTTTCTCGCAAATCTCTTTATAAGCTTTAGCTGGTCCAGAATTCAGCTGCCCGCATCATTACTAGAACCCCCTCTATTCTCCATATCACTCATATTTTGCAGCAGCTTCATTGGCTTCCAGTTCAGTTCTGAATTCAATTCAAAATTCTCCTACTAACTTTTAAGGCTATCCACAACCTTGCCCCTCCATATCTGTCTGACCTCCTCCATGTTGACATTCCTTCCCCTACCCTTAGATCCTCTTCCTCCATCCACTTGACTGTCCCCTTCGTCTGTCTTACCACTATGAATGCTCTGCTCCCCAGCTTTGGAACTCACTACCACCTGAGCTTAGAAATATTGAATCATTTTCACTTTTCAAATCTAAACTTAAAAATCATTTGTTTAAGACTGCTTTTTCTCTGTGATTACAATTGCTCTGTCAGATTTTAACTTTTGTATTTTACTTTTGTTTATAATCTGTGTTTTGTCTATTTTTTGGTGTCCTTGAGTGTTTAGAAAGGTGCCTACAAATAAATACAATGTATTATTACTTTTAGCATTGACAGTGTCACACATGTGCGCTTGGGAGACAGTTTACGGACTCAAATAGATGTAGTTACCTGCCGAATGGGGTTGGCGCTGCCCTCTTCCTTTCTCCTGGCAGAAGTGAAGAAACCACCCAATAATATCACTTCCGGTTTCAAGCCTACAGATCACGCTTCTTCCTACACGTCACTTCCTGCAGACCCACCAATAAAGTATGTACCACCCTCATTTTCTGTTGGGACGGTTCCTTTTTGAACTCAGTATATAAAGACATCAATTTCTCTGTGTGCAACAGTATATGGGGAATTTCCCCAAACCTTTGGCAGTGTTCCTGTGTTTATTTTACAACAGACACACTGAGTGAAAATGATGGATACCCACAAGAGAAAAAAATTAGAAAGTTCTCACAACAGGAAACAAGTAAACTATGCTAAAGTAATGATAGATAGATAGATAGATAGATAGATAGATAGATAGATAGATAGATAGATAGATAGATAGATAGATAGATAGATAGATAGATAGATA
>JANRMT010028174.1:76905471-76926051 GCA_026402145.1 Polypterus bichir lapradei
ATAGATAGATAGATAGATAGATAGATAGATAGATAGATAGATAGATACTTTATTAATTCCAAGGGGAAATTCACATACTCCAGCAGCAGCATACTGATAAAAAAACAATATGAAATTAAAGAGTGATAAAAATGCAGGTAAAACAGACAATAACTTTGTATAATGTTAACGTTTACCCCGCTGGGTGGAATTGAAGAGTTGCATAGAGTGGGGGAGGTACGATCTCCTCAGTCTATCAGTGGAGCAGGACAGTGACAGCAGTCTGTCGCTGAAGCTGCTCCTCAGTCTGGAGATGATACTGTTCAGTGGATGCAGTGAATTCTCCATGACTGACAGGAGCCTGCTCAGCGCCCATCGCTCTGCCAAGGATGACAAACTGTCCAGCTCCATGCCTACAATAGAGCCTGCCTTCCTCACCAGTTTCTCCAGACGTGAGGCGTCCTTCTTCTTTATGCTGCTCCCCAACACACCACTACGTAGAAGAGGGCACTCGCCACAACCATCTGATAGAACATCTGCAGCATCTTATTGCAGATGTTGAAGGACGCCAGCCTTCTAAGGAATTATAGTCGGCTCTGTTCTCTCAGTATTGGCAGTCCAGTCCAATTTATCATCCACCTGCACTCCCAGGTATTTATAGGTCTATACCCTCCGCACATAGTCACCTCTGATAATCACGGGGTCCAGGAGGGGCCTGGGTCTCCTAAAATCCACCACCAGCTCCTTGGTTTTGCTGCTGTTCAGGTGTAAGTGATTTGAATCGCACCATCTAACAAAGTCCTTGATTAGTTTTCTATAATCCTCCTCCTGCCCACTCCTGATGCAGCCTAGGATAGCAGTATTGTGTAATGTGTCTACTTTCTTCAGTTAAATCTGAGAATAATGGAGCATCTGTAATATTGGAAGGGAGATCTTACCAGACTCTATGCTTTATAATTTTAAAAAGGCTTTCAACATTACTTTTGTACATATCCCAATACTGTATGATGCAAAAGGAATTACAAGTCAACCTGATGTTTACCATATTGACAAAATAATGCTGGGTACATGAAAATAGTTATGGTGAAGCTTCAAAAATAAAATATCATTACAAATAATTAACATATACTCTTAAATATTTTCAAGCAATAACAAAATAATCTATTTAGCACATACTGTATACTATATATATCCATCAAATGAAACTGAAAAAGCAAGCTATCATGTTAATGAACAGCTTTTTAGAAAGTACAGTTATGAAACCTAGTCTTAATAAACTAAATGGTACAATCCTTATGAATTTATGTTTGATTTTGAAATGCTAGGTTAACGTCATCTGTGGGAAGTGGCAGAGTTGCATCCACCTCTTCTCCTCAGCAGAAAAGAATGATTGCTTTTTCTGATACTCTTTGACTTATAGTATTTACCTATTACAGAAAGGACACCTTTCATTAGCATTCTTGGCTACAGTGGGTTTTCTGACTTCCCATGTTATTTTGTTGGAAATTGTGGCACCCAAAAACTTGGAATTCTTTTTTTCTGTTCAGTCTCATCACTGATAGACAAAAGGAGAGCATCTTATATGTTATTCTCTTTTCTTTCCACTGCTAAGATGAGAAACTGGGTAATAATTAATAAAAACTGAGCACAGAAAAGAAGCAATAAATTACCAAATAACTGAAATGCACATCAGTGCAGAACAGAACAAATTTTAAAACACCACTAGTAACATTAATTTGTGAGACATATTCTCAGATCAACTGTGGAGTCAAATGAGTTGTATCAGGCATCAACCCATAAGCTGATTAGCTCCTCTTTTATGAGGAATGTCACTTGAAGTTTACAGTAGTTAACAGTTAATATGTCAAATAAAGAACTTAATTTTTCTATTTTCTCTTTTTAGTACAGCATATTTTCTATTCACTGCTTGCTGGTAGCATAATGAAATGAAACAAAAAGCAGTAGAGACAAAAATAACTGCAAAAATAAAAGTACAACTAAAGGTATAAATAATAAAAAATAATTCATGTTGTAGAAGCAACCGCAACATAAGCTAGGATAACACCTACGTTTTAAGATCTGTTAAGTTAGGGACTGAGAAGAGGAAAAAAAGTAGTGATTGGTTATATACTTGTTAACATTCAGACCCCTAAAGACAACAATAAAGGTAGTTCAGAAAACATTAGAACAATCTTGACGACAATGACCATTTAGCCCAACAAACATGCCAGTCTTATTAACGTAATGTATCCCATATATTTCTAGTTTCTATTTTTAAAGGTCAACAAGACATTGCTGTTTACCATACTAACTTGATAAAGCAATCTATGGGTTTATGGTTCTTGGTGTGAAGGAAAACTTTCAAATGTTTGCATGAAATCTACCCTTGACCAGTTTCCATTTGTATGTCTGTGTTCTCGAAGAAGAATTTATTTTAAAATAACGCCTCACAGCTCTGTAGTTTTATAATGAATGTGTATACTTTGAGCTCAGTTATATCTGAAAAAGTACTTAAAATGCCACAAGTACGCCCAAAATATGCATCCTGCCACTCATTCACTTTTGATGCTACATGTATGTAGTTTTGTAAAATGAAAAATTAAACGACACTTTGCTACCAGATCTCATTTAAGAAATGTTCTCTGCTTTAACATAATGTGCCACATGCTTAAAGATACACTCCTAAATTCCAACAGCAGTTTTAAAGGTCCGTCTGCAAGGCTGCAGATAATGGAGTAAAAGTCCTCTCATTAACTTATTCACCATGTTGCTCAGGTCTTTTGAAGCACAGCCACAATGACATCGCAGTGCACAGTCTGAGACAGACGAGTCAGCCACAGTGCATTTTCATCCTTCTTTTTTTAGTTTAGGTCACTTTTTTTTCCAAGTGCAAGCTGTCTCTTGTCTTCTGGGAAATGGATTAAATACCCAATTTTAGTCACAGTCTGCATTGGTTTCCCCAAAGTAGTCACAGGTTTCTTTGCAGATTTCTTTCATTAACATTACTTTTAACTTTTCATTTACTTACGTTTACTGTAGTTTAAAATGACAGACCACTTCAAACTGTCCTGGTGAGTGTGAGTGTGTGGGCTATGTGTGAACGTGTCCTGAAACTGAACATCTTAAAATACAGTGATATACAGAAACAACGCTAGAGAGTGGGTTGAGGGATGGAGGGTTATTTATGTGGGCTCTGCCTTGAAAGTGCAAAAGCTCATTCAAAGGATAGAGTTTTTTTTTCTCTAATTATCAGTTGATAACGTGGAATGCAATGAACTCCAGTATTTTATTAGTACTACAGTTTGATTTTCTGCTGTCCCAGTCATATTTTTGCTCCTTTTTAAACAGAGGTATTACTGATGGCTGAGATAGGTTTGTTTCCTTAGTGTTTTCCTTTCACCACATTGTTGTAATGCTGTGTTCACATGCTGTCTGACTATTCGGAGGTACGAGTTTCAACTTGTCACTTTCATGCATTTATGTGGGATTCCAATTGGACAATTTGGAAAAACCTGATGTCACTGTCATAATGCTATTTGGTCTCCAAAAAAAGCAATTTAAGATTAACTGCATTTATGTTTAAATAAAGAGCAAAATAAAAATATGAAATATGTATCATTTCACTCCAATGGCAATCCAACCAAAAAATGGCATTTTGGGGTAACCGGTTAATGTCTTATGTTAAAACAAGTGATTAAGGTAAAAGGTCAGTGTTGCATAACAACTCGGACATTTCAGGAAGTTCTGTCAGAATTGTCTGACTAATATCTACAGTCTGTATAAGAGCATAAGAACACAACAAAGTGGTGTACCCAAATGTAAATGTCTAATCAAATTAGTAATGCCAAAGATATTTACTTTAGCTTTACGTAGCAATTCTGTCACTTTCAAAATCACTTAACACTAGAATCCCAGAAGCCTGTAAAAATGTTTGTTGTCTTGGACCACCTTTATTTTCCTTGCAGCTCCTAATCACTGTGCCAATTGGCCACCGATAACCGCTTTTGTTTTGCAAACAGCTGGCACTCACCCATCCTCCATTCAGCCAGTTGAAGTCATCACACAGCAAAATGTTGTGAGACAGACACATGAAACACACAAACACACACATGCAAACATTTTTATTTTGTACTGACTGATATTTGGGCTTCAGTTTTACACATTGACAGCAACATGTAAATTGAACATTTTCTTGTTCTTCAGTTTAATCATTGAAGAAATACATGCATGTTTTGTTCTACCTTTTGAGAAAGTGTTTATTTGATATTTGAACTTCAGTCTTCACACATTCTAAACTTCACATCAACATTATTTTTCTCTTCCTAAACTATATGTTCCGTTTTAGCTGTGTATTCAACATCTCTTGTCTCACATTTCCTGTCACCATACATTTACACAGATCGTTGTAGACAGATACCACATGTGAAATGTATGTATTTCAAATAACCATGTATCATTTACCTATACAATTCCCTACTAGTCATTGCCAGACAAAAACATTAACACAGACAGAATTTTGCTGTGTAATGAAATCAGCTGCCTGAATGGAGGATACATGAGTGCAGGCTATGTGCTGCTGACACATTTGCAAAACAAAAGCACTTATCGGTGGGCAGTTGGTACATTGATAAGGAGCTACAAAGAAAATGAAGGTCAGGACAACAAAAAATTTCACAAGCTTCGGGGGTTTCTAGTGTTAAAAAGAATATCCACAGTGCTTTTGTGTTTGACCTATTGAAACCAATTGTACAGCATTAATGTTTGTTTTTTTGTAACCTTAAACTGTGATTCTTAACAATGTAATGTTGCTAAGTCACTTGACAGTGACAGGGAGACTTAACACTAGAATTACCAGAGCCTACGAAAAAACTTGTAGATCCGTCCCACCTTAAATCGCTTCTTAAAACCGCTCTCACCTCTCCGCCAGCCTCCTTTGTCCTGTAAATGTGCCGATAAAAACAAACTGCAAGCAGCCGGCTATTCCATCCCCCCACCGACTCAGAACGTGCACAAACTTCTCCCAGCTCATGCCTCGATTATCTGGGAGTGAAGAGGAGTTTTAGAGTGGAAATAATAGATTGTTATCTGGAACACACGCATTTCATGTGTGTTCTGTTTCTACAGTAATCTGTGTAAACACAATGTTAAAACAGAAACTTTTTCATAATTTAGTAATAAATGTCACAAAATGTAGACATAAACTATAAAATGTGTGAAGCCTGACAGCCAAAGAGCAAATACACTTTCATAAAAGGTTCAGGACTTTTACAACTTCTTCTGTGGCGTACTGGTAAGATTTCGTCAATTAGAGCACAAGAGATCTGAGTTCAAATCTCCGGTAGGGAGAAAATTTATTTATTTTTAACCTTCGCTGTTCTGCCTGCCTGAACTCCCTGTCTATCTATATAGTAATAACAGTAATTTTATTATTATATAGGAGCTTCCCTGTCTGCCTATCATATAGTGCCTTTCCTTCCTACCTATCTATATATCTATCCCCTTAGCTGTTTTTTATATATCTATTATACAATGCCTTCCCTGTTTATTTATATATCTAGTGCCTTCTCTGCCTGTCTGTCTTTCTGTCTGATTGCATATAGCGCTGAACTTACTGCTCTGTACTATTCTGTCTTCTGCATGTCCTGGAGTACAAAAGAAACACCACCATACAGCAACATGTGCGAACTGGCAAGATCGGGGAAAAAACACGCGGTCACTGATTACAAACCGCAAGATGAATGAAAGAGACAATATATGTAAAAACATCATCGCACTAATGCAATATTATTTGAAAACAAACAGCGTCAGATCGGGTTTGAATATGCGCCCGATCAGACGCTGTTCGTTTTCAAATAATATTGCATGTACTGTGCGTTGAAACTGCTGCACTGAATAAGCAGACTCCTTCTGTAACAGCGTCAGCGTGTATTCAAACCCGATCTTCTTCTTTTTCAAATAATATTACATGTATTGAACTATTTTAGAATAAAAACATACATTTGATTTCAGTCAGTCTGTAAGAGCCAGTGTAAATGCATGATAATTATAAAGGTTAGCTTTTTTTTTTAATTCAGTTCCATTCTCTCAGTCGCGTCCACGATCCCCCCCCCCCCCATCTGACACTGCTTTTTTTCACATAAAGACGCGCTATAACTCAAATGTGATTTATTTGGAGACGCGATATAGCTCGAATGTGATTTATTTGGAGCCGCGCTATACTCGAATGTTATTTGTATAGGGAAGAAAGTACAATGTCAGGTGCTCATTCAGTGTAATAGGAACCATAGCACAGAGAGATGTGTACACTGCAACAAGTACACATGTCGTGAATGTAGGAAGGGTGTGTGGGAATTGTTAATATTTGAATGGGATGATTTTATATAGCACGGATCGGAAATCAGCAGTTCTTAGCATTGCACCACGCAAGCTGTCGTATCAACCGCCTACTGTAACTTGCTTTATTTTTTCTTCACGTATAGTCTAGAATAAAAGTGCACTTGTTTTGTTATTCTTGTACACCAACATATGTTCCTGTGTTTGAGCGACACGGGCATGCTCAAAAAAATAGACGTGTAATGCCACGAAAAGTGCACGCAGGCTCTTCAGTTCGCAAGCATTGGTACAAGAATGCGGTCACAAATACGCTGCAGAGCTATAGCGCATCTTTATGTGAAAACAGCATTCTCAATTGGGGGGTGGGGGTGTAGGGAAGGATCCGGAACACGACTGAGAGAATGAAAAGTGAATAAAAAAAAACTAACCTTTACAAGTATCATAAATTACACCGGCTGTTACACACTGAAATCAAATTTATGTTTTTATTATAAAATAGTAAGAATAACAGCAGTTTACGACTCAAAACTGAATTGCGCGGGATCGAACTCATGACCTTTTGAATACTAGTCAGCGGCTAATACCATTATGCTACCGTGGCAATTGTAGTTCGTATGTGTCAATGTGGCATACTAAGGTGGCTTTTTTCTGCTGTTATATTTTTGAATAAAAGCATACTTGTTCTGTTGTATTTCTACCTTTTGTAAATGTGTTTGATATTTGGACTTCAGGCTTCATACATTATATAGTTTACACTTACATTTTGTCATTTACTACTACAATATGAAAAACATTTCTGTTTTAAAAATGTGTTTACACGGATTACTGTAGAAACAGAACACACGTGAAATGCGTGTATTCCAAATAATGATCTATTATTTCCACTCTAAAACTCAACTTCATTTCCAAATAATCAAGGCATGAGCTGGGAGAAGTTTGTGCACGTTCTAAGTCGTTGGGGGATGGAATAGCCAGCTACTTGCAGCTTTTCTTTTATCAGCACATTTAGATTAACAAAAGACGCTGGCGGAGAGGTGAGAACGGTTTTGAGAAGCGATTTAAGGTGGGACGGACCTACGAGTTTTTTCGTAGGCTCTGGTAATTCTAGTGTTAATGGAGAAAACAACATGTGGTGAAAATAACTCCTGACTGGTCAGAAAAAAACAGGACACTAAATTGGTAATCTATATTGAGTTTGCAAGAATTTGCATTACCTCTTAACGCTAACTCAGTGTGGTTGTCTACTTTAACTAGCTCCTAAATGGCACCAATATACTACCATGCTGAAAGAATTATAAAAGGGTCAGCCTGAAGTAAAACAATCAGATGTGCTCAAAATGATAAAGAAAAACAAATGTATATCACAGCAAATGTTTATTTCCTGACTTGTATTAATCTTTTTCTGTTGTTTCTGCTAACTTTGAATTATTCTTCATGTTTCTGTTAGTTTTTGTTCATTACTTACTACTTATGTATAATGAACTGTTCATTATGTTCCAGATCCTTCAGTGATCTATTGCCATTTTTTAGAGTTCATTTGTAATATTGATTTATCTGGTTTTTAAATTCTTGGTTCTGTTTTGTGCAAATTGTCATGTGGATTATGTATTGTTTGCACTTCTTGTTTCTTTGCTTATTTCTAAATCCATCCATCCATCCATTATCCAACCCGCTATATCCTAACTACAGGGCCACAGGGGTCTGCTGGAGCCAATCCCAGCCAACACAGGGCGTAATGCAGGAACCAATCCTGGGCAGGGCGCCAACCCACCGTAGTATTTCTAAATCAGTTATTATATTTATAAAGGTTACTTTGTGGTTGTGTCCCTTTTAGCCATAGGTTTTGATGGTTCTATTACCTAGAGGTGCATTTACACATATGTTTGGTATATTTTGAAACACCATTTGGGCTTAAGTAGACCAAAACCTCCCTGAAGAGTTGGAAGGTCAAATTGCTTTGGGGTGAGTCCTATTCTAGGCAGGCTGGGAAGGCTTAGTCTGGCTTGAGGAGCTTTTATGAGGTCTCACACCCTCTTTATTATAGTTGTGCACCTGAATCACAACAGTAAGATGTCAAAACACAGACAGAGATTATTGTGAAATGCAGGCCCACAAACTCAAAAACAGACATGAATCCACAGTATAGACCTGCAAACTAAAGGCAGGCTGACCCTAAACTTAAGGTATTATGACCTGCACTCTGAAAAAGGCCAAGCCTATAAATGTCAAAAAAGAGAAGGAAACTATATAAACCATTGGCTCAAGGGTAGCCTTTCTTTCAATAATAACATGTTTTATTTAAAAGAGATTCAAAATTTAAAAAGTATCAAAAATGTTGTCTCAAAGAGGGAGCCCAAAAACGAGCTAAATCCAAATATCAATCTAAAATTCAAAAGCTAAAGACAAAAACAGAGAATCCAAAAACGAGAGAATAAAAATGAGAATGTGAAAAATCAAAAAACAATGGGAATCAAAGAAGTGGGAGTAAACAACAGATACATACTTTAATACCTTATTAATAAACTTATTTTTCCTTTAGGGTACTTTTTACTTCAGATTGAAGGAATGCTGGAAAATAATCCAATGTTTTATATGACCAAACAATGTTTTTTATATTTTTATATGTATATGTATATGTTTTCAGATATTTCTTCCAGTGATGTTTTCAGTCTGATTTTTAACTATCTTTATATTCAAATGTGGTTTTATTAAGACATTTTTATTACTGATATCACACTGCTTCAATGTTAGCTGGTGTTGAAAGAAAATGGAACAGACTAAACTGCTTGCACAACACACAATAAACATCTCTCAAAAAAGGAAAAAGAACATTCACAGAAAGCTTTAGAAATGCAATGCAAGAATCATGTGAACGTTTGCATTATTTTAAGATCCATCCATCCATTTTCCAACCTGCTGAATCCGAACACAGGGTCACAGGGGTCTGCTGGAGCCAACACAGGGCACAAGGCAGGAACCAATCCCAGGCAGGGTGCCAACCCACCGCATTATTTTAAGATGAGCTGGTTAATTGTAAGTCAGTAATTAATAAATATAACCTGTTCTCCTTTCCTTTACTTTAATACACAAAACATTAAAGTCAACAAAATGAAGGTAGTTTAAAAATGGGTACACAATCTGGAGATTCAGACTTGTAGACTTAAGACCTGCTGTCAAGTGTGATTTAAAAGTAATGAAGGTGTCATGAGAGTGGAAGCCATAAAATCTGAAAGCACATGTGGGATAATGTGTTTTTTTTTTTTTTTACATCTCTTAGCATTTGCACATTCACAGAATAGATACCTTTACAGTTAGTGCGACTGACACTTTCACAGTTAAATAATGATGCACCCCCTTATCTCTTTGGAGATCTGCCTAAAGCAAATAGCAGATGTTATCGACTGCTTTCTGGTTAACTGTTGCTGGTTTCAAAATACAGTTTCTTCTTTAATTTTTCATTTAGAAGCTTTTAACTAATATAAAAAAAACTATGAAGTAGGAAATTTAAAAAAAAACTTGAGCATTAGATGAGCTCATCTCTATTACAAACTCATTGATATTTTGCTTTGTTTACTGTCTCTTAAATAACTTGGTATTCTTTTAAACATAAGCTGAAAACTACAGTCACACATATGGGTCTTTTAAAACCTCTTCCACCCTGGGGGCATTTTTCAGCAAACTCCACCTGAGGGGAAGACCCCAAAATAATTATTTAAAAAATAAAGACAGGACAGTGATATAATTGGTGTTTGTGTCAAATTTAAACATTGCTTTACTTGGAAACTGCTGCTAAACTATGAAAAAAAAAATCAGGCCCTCACAGTAATATTATCTCATGTACAGGTAATGCCAGGGCAGTTTTACCTCTGCGTTGTTTCCTAGACATGTCAGCTCTACCCGTCTAAAGTTTCATGTTGATAACACAAAGAATTAAATAGATACAGCATTTGGCACCATGGGCATCCCATACCTCTCCAAACCCTCTGCAAACTGAGGTCAAAGTTCAGAACAATTTTATTGCACATAAAACAGTGAATCATATAAAAATTCTGAACCCCATTCCCGAATACACTCTTACACACAATTACCCCTTCTCCACCTACACATTGAGATGAAACTATTTCCATTGTTTATTCCTGCTTCAAATAATGTATGTTTTCTGTATGTATATCCTTAAGCTGTGTCTCATTATATCAATATAGGGACATCTGTGTATTGTTGGAGATTTCACGGTCACTGCTATGGAACGGTACAAAGTTTGTGAGTGTGTGACCTATTGAGTCAGAGTCAATGACTTGGAAAAGTGGCAGCTCCTCTAATTTTAAGGACATCTCCATGATTGATGCATCGTACAATACTGTGCTTGGATTTGCTTTGATCAGGAGAATCTACTGTAAGTGCTTAAGTGTGACTTGTAGATATTTGCTGTTGTTCAGTGAAGCAATATGTGAGAGCACACAATAAACCAGAACAGCAGTGCAACATTGTTTTAAATTTTCAGCCTATAGCTCGCAATGCTTGGTTGATGGGAGGGTTCATTGAACTGGCTGAAATCTTTTTGATTGTTTTATAACACCTGAGTATTCCTTATACAGAAAAACTACTATGATATTTTCAAATATTTTTTGTGACAACTTATGAAACACCACAGATATGATTTCATGCCAGATTAAAAGTCAACTGTAAATATTGTAACAATTTGATTACTACGTGTGAGAAGTTGACACCCATAACTTTGCAAACAACATATTGTTTGTATCCATGTATGCCATAGTTTACCTGCTTGATAAAAGAAAAGATTCTTTAAATGATTACTTGGCTCGGGTCAGGTTGTAAGAGGGTCTACATAATTAACGTATGCACTTTAATGATTCATTTTCCATCAGATGCTAATATCAGATTCAAGTGCCCAGTGGAGGGTTGGTGACCAGCATGCCAAGGTCACTCTGACTTTCATGATGCAGAAACTGATTAAAATCAGACATAAGTATTTGATTTGCTCACTTCTGTCTTCTGACCGTGCCCTCTAGAGGTTTATTTTTCTTGTAGGGCCAATCGTAGGAGTTTTTTTTGTTTTCCTCTCCTCCGTGTCAGCTGGTTAAAACATTCAGGAATCAAGAACTCCATCTACATCCTTAATCAACCGAAACTGCTATGGACTGTTTTATTTGCCTTTGTATCTTTTCAATAACTTTAATAACATCAATCTGTTTCTACTCAATGTACTGCCATGTACATATGCCTAGGCAAAGTAGATACAGTATATATGCTGTATATATTTATTTTTATAAATGAATTAGATCAGGTTGTTCTGTTGTCAGCTTTAATATATAAATATTTTAATTAGCTGCGGTGGGCTGGCGCCCTGCCCGGGGTTTGTTTCCTGCCTTGCGCCCTGTGTTGGCTGGGATTGGCTCCAGCAGACCCCCGTGACCCTGTAGTTAGGATATAGCGGGCTGGATAATGGATGGATGGATGGATGGATGGATCTTATTATTAATTAATTATAGTAATCCCAATAAATATGGTATATCTTTCTTTTTATTGTTGTTGTTTTTGTTGGTTAACTTTGTTGATGAATCTGTGGAAAGCACCTTGAGTTGCGTGTAAATATATGATAAGGTGGTATATACAGTACAGGCCAAAAGTTTGGACACACCTCCTCATTCAATGTGTTTTCTTTATTTTCATGACTGAAGGCATTAAAACTATGAATTAACACATGTGGAGTTATGTACTTAACAAAAAAAGGTGAAATAACTGAAAACATGTTTTATATTCTAGTTTCTTCAAAATAGCCACCCTTTGCTCTGATTACTGCTTTGCACACTCTTGGCATTCTCTCGATGAGCTTCAACAGGTAATCACCTGAAATGGTTTTCACTTCACAGGTGTGCCTTATCAGGGTAATTTAGTGGAATTTCTTGCTTTATCAATGGGGTTAGGACCAGCAGTTGTGTTGTGCAGAAGTCAGGTTAGTTGGACGATCATTTATTTTTCAACAGGACAATGACCCCAAACACACCTCCAGGCTGTGTAAGGGCTATTTGACCAAGAAGGAGAGTGATGAGGTGCTGTAAATGGTCATGAAACCTTTGGCCTGTACTATAAATTTATTATTATTATTATTATTATTATTATTATTATTATTATTATTATTATTATGTGTACTAAGAGTCCCTGCAAGAAAACCTGAGTGTTCATGGCATTATGGATCTGCTAAGTAGTTAACCTACCACATTTTTAAGGCCCTTTCTTGATGTTCCATGGGGGATTATTGAAACATCCAGTTACTTTGCTGACATACTCTATATGCAGCAAGGTTTACTTTTAATATTTTTGTGACAATATTTTATGGCTATGAGCTTGGATTAGGATTAGGATCAGATCATAACAGAAACCATTTAAGAAACTAATTTATCCCATCACATGTTCAATTGAATGAAATCAAAAACTTACAAAACATATTTCAGAATTACAAGTTGTTGAAAACAGGGAAAAACTAAACATAACAATTGTGGTCTTAGAGATCCAAAATTTGGTATTGAGCAGAAGATAGGAACCAACATTGGGCGAGAAGCTAGATCATTGCATGGCACAATTATACTTATAACAGATTAATCCATGCAAGTTTTTTTTAATGTCCTTATCCCAAGTAGTTAGTGATGATTTTTAAATTCTTGCTTGAATGAAGAATTGGGATAAAAAAAAAGGTTTGATAGAATAATCATCTATGGTGACCAAAGTTAGACAACAGAAAACATTATGAAAATATCTATGAAAAAATCTCAGCCTACTTGTTTCCGATAATCCACATGTCAAGTCACCCAGTCAAATGCTCACAACATACCAAGCACACATGCATTTTACTAAAATATTTTTGATAAATATTTTTAAAAACTTACTTCCAGAAAATGCTGTTTTGAACTAAAATGGAACACGCTCAGACTTGAATGAACATTTGAATTGTAGACCAATCTCCTGTCCAACCTTCTGTCCTTACATTTATATTCATATCCACAACTGGAGTACCTCAGGATTATTAATCAGCAGACTGTGAAACTGCATGGGTGAATCGACCCTCTGCTTATTGGAGCATCTTAGATATGCGCAAAAGTATTTTCCAGAAGTGATTTGTTTAACAAAATTCTGGACTTTGCGAGTATATGACTGGATGACTTGACATGCATATTGCAGATATCTGTACATTTCTGCATTGTTATTCTATCTGCCTACAAAGATGGTCAAACTTGCATATAAAAGTAGAGTGCACCTCTTCTTTGAGTGTATAACTTTGAAAGGGTTGCTTTCATATCAAACTTACAATATGTGCAGTTATAAATAACTACAAGTCACTTTTCCTGTAATGTGGAGAAAGATGTGGTTGCAGTAGAACAATAATCTGGAATGTTAAAATTCCATATTTCATAATGTATTACGTAATCCAAAGGAACAAGAATCAAAAGTGTCAGTGTTAAACTAAGTTGTACATATGCATAATGCTCCTTTTATTTTCATTGTTGCAGAAATGAGCAGAACCTTTCCTTAAAGAGAAGTACATTTCTTGTAATATATAAAAAGTGGACCTTTACAAAGAAAGTTTTTACAAAGATGCCTTAAATAGCCTGTCATGTTACTTGACTGCTGGAAATTTGCTTTCTCCATTAATGCTTTGGTGTTTGCTTAAGAATAACCTGAATGTTTTGATAATTAGTGTAAGCAGAAAGTGTAATTAGCTTTGCTATATTGTGAACCTGAGGCATTGCTTGGCTAGCCATGTTATGTTAATAACTGCTAACATAATACATGTATGGTTTCAAAAAGTTGTTATTAAGTTATACAAAGATTCTGTTCTGTTGGTAACCATTTTTGATGCGTAAGCTAAAGAAGCTGAGTTTGGAAACATGATTTTAACTTTCTGAACTTTGGATGATGGCAAAAATTGCTTCTTATAACCCCTGTTCCTAAGTTACAGGATTTAGGAGTCATAGTTGACTGTTCCTTATGATCTGCCAGACATTGTTCCAAAGCCTTTAAGAAAGCTCACAGAATGTTAGGTTGGTTATATAGCACAATGCATACAGTACAACTCCACAGAGGTTATACTCAATCATAACGCAGTGGTGAGGAATCCTTTGGAGTGGAGTTCTGTGTACAGTCTTGGTCTCTAAGCTACATAAGCGACATAGCAGAAGAATAGAAGTTTCAGAGAACAGTGACTAGGCTGATTCCAGAAATGCAGAGGATGTGTTAAGAGGAAAGATTAAAAGAGCTCAGTTTATGCAAAAAAAGATTAAGTGGAGACATGATTGAATAAAGAACACAGGGACATATGGAAACTTGTTAAGGGTAAGTTTTGCACAAACATTAGGACATTTTTCTTCAGACAGAGAACCATAGACGCATGGTATAAGTTGCCAAGTAGTGCGGTAGGCAGTAGGACTTTTGGGACATTCAAGAATAGATGTTATTTTGGAAGAATTAAGTGGATAGGACTGGTGAGCTATGTTGGGCTGAATGGTCTGTTCTCATCTAGAGTGTTCTAATGTTGTAATGTACACAAACATGCTTTTTATAGCTCCCTGTCTCTAATGGCAAAAATGCCTCAGCTCTGAAAGCACTTTTTGGAGAGAAGAAAATCAATTTAAAAAAGGCAAATTTGTCTTGGAGAAAGGATGACCACATCATACCTAGTTGATCAGAGAGAATAAAGAAGATGTGAAAAGGCATGTCAAGTATCCCCTAACTTACTGCTGAAACTTCTGACAACACCAGAAATGAGCCACCTAGAATGACGAAACATCTAGCAGTATTGGTATTGTGGTTATCGTCAAACTAAATTTTACTTTTGGGCACCATCTATTTGAATAATGGTTAAAGATTAAAATTAATCAAAGCCTGCTTTTACTATATCACTGAGGGCTGATAACCAGGTTCCTTTCTCAGCTAGGCAAATCAGGGAGAGGGAGAGAGAACACTCCCAAACAGGAAGGCAGCAGTGACAGTCGTAGTAGGATAAAATCTGAAAGAACTACTGAAAGTAAGATAGTGGACTGTAGGCGTGGGTGCAAGTGCATTACAACTGTAGACTGTTTAGCCCTAAAGACAGTTAGGTATAAAAATAAGCAAAGAAGAGTAGCAATAGAGCTGGTCATATAAGTTTGGGTTCACATTAAAAAGAATTTGCAAATTTAAAAGTGGGTTTATATTTTAAGGAGAGTTGTCCCTAAAAGCCTTTTCATGATAAAACCAATAGTTCTCCTTATATTAATTTTCCTCAGTAAGAGATCTATAAAGTGAAATATGACTCAAAACTCCTTGTAATGAATATGCTGTGATGTTTATGTTCCAGACTTACCAACTGGATCATTTTTCTGTCACTTTGAATAAGTAAGGTTCATATTCAATTTATTTTATTTAGAACACCACCAATCAACTGATATACTGTACACTGCAGCCAGATTTTATCTTTTCTTAATGAGTTCTACTGTATGTGTTAATGCCATTATACATAGCAGTTGATATATGGGAGTGAGATTTCATTTGCAAGGCCACTGGAAAAGCAAGAATCTGTTTTTTTATTGCAATGTGACGGTCATGTAAACATATCAATGTTGTTACATATTAGGACAAAACTGTCACTATCTAGACCTCCCCATGTCAAGTCAATTGAAACAAACAGGGTTTTCTTTGTAATTGTTTTTATTCTAAAACATAAGCTAATGGGCAGAAGCTGCATTTGACAAAGTAGGCACCTCCTTCCTGCTACAGTGTTAGTTAAGAAGGTTAATCTAGCCAGGTAAAATCAATCAAGTTCATGTCATTATTTGATGACTAGCAAGTACTACTACATCTCTGTAAGAACAGAAGAGTTTGGTCTGGAGCGTTTAAGTTTAAAAAGGATGCTGGAATGTATATTTTTCTATAATGTGTACTGTAACATTTCTGATACAGTATCATGCACAGTCACAACAATGACACAATGTCAATGTATGTATGTTATGCTATTTTCTGAAAGGAGTGCTTGCACATTTATAATCTTTCCTCCTATTTGCTTCATAAAAACTTCTTAACTCTTCACTCTTGTTTATAGACAGAACAAGATCCTGTATTGTTAGGTCATGTAATCTGTCATGGCATCAGAAGGCTATGCAGAAAGCTGTTAATCTCACCCTTCTGTACAGACTGAAACGGCAACAAGTGTAGTAAATGGATTAAAAGATAACAGATCAATAAAGAATAATGCCCTTCTACTTGCTAGCCGAGAATGATTAAGAATAACAACAATGGAAGATCATTCATATATTCAGTAAATACACATACATTTTTAAATAGTTTATTATTCAACCTAATCTGAGAGTTACTAAATTCTGTTTAGTCTTTGTTTAATTTAAAGATAAATAGTCTAAATTATTTCTTTCTATCTTCCGAGAGAATTAGACTTCAGGCCCCAATAGGCCTATCCCAGTTATAGAAATTAATTATCCTTCCTTTGTTTTAATGTTTCTTGTGTTTTCAATTTAAAGCTCTAGGGTTATTGTAAGTTATCAATTAAAAATTCTTACTTGAAGAGAAAACTTTTAAAGTATTATTATTTAAACAAAGCCACAAATAATTTGAATAAAGTATGAATAATGTATTAGAAAAATAATATATGAAAATAATTTGTCCAAAGAACAAAAATAATATAATTTATATGGTAACCCAATTCATTCCTTTATACAAATTTGTGAAAGAGTTCCATATCAGAATATGATAATAATTCTGTGTATACTGTATATGTAACACACAATGTGTTTAATTACATTGTAAAACAATATCTGAAGCCTTTAGGTATTGTTAAAAAGCATTTAGGTAAAAATTACAAAGTGCTCAGAATAGAGAAATCTACTGAGGATAAAATATTTTGTCTTGGTGTTCATAATATTAAGTCAGTTTTTAAAACATGTCTATTACAAATCTCAGAGCAATACAGAAATACTTACTTGCATATAAATAGGATATTTTAGCTTTAAAACACAGCATTACTGCATGTTGCAGTGCTGCAGTATTTTCTGAAGAAAAATCTAAAAGCAAAGAAAGAAAATATTATCACAAAAGGTCAATTAAATTTACGTTATTGATTTTTTTTTCTTTGCAAACCATTTAATCAAGCTGTTTCTGTATGAATCTGGTTGGTCGATAATAAAGTATTGACTAAGCAAAATTAATACGTAGCCAGAAGCACAATACATGTTGATTTTTATTAGATTGAATATGATAGGTGGAAGCAATGGCATATTAAAAACAGATAATTAAATAACACTCATTTAATAAGGTTTCCAAAGGTATAGTCACAGGCTTAATTAACAAGTCCGATTTTTAGCATATTCACATCAATGTAAGGGCAAATTATTTTGCATATATCTGATTGTGAATAATCCAGTGGAAAGATGGAATGCTTCAGATGTTTTGAAAATTAGAGTGAATATTATGATTTTGATGGATTTTTTTATTTTAGTATCATCTTCAACAGGCTGAAATGAGTCAAATGATAGAGAGATATGAGAATACGCTAGCTGAGGTCAAAATCGAGAGTGAGCACAATCTTTCTTCTAATGCAAAAACATAATCAAAAATCAAATGTCTGGGACAAGAGCAAAGATTTGTAAACCTAGAAATCACAATAAAGGTCTTTAAAAGGTCACAAAAAAGTTTTTTTATCCACTAACTTGGACACCCTGGAAAGGCTCAGACTGACCTATACACCATCATTCCGATAATGTCAGAAGCTTTGCACAGCCTGAAGAATTCTGATTACCATTACCATGGATAAATGGTTTAAAATAGTAGCACAAAATAAAAAATGGCATGGTGTCACAGCAAAACACTAATAAATATTAATTCTTCAGAAATACATTAAACACAAAAATTTACATCAAATTCAAAATCAGTAACTTTTAATATCAATCAATAAGTAAAAACACAGAATACTGTAAATGTATAGATTTTCAGGAATTCTTGTAGGAAATACCACAAAATATTTATTTGAAAAACACTAATCATAACACTTGTGACCTCCATGATTATGATGAGGAGTTCTAGAGAATGAGTGGGACTTCCACAGAGAAGAAATGACCAGTAAAGTCCACAACTGAAAGGTCCATGGCATTATCATTATGAGCCACATAACCCAAAGACCACTGTTTTAATGGGTACCCATGGGAGGGAATGTCACTTTCTTTATCAGTGAAAGAAGAAACTCGACCCTATGAAGGATGTAAGTTATGCGCTCAAAGGTCATCACCCCATAGAAACAAAGACTGGTGAAAATACACTTGTAAAACTCATGTAGGAATTTTAGAACCTTAATAAGAAGTTGAAGGCTACTGATTAAGAATTAATAATTATTTTAAACAGTGTTGTGTGTAGTATTCATAAGTTCTATACAGGCTCAGAGGAATGTGTCATGACCCTTATGACACCAGTCCAGCAGACAATAAAAATAACTGTTGCAATATAGCATGAATATCAGCTAGTAGACTACAGAAGTGAAAGGAACTAAGTAGGTAGTCCATGCCAGTATCTAGGACCCTGTCTCAAATTGCATCAGTAGTGTATTTATGAAGACAATAAAGCAGTAGTTGAGGCTGATTGTTAAGGCAGGAAAGACAAAACATTCATTCATATCTGTCAGCTAGAATCTGAGGGTGGCACAAAATGGTATGACAAGTCAGTATGCCAAGTCCAACGAACCTTAATCAATCCTCTTCTCACTTCTGAAAAATCTATCGTATCACTAGGTACTGCAGACCCTAACCAAAGCCAATAACCAAATGAAAAAAAAACACCTCCCTCATGATCCATGGTTTGGCTTATAAACTGTATTGCCACCTTGCAGAGGATTTCCCAATTATGCCCTAACAGAAATTAATCCACCATATCTCTTTGTTCAGTCAGTTGGACAAGATGAGGTAAAAAGAATCTGTTCATCCTGGTCAATGAGATTGTCCAAAATAATATCAAGTGAAGATTTAAAAGTCCCTATAGTACTACTCTCCTCCACACCTACTTTATTTCATTCATTTATTCCATGTGTCTGTGATTCTTTGAATGAACAAAAACTTTTGTGTGAAATCTGTCCTTAACACGTTTACAACTGTGTCTCAGTGTCCTTGTTGAAGAATTTATTTTTGCATAACAACTAGGATCTACTCGCGGTGGGTTGGCACCCTTCCTGGGATTGTTTCCTGCCTTATGCCCTGTGTTGGCTGGGATTGGCTCCAGCAGACCCCCGTGACCCTGTTACGGATTCAGCGGGCTGGAAAATGGATGGATGGATGGAACTAGGATCTAATGCACTAATTACCATTCATAATTTTAAACACTTCAGTTATGCCCCCTCTTAATCTCCATTTACTTTAACTGAAAAGATTTAGTTCCTTATATCTCTCTACATAGCTCACACCTCTTGGTGCTGGAATCAGTCTGGTTGTGTTATAGCACTACTGTATGTATTTTGTAATATGGAGACCAAAACTGAACACAATATGCCACATAAGGCATAATTAGTACTTTACTTATATATATATACTAGCAAAATACCCGCGCTTCGCAGCGGAGAAGTAGTGTGTTAAAGAAGTAATGAAAAATAAAAGGAAACATTTTAAAAATAATGTAACATGATTGTCAATGTAATTGTTTTGTCACTGTTATGAGTGTTGCTGTAATATATATATATATATATATATATATATATATACATACACACACACACATAAACATATATACACATATACACATATACATATATACATAAATATCTACATATATACATATACACGTATATATATACACAAACATATATATACATATACACACACACACATCCACATATATACATATATATACACACATACATCCACATATATATATATATACAGTATATATATATATATATATATATATATATATATATATATATATATACATATACACATATCTACATATACACACACACACACATATATATATATATATACCCCGTTTGGGGTGCGAGCAGCTGTTGCTGCGGGTGCCAGAATCCATCGAGGAAGAAAAATTTAAAACATTATTTGTACAAAATCTTAATTTATCTATCCACTAGCAAAATACCCGCGCTTCGCAGCGGAGAAGTAGTGTGTTAAAGAAGTAATGAAAAAGAAAATGAAACATTTTGAAAATAACATAACATGATTGTCAATGTAATTGTTTTGTCACTGTTGCGAGTGATGAGTGTTGCTGTCACAT
>JANRMT010028174.1:76926451-76951257 GCA_026402145.1 Polypterus bichir lapradei
TTTCAGCAATAACAAATCAAATCATTCAGTTGTCTTTGCTCATATGTCATTTTAGAGCTGGACGCCTGGTATCTTTTTTTGGCACCAAGTTCGTTTATGTTTGGTGTGAGGTTCTGTGTTGTGGAGATTCTCAAGATGGACTGCAGGTGCTCATTAGTGAGGCGACTCCTGTGTGCTGTTTTGTTAGTCTTCATCACTGAGAAGAGCTTCTCACACAGATATGTGCTACCAAACATGCACAAGGTTCGAGCCGCATGTAGATGGAGCTGGAGCATTTCTGCGGTAATGGAGTGAATAAACTGTGCGGGCCCTGCAGTATCGTACTTTGCCTTCAGTGTGCCATTACACTGCAGCTCAATCACCTCCATCTGAATCTGCACAAGTGCAGTTTCCACATCGACAGGGGTTGCTAAACAACTTAAAATTCTTTTTTTGTTCTTCAAAGTCACCAAAGCGCCGTGCGAACTCAGTGCGCAGTGCGCTCAGTTTATCAGCATGGTGCCTTCAACACTCTTATTTTGTCCCCGCAGACCAGACAGATGAAATCCTACCTTAATTACAAAGATGTTACTTCCACTTTGGCTCTGAATATGTCACTTCCTTTCCCGGCTCTGAGGGCGACATCACTTTCTGTTCTGGCCCTGAGGACGACATCACTTCCGCAAACCTTCCTATAAAACCTCACTTCCTTCCTCTGTTGATCAGTTCTGTTTTGGACTCTGTTCTGTACATTGCTGTGCTTAATACTTTGCCTTATTTTGTAGCCAAGGTCAACCACACAGGTGGCTGCCCCAGACCTTTGTTTTGCGTCAAGGCTCCTTATTTCACTATATATATATATATATATATATATATTTATCTTTCTTGATCACTTCTATACACTGTCTGGATTAAGGTAGTGATGAGATCACCACGACTCCTAGGTTCTTCTCATAAGGTGTACTTTCAAGTTTTAGATCTCCCATTGTGTGTTTTTATTTAATACATGTACAGTTAGGTCCATAAATATTTGGACAGAGACAACTTTTTTCTAATTTTGGTTCTGTACATTACCACAATGAATTTTAAATGAAACAACTCAGATGCAGTTGAAGTGCAGACTTTCAGCTTTAATTCAGTGGGTTGAACAAAAAGATTGCATAAAAATGTGAGGCAACTAAAGCATTTTTTTTAACACAATCCCTTCATTTCAGGGGCTCAAAAGTAATTGGACAATTGACTCAAAGGCTATTTTATGGGCAGGTGTGGGCAAGTCCGTCGTTATGTCATTATCAATTAAGCAGATAAAAGGCCTGGAGTTGATTTAAAGGGGTGATGCTTGCATGTGGAAGATTTTGCTGTGAACAGACAACATGCGGTCAAAGGAGCTCTCCATGCAGGTGAAAGAAGCCATCCTTAAGCTACGAAAACAGAAAAAACCCATCCGAGAAATTGCTACAATATTACGAGTGGCAAAATCCACAGTTTGGTACATCCTGAGAAAGAAAGCAAGCACTGGTGAACTCAGCAACGCAAAATGACCTGGACGTCCACGGAAGACAACAGTGGTGGATGATCACAGAATAATTTCCATGGTGAAAAGAAACCCCTTCACAACAGCCAACCAAGTGAACAACACTCTCCAGGGGGTAGGCGTATCGATATCCAAGTCTACCATAAAGAGAAGACTGCATGAAAGTAAATACAGATGGTGCACTGCAAGGTGCAAGCCACTCATAAGGTCTCAAGAATAGAAAAGCTAGATTGGACTTTGCTAAAGAACATTTAAAAAAGCCAGCATAGTTCTGGAAAAGCATTCTTTGGACAGATGAAACTAAGATCAATCTCTACCAGAATGATGGCAAGAAAAAAGTATGAAGAAGGTGTGGAACAGCTGATCATTCAAAGCATACCACATCATCTGTAAAACATGGTAGAGGCAGTGTGATGGCTTGGGCGTGCATGGCTGCCAGTGGCACTGGGACACTAGTGTTTATTGATGATGTGACACAGGACAGAAGCAGCCGAATGAATTCTGAGGTGTTCAGAGACAGACTGACTGCTCAAATCCAGCTAAATGCAGTCAAATTGATTAGGCCGTATTTCATGATACAGATGGACAATGACCCAAAACATGCAGCCAAAGCAACCCAGGAGTGTAATAAAGCAAAGAAGTGGAAAATTCTTGAATGGCCAACTCAGTCACCTGATCTTAACCAGCTAAGCATGCATTTCACTTGTTAAAGACTAAACTTCAGACAGAAAGGCCTACAAACAAACAGCAACTGAAAGCCGTTGCAGTAAAGGCCTGGCAGAGCATTAAAAAGGAGGAAACCCAGCATCTGGTGATGTCCATGAGTTCAAGACTTCAGGCTGTCATTGCCTGCAAAGGGTTTTCAACCAAGTATAAGAAATGAACATTTTATTTCCAGTTATTTAGTTTGTCCAATTACTTTTGAGCCTCTGAAATAAAGAGATTGTGTTAAAAAAATGCTTTAATTGCCTCACATTTTTATGCAATCTTTTTGTTCATCCCACTAAATTAAAGCTGAAAGTCTGCACTTCAACTGCATCTGAGTTGTTTCAATTAAAATTCATTGTAGGAATGTACAGAACCAAAATTAGAAAAAGTTGTCTCTGTCCAAATATTTATGGACCTAACTGTATTACTTTACATTTACTTACTTACATATCATTCTTTTAAACCTACAGGGACTAAAATGAATGTTTTTTCCTACCTAGCTAACCAGCAGTTAGGATTGAAGGTGGAAGCTGTGTAACAAATGAGTGACATTTCATCCTAGAAATGTTTGCAAGTTTTAAGGGTGTGATAATTATGATGCTATACATCAGCTGTTGCTGGTGTTTATTGTGATTCAGTGGTGGGGTTTCTTGTCATTTGGGTGATAGGAGATCATTTTGATCATATTTGTGTGTGGAGACTATAGATTTTAATTGGATCCATCATGTTTCAAGTAAAGGCCTACCTGGATTTCTTATCTGTAAGTGCCAAGGTTATCACTAATTTTTATAACATGTTTACCGATATATTTTCTGTAGGAAATGGTAGGTTTGTAATTTTAACCCACCTTTTGATGATGAAGGAAAGTCAGTGTAACTGTAGAACTGTATTAGCTAGCAATGACTCTTTGTGCAAAATCCCTTAATTTTAAGCATTTTCTTGTTAGCTGTCCTAAGAGTGCTGACATTCGTAAACAGTGCTGGCACAGACAGCTCAAATCTGGGTAACTAATGCTGAGAGTCCTGGCACAGAGAGCAAGTGTGTCAGCACAGTCAGCACACATCTGGGTAACTAATGCTGAGAATGCTCGCACTTTGGTTCTTAAAATGCTACAAACCCTCATTGATCTGGTTAGGAAGAGATGAGTTCTGAGCAATTGGATTTATCATTTTGTGCTTTCTCTTTAATTTCATTGTTTTGCAGAATTTGTTTTTATTTTTTATGGATTCTGTTTTGAACTGTGTTTCTTTAGATTGTTTTATACACTTTGTAATATTTTTTTACCTACAAAATATTGGAAGCTGACTTAATGACAATACTCTGCTTTAAGATGCATTAGTGAATGGAATAGAAATGGTATCTCTTGGGTTGACTATGGCATAGCAAAAACTAACAGGATAGAATGATATCAGGCAAACTGACAGTCATCAGAGCTCCATATGATGGAACAGAATCTGAGATATTGCATGACTCCAGTCACTAGGCACAAGGCTATTAATTATTGACCTACACAGAGGTTCTGCCAAAGAGTATCGTATCATTTTCTGTTTAACTGCAGGGCTCATAGACTGGATCATTCATTGTTTAGACTTTTTCAGCAGCCAAAAAAAAGTAAGTTCTGTTAGTGTTACACAAAATCTTAATTGCAGAATAGTTTTGGATTCCACCTTAAAAGCTCACCTAGGTGCCCATTTCTGCGACTATGTGCACCCCTACAGAGGTCAAAGAGTGCACTGGTAAAGTTACAAGTTGAAAATTTTGTGCAGTCCATTTTTATGCATTACAAAAACATATACAAGCACTAGAAAAAGGTCTAGAAATGAGCAACTAGACTGATTTCAGTGTATGAGAAGAGATTGAATGAGTTGAACCTTTTCAGTTTAAGCAAATGATCTTTAACAGGAGACACAATTGAAGTGTTTAAACCTATCAAAAGAATAAATCCAGTGAGTCCCTACAGTTATTTTGAAATACATTCTTCAACAGGAATAGACAAGCATGCATGGAAATGGATTAAGGGGAAATTTCACACAGATGTTGTGAACGTTTTCATTTCTCAGCCAACCATAGATATGTGGTTAAAAGCAGTACTTTGGTGACCTTCACAGTTTGACTAGTTGATTTTTGCAAAAGTTGAGGGACTTAAAAGGTGAAAAAAGATTAACAAACAATGCTGTGCTGAAGAGTTGGGGGAATTCCCCGTATAATGTCTTCAAATGACGAGCAATCACTAAGGACTGGTACTGAGGGCAAAATTTGCAATAAAGACATTTGACAAAAGTGAGCTTCGATATAGATCTTTTTATATGGAGATGAAAGGAAATGATACAGAAAGGAAAGGAAAGGAGCTGGCAGGGAATTGTGTCATTATGGAGGGACGGAAGTGTAGTCATCAGCATGGGGCAGGAAGTGAAGTCTTCGGCAGACAGAAGCAGCAGTGGAGTCATCACAGGGAGCCCGAAAGTGGTATTTGTGCTTCAGATTAGGTTAGAGTGATTTATTGTTCTTCTGATGGCCTGTCAAAAGAGGGGAAAAAAAAGTATTAGCACTCTGTTCCAAACCCCTGTCCTACGTTCTTCCATGCTCTTTTAGGCCCGTTGGCTGTCCCCTACGTACTCGTGTGTGACAACAGATATGAAACTAAACACTTTAATGCATTCTTTGCAACTAAATACAACACATATGTACATTTCACAAACCAAAATAGCTGCGGTGCTGAACCAGGTACCAGAGATTTGCCTTACTTTAACAATGTAACCCATACAGGCCAATCTAATTCAGTTTTCTTTCCAAAACACATTATTAATCATTTAGAATTAAGGCAAAACTTTAATCAGAAAAGATGTACATCATTGAGGAAGGCAGTGTTAATCACTAGCTAGACTTCTGACCCTGTATTCATTACTTTCAAATTCAAACAGCTATTAACAAGAACAATTACGGGAAATTCCGCCTGGCCCCAATGACGTCACTTCCTATTCCGGTTACAATGACATCACTTCCATTTCCGACCCTGACGACCTCACTTTCTCTAACCAACTTTAAAACCGCCATTTTGTCTTTCCTAAATCAGTTCTGTCTTGGAATCAGTTCTGAAAAGATTTCACTGCTTTGCTTTTTGACCCAAACTTCCATTATATGTGGTGGCTACTCCAAACCTTTTTGTGGTGTTTGTTCTTCATATGACAATAATTGACAATTTGGCTTAGTCAGCAGGATTTATTAGCTCCATGATGTCCCAGGAGCAGGACCTGAAACACTTCTCAGAAGAACTACCATCTATACATGTCTAGGTGGCAGAGTACCATATGAGGTATGTATCACGGTTTGGAAAGACCAAGTGCAAGTTAAATCCTCAATATCCATAGACTTGCAAAATAGCTACAAAGGGGAGTGTGTGGGATGGGCTGACAGAATTGGGCTGGTCCGGAAGGTGGAAGCTCAAGAGGCCTATTATGGTCTCTCGGAGGAGTGGGCCACCCTCCTCACAAAGGCAGAGATCTTTGCTAGACATGGGGAGCCACAGAACAACAGGTGAAGTCACTATGACAGTGGAGGTTTGACCCTGAATGGCCAACCCAGTCGCAAGCATTCTCCATGTTGGGTAGGGCCGGGTGCTGGCTAAGGCCAAATGAAAACAACGCCCGCTAGATAGTAGAGCAAATTTCCTGCTATTTTCTGTTAAATGGCCTTCCGGAGCATCTTGTCCAGCATTACTGGTGCTGAGCCGGAAACTGCTGGAACAGGAAACCAGATATGCAACAGTGGAACAAGAAGCCTTGGCAATCAAGTGGGCGATTACACAGCTGAGGTGCTTTCTCTTGGGGTGAGAGTTCACCTTGGCTGCAGATCATGCTCCTTTGAAGTGGATGGCCTTACACAGGGAGTCGAACCCACATGTCACAAGGTGGTGTCTTGACCTACAGTTTTTGCTTCTCTATCAGCAAGGCTATTTCCACACCATCACCAATGTTCTTTCTCAGGTTCATAGTGTGGGCTTGGCTGTGTCACACAAATCTGCGTGGGAGGCAGCTAAAGGGCTTAAATGAGGATAATTCCATGCTGGACCAGGGGGTGATGGAGTGCACTAAACCTTTCCTTTTTCTTCTGCAGACCATTTACGGGAAATTCCACCTGGTTTTGCTGACATCACTTCCAGTTCAGATCACAACATTTGACAAGTTACAGTCATAACTGCAGACCCTGTACAATGATAGATTAGAACATGAGAACACTTTCTGTAAATTCTGTCAGCCTAATTTCCCAAAATAACATTGGGTCGAGTTTTGAAGGTCCAAATGTAAAAGTATTTGTTGCACAACTTGCTAACTTACTGAATGTGTTTATAGTTCCCTGTAATATGCTTTTTAACTATTGCTGTCATGTTCTCATAAGCCATATCGTTAGCATTAGTGTTAATTGTCTTAAATGCGCTATATAAATATATTTATTTGCAGCTATTGTTAGAAGAGATTTTAAGAATTCATCTCAATTATATCAGTTGATTTAATGAACCTCATAGGTGTCAGGCAAAAAAAAAATAAAATCTTTCAGACGAATTAATAATCCATTTGGACAAATTATTCAAATCCATCTGAACAGATTATTATTATTTTTCCATCTTGCAGTCCAGTTTGTATTTGATTCATCTAACTGGAGTACAAATTTTTCAAATGCAAGTTCAATCAACTGAGCGTTAATGCCTTGTGCCATCACATAATGCATTACACAAGCATTTCACAGGAAGAGGGATTTTTATTCCTGCTGGCAAACAAACTTTTCACCATACTTGACTTTACTCAATGAAACAGCATCTAGACGAACAAAGCTCTCACCAATTGTATAAAGCTTTTTGTATTTGGCTGTTAATTACACCATGTTTAATGGATTTTAAGCTGCCACGGGTGAGGAATTCTGTATACAAAACACACAGATGATAGGGATGACCTTCAATAAACAAGCATATAAATCCATACTGCAGAAAATCACCTTAATATTGGTGTTTTTTGCTTCCCTTTCTAATAAGTGCTTGCTTTACGCTTACTATGTTCTTGATTAAACCATTCTAATCGATCTTTCAGATATGTCACTTAAGGATGACATATAATCTTTCTGTTATTTTTCTTTTTTTTGTTTACATGGACTGCTGTTCCATCTTCATTACCGCTGTATAAAACGTCACAAATTTGAAGAAAGTAATATCTATAGAACTGATAAAGCAACAAAGTGCTACTGAAGTACTCATTTGCAACCCTCTACTACATACAATTTTACAGAAGAGTCAAGCCACTTCCAGTGCACCTAGGAATTTCCCTTGCACTACTCCATTTTGAGAATCACTAAATTAGACTATAAGTTCCATTCCTTTTACTGGGTCTTTTAAATGAAGGCATTATGATTTATTTTTTTGTATTTTAAGCACTCAGAAATAGATTATAAAATTGAAAAGAAGTCATGATTTTTTATGTGATAGCCATGTGCCCATCTATTCTGATTAGGACTGTGGATTTAAGCCCAGGAAATCCCATCCATTACTGACTGGTGCCATTACTATTTTCACTTCAAATTCTGCCAAATGGTGGGAAGATGCAAACTGCAACAAGGTCCTTTTGCTTTTTCACTTGGTAGGCCTACAAAGTACAGTATTCAGTTTAGGCATTATCTTTTACACCAGTATGTTTTATGCAACATACTTTACAAGACTGTCTAAAACCTGCTTTAGATTTACACAGTGAGAGCCTGACACTTGGTGCCCAGTGCTACATTGTATTCCTGATCATGTAAAATGACATAGAGATTGTGGGAACAAGCATTTAAACTTCTTATTAGACTGTCTAGAACATGTACCATATTATAGAATACCCAAGAGGCAGGTGGGTGGCCATTTGGCCCAGGTCACGAGCACTGTGACCATGTCTGACTTTAACTATGTCTGTTTAAATTCACTGTGGCTGGAAGAAGTTTTTTGCCAGGAACAGTGTTGATTGCAGTTTTTCTTTTCCTCTACTCCCTTGTCAACTGTCCATATTTTACGTATAATATCAATAAAGTAGTACTATTACATTTCAATGTTAATAAAACTGAAGTTTGTCATCCTTTACTGTGTGTTTAACCTAATTTGTGCATTCATGAAGGTCAATGATGTACAGTTTATAGAATTATAGCTGGAAACCTGTGCAAGTGCTCTGAATCTGCTCAAAAATAAATCAAAATGGATTGAAATAAAGTTTAAGGTAATCAAATGAAAGCATTAACATTAAATGCTCAGCCTTCAACAGTAGACACTGTAGGTGTAGAACTGAGACTGAAAAATTGCATTGCATGTATCAAAAGAATAAAAATTATTTAAAAAGAGACAGCTTGGCACCTGCAGACATTAGTCATTTAAAAATAAGCTTAAGGATCATGTTCCATACTGAATATTTTCTATACTTGCTTATTCTATGATAAGATGGGATGCCAGTCAACTGGAGGACTGAAGTACATATCCACACTCATTCACAACTTTCTTGTTTCTTCTTGTGCAAACCATCCATTTTCGTCTTTTTGCTGTTGATTGTTAATCCAAAGGCCTAGTGTCTTTTACAACGTTGTACAAAACATTAAGACTGCATACAAAATTGAGGTCACAGTATTGTACTTCTCTGCTGCCAACAAATACTTTTCTCATTGATGCATCAACTATAATGTTGAAGTGTGGTTGTGAGATTACACAGCCTTGCCTAACACCCATTTTGACAGGGAATGCATGAGATAGCTCAGTTCGGACACACACAGATCTGCTAGAGATATGGTATGTTAGTTCAAGGCTGCACTCTGTCAAAGGCTGCTCAGAAGTTGATCACTGTCCGCTTACCAAATTGAATTCTTTGTTCCATAAGCTACCTGATGATACATTTGGGCAGAATCCAGCTAGTTGTTCTTTGGACATCTGTTCACAATGTTTTTGGAGGTATAGTTGGATGATGGATGTAAAACGTTTTCCAACAATGGAGAGCAAGCTTATACCGCAGTAGTTTTTGCACTTGTGGCTGTAATCCATTTTGGAAAGGAAATAATGATAGCCTGTTTCCATGTCATGAAAATATATTCTGTACGCCTTACCAGTTGTGATAGTGCTTGGGGACCTTTGACGAGGAGCTTGCCATCTATAGTGACTGAGCTGGGATTCAAATCTAGATCACCTGAGAGCTGAAACAACAATGCTAAATACAGCATCACCATGGCACAATACTTATCAGGCCTACCATCCTCTTGACTTAATTATAAAGATGGAAGTTTCAATTCCAGAACTGGAGATAGCAATGATATGTAGGTGGAAAAACTGGAGACAAAAATAGAAATTATTAGGGAACTACTAATTAACTGTCAAAGGTGTACAGTATTATGAGCTTACAGTAAATTGCCAACTTTTCTGCTTGGTCAGTGGTTAAAGGAATTAGTCATGAGAGACACATTTTGCAAGAAGAAGAGAACAAAAATATGTGCATAAAACAGGTTTCTTCCCAAAAACATGATCATGTAATTCAATGTGTTTGTTACATTTTACAGCTAACTTCCATGTCAGGTCCTGAATTTGAAATGTTGAACTCCAATTCCTTTTATTTTAACACAATTATTTTTTATTTTATTTTCAAAGTCAACAGTGGCATGAATTCAGCAGCCAACAAAAGCACCCCAAAACATACATTTTAAAAGGAAAGCCAAATAATAAAGTAAATTCACTTTTCTAACACATATGTATTTCTTTTTAAAGCTTCTGTGCTGTAGGCTGCCATTTTAATGCCCCAGAAATGAATACAATATTTTTGCCTTTGTAGCTTAAATCCTTAGTCGTGCAGAGGTGGGAAACTGTGATCTGAGAGCGCACACAGCTCATCATGGAGGTAACTAGAAGTAGATATATGGAAGGCTGACAAGCAAATGACTTTGTACTTGCTTATGACTATTTCATTCGACAATGGTAGCCTTTTTTAGTCTGTCTGAAAATAAACAAAACAGAAAAAATCTTACTATTTTAAAGCAGTATGTTCTGTAATTTTTTGCACACAATCAAATATTCTTTGTTGCTGAGCAAATACTGTGTAATTTTTTAATTAAAATTTACAGTCTTATTTTTTTCTATTTTCAATAAAATAACACTCTTTCTGATGAAAACTATTTTTCTGACGAGTGCATGCTTGAGTTTTAGGCTGATTTGTGATCACAGGCTTTGAAAACACAAGTGATTTTGCTACTTAAAGTACCCAGGTGAACAGATGTACGTTGATAAATGTTAGTACAATATTTCAGAAGATAAAAGCCTTCCAGTTGTGGCTGATAAGTGGTAATTAACTGAAAATCATTACTGAGGGCAGCATGATTATATCTGTATTTTTTAAAAACATGTTATTACATTTTTTTCTGTATTAATCAATATATTTTGCTTTTTTTGTGTGTGTGTTAAGCTATGCTCTTAGTCAACATATTGATTTTCCAAAATATACTATATTGTTATTTTACAAGTTAATAACAAATGGAGAAATGGCAGACTTAAAATATACTACAATAAAAAAAGTACTGCAGTCTATTTATATTATACAGCTTGTGTGACTGGATCCCTGGGGAATATGCTGGCCGGTGTCCAAAGTCATTAGGTCAAGAATCTACATTTCATTTTTACCTTAATCTGTAACTGCCTGTAGGGTTAATAAACACTTAACAAGATTAAAAAAATCTCATTAACAGTATTTTGAAATAATTTCCAAATATGACTACATGTAGAATGCATTTAACTTTTTGATGAATGCATGCTATTAAATGAAATGAAAGTATAAAATGAAAGCAGAATTTTGTTGCTGTTTTTGTCTCTAAATAACATATATTTTGTATATTTTGTGTGAAAAACACATGAACCAAATACTCTGTATATTCTGTCAATGAGGCATTTACATATTTTTTTTTTTTAATTTCCCTAATGTATTTGTGCATTCTTACCAAAATCAAAGATCTCATTATTTGTTTAGCAGCCTAATGGAGTGGCCATTGTCACAGTGATCAAGTGCAGAGTACTCCTTGTCTTTAGAGAGGCAAAGCTACACCAAGACAGATAGAATTTAGGTGTGCGGTGTAGCAGTTTTGCTAGAAAAAAAGGTAAAGCAATAATAAAGGTGAACAAAATAAAATTGTGGCCGTCATATTCAAATACGTATCCTAAATTATAACTCAGGACAGTCTGGTTTACAGTTTAGAGGCTTAGAGTCTTTGCTGGTCTGTACTGCATTAAGCTTGTTTTTGATGTCAATGTTCAATTATAAAGAATTTGTTGTTTCTCCAAGATGCCACCTGTGTTTATATGAAATATTACATTTTTCTGTATTTTGTTACTACACTTTAAAACATCATGCATTTTTTTTCAAAGTAAACTTCAAACTCTCCTTACTCCATTACTTTTCCAACCCACTATATCCTAACTACAGGGTCACAGGAGTCTGCTGGAATCAATCCCAGCCAACACAGGGAACAGGGCAGGAAACGAACCCCGGGTCAGCCCACCGCAGGGCACGCACAGACGTACCCACACACCAAGCACACACTAGGAACAATTTAGGATCGTCAATGCACCTAACCTGCATGTTTTTTTTACTGTAAGAGGAAACCAGAGCACTCAGAGGAATCCCATGCAGACACGGGGAGAACATGCAAACTCCATGCAGGGAGGACCCGGGAAGCAAAGCCAGGTCTCCTAACTGCGAGGCAGCAGTGCTACCCACTGTGCCACCGTGCCACCCTAAACTTCACATAATTTAAATATTAATTTTGTTAGTGGGATATTTATTATTATCATTAGATGTAACATATTTTATTGCTTGATTATGTAATTTTGGTGCAAGTGAATCATCATCTCAAATTTTGTAAAGAGCAAAGCAGTTATAAGGTCATTTACTTTGGTCCAAGTATGAATGCAAGAGCTTGCCTTTGAAAGTGATTTCTGTAGAAACATTGTACATTAACCTGTCAAACATTCTGATATGGTGCTGATGCTGGAAAAGAACAGCATACTAAGGACAGAATTCAAGCCAAGCATAAAAGCACTTAAGTCAATTTTAGCATAAATATTCGGTCCACAAGCATCACATCTCCTTCATCATCCACACAGACTTAGTTGTTTTTACATGTTTGTGAGAAATGTGCATTTGGGAGGAAGCTTTATTGAAAAGAATGCATGCTTTGTTAGTTACTCAAGCATAGGCATATTCACACTTTAATCATAGGAAAAAGATGGAATATCTCTCATTGCATTTAGAATTGAACCCACAAAATCAGATTTTTTGTAGAATTGTGAAAAATGTTATTTTGAATGACCTCCTATACTTATACTGCTCAACAGTGATCATCTCTTTATGTGTAAATTACTTATAACAGAAGGAAATACTGTAACAGGTAACAGATAATAGTAAAATTAAAACAAAAAAATAAAAAACCTCATACCAGATACATATCATTAGAGCACAGGGGAAAACATCACAAGGACTACCAGCACACTGAAAAAATTATGTACTTTTAAAGTCACAACCATATATTGCCACAATTTTTAGTTCCCAATTGTTGTGTGGCACCTCACAAAAACATCTAAAAAGAACAACATGCCCATTTTCATTTAGTTATTTACTGCCTGAAATCTTTTCCAATTTCCCCTTGGCAGCACCATGCTCACCCAGAAGCATGATGTACACTCCAAAATTAATAACCAAAGTAAGTGTGGGCAGCGATTTGGTTTTTGTTTTATTTATTTATTGATGTTTACTTGTCTTTTATGGTATAGACAAGAAGCTACAGCAGACCCTTGTGTATAAATAACAATGCCAAAAGAAAACATACTAACTGCAACTTGTATTCAGAAATGTGGAAATCAAAGACAATGACCTAATCAAATATCCATCCATTTTCCAACCCGCTGAATCCAAACACAGGGTCACGGGGGTCTGCTGGAGCCAATCCCAGCCAACACAGGGCAGGAACCAATCCCAGACAGGATGCCAACCCACCGCAGGACACACACAAACACACCCAGCACACGCTAGGGCCAATTTAGAATCGACAATCCACCTAACCTGCATGTCTTTGGACTGTGGGAGGAATCCGGAGCGCCCGGAGGAAACCCACGCAGACACGGGGAGAACATGCAAACTCCACGCAGGGAGGACCCGGGAAGTGAACCCGGGTCTCCTAACTGCGAGGCAGCAGCGTGACCACTGCACCACCATGCCGCCCCTAATCAAATATGCAATTCTTAATTTAAAAATCAAGACAATATCAAAACAAAAATAATTTAGAATCAAAGCAGAGGAAACTATAAAGAATTGCACCACAACGATCTTAAACACTAATTGAAAATGACCATATGTGTCTAATTATTATGCTATTGAAAGAGTTTAAAATATTGTTGCATGTAAACTTTTATGTCTCTTTCACCTAAATCTATCATGTTTATTAGCACTTTCTCAACAGTAAAGAAGAGTGAAGTACCTGTAGCTTATCTAGATACATTTTCTTTTTTGTCCACAAGAGTCCAGCACCAGAATTGAACTGAACCCTTACCTATGACTTACAGAAATATGACTGAATTAAACCTTGTTCTACAATTTCTGAATGATCTTAAAATTAATAATTATTATGTGAATTCTGCCTTTTGAGATGGAATTATCTTTGAAATAACCTATTAAAATATCACTGGTTTGCAATTAACAGTATTACAAGTCACAAAATGCATTTAAAATGCTAAAAATGCTTAATTTAATGTAAAGTTTTTATATGTTGGTAATTATTTAATTTACAATGTAATAAGTCAAAGGAACTTCATTTATATCCTGAGTGCATCAGCTTTGTTGAAAATGCAATTCTGCCAAGCATTCTATAATTGAACCTAGCTCCAACATCATTAGGTCACATGTTTTCAGAATGCACTAAATTAACATCATTCTTTACAAAAATCTTTACATACTTCTCAGACAGCCTTGGATTCACTGATCCATTAATGGGGATATTTTGTGTACTCCCAGATGGGGTTGAAGTGTTTAGATATTAATTGAGTGAAATATCCCATATTGCACTACTAGTGAGCAGACTTATCTTGCATAGCTTAAAAAATCCTTGCCCACCTTCTATAACTCAGTGGGTATGTTGTATATTATTTCAAATTTGAAGAAATCACATTCTGTCTTAGAGGATATGTCCAAAGCTTTTTTAAAACATTGCAAGAATTTGTTAACTTCCTTAGCTTTACATTTTTTCTCAAAAAATATGTAAAAAGCATTGCATTATTTGGCTTGAAAAGACATTTTTATGAAATCCTTCTACTGTAAAACATGCAAAATACTAAAAGAACAAAGTCAGAAGTAAAAAGTATAATAATGATAAAATAATAATAATAATAATAATGATGAATAATAATAATATGAAAGGAACAATAATAACCATATATAATTTCAAAATAATGTCTTTTTTGTGGTATAACTTTGAAGGAAAAACTGCTTCGGTGTCCAGTCATTTACCTGACACTGCATAGCAGTTCATCTCAGCAATAATTCTTTTGATCACGTCATCATCAAGAAATAACTTCAAGTTAGTAAGTGGATCCTGGATGTCAACGTACACTTTTATTCCTGGTTACCCCACAAAATCAAAACAAGGTGGTGCTGGATTATTTGAAGCAGGGTCAACAGAAACCCAAACAAGATTGTGTGTCATTTTCAGATTCATCAGAATCGCTTTTGGTTTCATGGTCCCTTTCATTTTCAATGCCTGTAGACAGATTCACTTCATCATCACTGCTGAGAGGCTCCTCAACATCAGTGCTCATATCACTGTCAAGAGCCTGCAACACCTGGGCTGCTGAAAAACGCTTCTTACGAGACACCATTATGAGGATAGGAGAAGACACGTCTACACTGTTTCTCGGATAACACTCAGGCCTGACACTGACATAAGAAACAGCCATACTGTTGCCCAAGTAACGCTCAGGACTAACGCTGTTAGCACTTTTACAGCCTGAGTAATCCTTGTGCATACTGCTTACGTGAGACAGGTCTATAAAATTTTCCGAGTGACACTTGGGACTAACGCTAGGGAGGGTAATATTATTTTAGAATAATCATGGATGTTGTGAGGGACGGCTGGGAGTCTGGCCAGGCTGGGACGACCTCGAGGTGGAAAGACAGGGGTAGATAGCTTGCTCAGAGCTTTGTCTCCCCTAGGACGCTAAATGGCAGCGATCCCAGGGTCAGATACCCACATGGGTGCCCACAAGCCATTCTGGTTACTGTAATTCTGGGGGACAATCTTACTGGGTCCCGTTCATTAGGGGGACCTGCGGGATTTGGGAGTCTCTACTTCATAGGGCTCCAACCTCACTCAGAAGTGCTTCAGAGCTGCAATATCATATCACCATAAGCATTCCCAGGTTTTAGATAAAAGGAGCTGCCTGCCTCACATCGGTGAGCCAGAGTCAGGAGGAAGAAAGATGAGGCTTGCATGGAGGAGTGCAGAAGGCAAAAAGAAGAAGTCAGACAGGGAGAAAGAGACGGCAGAAAGACTGCTTTTGTTATTGTGTGCTGCTTTGTGATTGTGTCTGTCTTCTTATATATATATATATATATATATATATATATATTTGTTCTATTATATTTAAAAAATGTTTTGTTTTTTGTTTTTTCCCCCTTTGTATTTGTATTTTTTTTGTTTGTTTTATTTGTATTGATTTTGAAGTAAAAGGTAGTAACCCTCCTGTCATTGTTACTTGTTTGATTGAGTAGTATGCTATTATAACGTTCTTCTTTTTGAATATTGAATTTTCAAATTTTCTCCTGGGGAAAAATAAATTTATATCTAATCTAATCTAATCCTCAAGTATATTACATCCTCTTATTCAGAAAAATTCAGCTTTATAGTTGTGAATGGCTCTGTATAAAATAAAAATGTAAACTGTGTGCAAATGTAATGATTAGAAGATATAATAATTTCTCGTATAGCTGATATATGCTGCCTGGCCAGAAAAATGTCACCACCTTGATTTAACTAAGCAAATAGGTAAGAGCCTTCTATTGGATAAGTACTGCAATGATTAATATGTTTCAGGCTGCAAAAAGTTATTTAACCCTAACTGATTCAGTGAGTAGCCTCTCATTTCTTAAACAACCATATCAGAAGACATATCCTGTGGTTGTGGAAATGATGTTATGTTGTTTCAAAAGGGTCAAATTATTGGATTGCATCAAGCAATGAAAACAACTAAGGAGATTGCTGAAACTACGAAAACTGGGTTAAGATCTGTCCAATGCATTATTAAAACCTGGAAAGATAGTAGTGAACCATCATTTTCAAGGAAGAAATGAGATCAGAAAATAATCTTGAATGATTGTGATCGGAGATCACTTAAATGTTTGGTGAAATCAAATCATAAAAAATCAACAGTAGAACTCACAGCTATTTCTAGTGTGGAAAAATAAAAATACAGGTCAATAACTTGTGCTTGACAAATCTGGTGTACGTGACAGAAAGCATGTTCTATGGTGTATGTGGCAGGAGTTGTGCAGACCCTGCATGCTTATAGTGTACGTGACAAGTGCTACTTCTTGTTTCTGGGCTTCTACATGGAAGGCCACGGGTGTGGACTCATCGAGCCCCAAAACTAAGGAACTAACAGATGTACTCCACCTTTAGGTTTTTGTAGTGCTGATTCAGGCTAATGTTTTGAAATACTTGCGTAACTAAAGTCATAAGACAAAACCCTATAAAAATCTGGAACACCGACTCCTCTGGGCAGATGAACGGGGGTGTCCTAGGACTGCGCTTCTCTGTCATTTAACCTTTGCCTGGTATGTATGAATAAAAGATTTTACTAATTTTTAATTCTGCTTCTCTGTCTTCAGTCACAAGAAATGACAACATAGAAAAAGTGTCCACACTAGCATTTCCACACACATAATGGAAAGAGAACTTAAGGTATTGTTACTAAACATCTATGTAGCCTTAAGTGAGGCTATTCAGGGAAAAATGGCTTCAATTTGTTAGGGAGCATGAAGATTGGAGTCTAGAGAAACGGAAAAAGGTAATGTGGTCGGATGAGACCAGATTTACCTTGTACCAGAGTGATGAGCGCATCAGGGTTAAGAAGAGAGGCGGATGAAATGACGCACCAATCATGCCTAATGCCTACCGTATAAGCCTGTGGGGGCAGTGTTATGATCTGCATTGCTTCAGTTGGTCAGTTTTAGGTTCACCAATGTTATGTGTCCTAAAAATGAGGTCAGCTGACTACCTGAATATTACTGAAGGACCAAGTATTTCCATCAATGTATTTTTTTCTTCCCTGATGACATGGGCATACTCCAAGATAACATTACCAGTATTCATTGGACTCAAATTGTGAGAGAGTGGTTCAGGGAGCATGAGACCTCATTTTCACACATGGATTGGCCACTACAGAGTCCAGACCTTAACCTCATTGAGAATCTTTGGGATGTGCTTGAGAAGTGGGCCAACAAGATCTTGCAGAAAAATTAATGCATCTCTGGATGGAAATAAATGTTGTGACATTGCATAAGCTTATCAAAACAATACAATTGCAAATGCATGCCAAAATCAAAGCTAAAGGCGGTTCAACGAAATATTGGAGTGTGACTTTTTTGTCCAGGCAGTATATAACAGAGTGGTTGATTATTATACCTGTGTATATACAATTACAAGCATCTCCCTCTGTTTTTCTACATTTCTGATAAAGACACTAATTGGATAAACAATGTGTAGAGTTCAACCTATCCATTTTATTTTCCATGTTAGTTTCTACAGAATTAGAAAAAAAAGACATAAAAACAGAACATAGAGCCAAAACTCACTCCTCATGACTGGCACAGCTACAAAGCACAGCTGTATATATTCTTACTGCGTAAAAATAAAATGAAAAAAGCAAAAAGTAGGCAAGGAAGCTGTAGATAAAGATAGATTAACATACAAATAATTTACATATCTGTGTTGTAGATTGGAGCTATTGCAAAGGAAACTTTGGTGGCGAAGAAGATGCTTTCTGGTCTTCATTGCCTGGTGGTTTGCTAGTGTTGTAAAACTTTTATTGCAGTAATTTTGTATCAAAATACAAATGAATCACTATCAATTCACTTTAAAGAAGGATATTTTAAAAAAACAAAACATGATACTGACATTGTCACGACATTTAAGTACTCTTGTGACCCTGGCACCAGCTTAGGTCATTTCTAAAATGTCTTACACTTGCATCTGGATGGCTAAAGAATCGAGTATTCTATTTATTGATTGGCTTGCAAAATGGCAAGAAGTTAACATCAGGTCTATGAATGGCTAAAAATGGAATTAATCCATACACAAAGTGTCCCTCAGGATGTAAGAGTTATATCAACAATTTTATCAAGGGGACTGCTGAATGCACACTCAAGATCTGTTATTGGAATCAGTAGATTTCATACATTTTGTGAGAGTCTTGACATACCAAATTGGTCTATACAAAATGGTAATAATGGTGGCAGTGCCAACATGTTTAGGTAGATATGACTAACACAGGCAGAGTGACGTCGTTGGTGAGTGACAGCATTTTAAAAATGTAGGGTTGCCAGTTCAATCAGTCCTTCCTCTACTTGTACATGTGACCCTATGCAAGTATGTTATATTAGAACATTAGAACACTAGACGAGAACTGGCCATTCAGCCCAACAAAACTCACCAGTCCAATCCACTTATTTCTTCCAAAAAAACATCAAGTCGAGTTTTGAAAGTCCCTAAAGTCTTACTGTCGACCACACTACTTGGTAGCTTATTCCAAGTATCTATCGCTCTTTGTGTAAAGAAAAACTTCCTAATGTTAGTGCGAAATTTATCCTTAATACGTTTCCAACTGTGTCCCCATATTCTTGATTAACTAATTTTAAAATAACAGTCTTGATCCATTGTATTAATTCTCTTCATAATTTTAAACACTTCAGTCATGTCTCCTCTTAGTCTTCTTTTGCTTAAACTGTAAAGGCTCAGCTCTTTTAATCTTTCCTCATAATTCAACCCCTGTAGCCTTATAATCAGCCTAGTTGCTCTTCTCTGGACCTTTTCTAGCGCTTCTATGTCCTTTTTGTAGCCTGGAGACCAAAACTGCACACAGCACTCCAGATGAGGCCTTACCAATACATTATAAAGGTTGAGCATAACCTCCTTGGACTTGGACTTCTCACATCGTGCTATATATCCTAACATTCTGTTAGCCTTCTTAATGGCTTCTGAACACTGTTGGGAAGTCGATAGCTAAGAGTTCATAATGACTCCTAAATCCTTGTCATAAGGTGTACTCTCGATTTTCCGACAGCCCATTGTGTAATCAAATCTAACATTTTTACTTCCTATGTGTAATACTTTATATTTACTGACATTAAAATTCATCTGCCACAAATCTGCCCAATTCTGTACGCTATCCAAGTCCTTCTGTAATGATATAATGGATTCCAAATGATCTGCTAATTCACCTATCTTGGTATCATCTGCAAACTTAACCAGCTTGTTACTTATATTCCTATCTAAATCATTTATATATATATTAAAAATAGCAGCGGCCCTAGCATTAACCCCTGTGGAACACCACTCTTAACATCGGCCAATTCTGATGTGGTTCCTTGCACCATCACCCTCTGCTTCCTGTGTCTGAGCCAGTTCTGCACCCATCTAAAACATCACACTGAACTCCCACTTATTTTATTTTGATGCCCAACCTCTCATGTGGCACCTTATCAAATGCTATCTGAAAGTCCAGGTAAATAATGTCATATGCTCCACTTTGATCGTATCCTTTTGTTGCCTCCTCATAGAATTCCAGCATGTTAGTACAACTCAACCTCCCTCTTCTGAACCCATGCTGACTATTCAGAATAACTCTTGTTCTTGCCAGGTGTTGCGCAACCTTATCCTTAATAACTCCTTCCATTAATTTTCCTGTGATGCATGTTAAGCTTACGGGCCTATAGTTGCTTGGGTATGCCCTGTCACCCTATTTATATAATGGGATATTTGCCATTTTCCAGTCCTTCGGAATCTCTCCAGTGAGTAGTGACTTCCTAAAAATATGTGTCAAGGGTTTATATATGTACTCACTAGTCTCCTTAAGAATCTGAGGGTAAATATTATCTGGTCCTGGTGATTTGTTTGATTTCAGCTTATTTAATCTGAGCAGCACTTCTCTCCCTACAATTTCCAAATCCCTCAGTACCTCCTTAGTCGTGTTTACCTTTGGGAGGTTATCCACTTGCTCACTTGTAAACACGTCAGAAAAATGTAAGTTTTGGACATCTGCTATTTCATTGTCTGTATCTTTTAATTCCCCTTTACTATTTCTGATGCACTTGACCTCCTCCTTTACTGTTCTTTTACTACTAAAATACTGAAAGAATCTCTTAGGGTCTTCTTTCGCCTTATCTGCTATATTCCTCTCCAGCTGCCTTTTAGCCCCCCTTATATCCTTCTTAATGGTTGTTCTCATGTTCTCATACGCTCTACGATTCACTTTGCAATCATTAGTGTTATATGCTTTATAAAGCAGTTTTATCTTTTGCAACTTCTTTTTTAAATCTTTATTAATCCACTGTGGAGTTTTTTTTTTTATTTCCTATTATGTAAATAAATATTATATAAATAAAATAAATAAATATTATATAAATAAAATGTATTTTTATTATTAATATTTTGGCATGCCTGTTCCTGTAAATAATCACTTATAAATAAATATAAAAAATTATACTAAGTTGTCATGGGAGGGTATTTCTTTACAGAAAAGATTAATATAAAATATAAATTGTTTGTTATATCAGAAGCATTTAAACAGGGGATAACTATACTCTGGGAAGACCAGATGGAGGAGGCCCATGAAATTAAGAAGGCCAAGTCAGTAGCATGTGGGTACAATGGGCACTGGCTGGTGGCATCAGGAGCATAGGGGCCCACAATGTTTCTGATGTCTATATATAGTGTGTTTCTGTTTTGCTATCAAAACATAGGCCCCCGTGCACTAAGTTGCCCGGGAGCCTCTGATTCTGTTAAGATGGCCCTGGGCCAAGTATTAAGACTTGGTGGAGGAAAGCGGCAGCAACGGGTGGAAGGCATACTTCCTCTGTGCCAGGGGAAGTTGTTTGCAGAGGGATTGCTTGCCAATTACCCTGTTCAGCTGACACCAGGATAGGAATTTCAGGAGCTTACAAAGGGCATGCTATCAGGTACAGCACAAAGTCTGAAGAGTGAGTATCAAGATGGCTGAGGATCAAAAAGGAGTGACCCGTGACAGAGAGCTACTCAGACACAAGTCAGGGTCTGATCACCCATGGCTGACTTGCCTGTTTGAGTGCGTATCATGTTGAAAGACCTGAAACACTCAGTGACTCCAGGTTATATCACTGATAATGTGCCTGAGTGCATTGCAAGACATGTCATTTTTAAAAAAATTGTATAAATATCTAAATATGTTTATTTCAGTGTATATACTGTATAATATTTTATGGTGTTTAGTATTTTTACATGGCTGTATGATGGCTAATGAAAGTACAACAAATAGCAATAATTAAAAAGTCTTTAGGGTATAGAAGGTCGGGAATAATTTTTATGCCTTGAAATAATAAAGGCTCTGAGTATTTCTAGTGCAAAAAATTTCATCAGCATTAAACTTCTATTATTTTTCTCCAACTTTTGTTTCTTAGCCCATTTTATCCTGTGCAGTAACTGAAGCTGTAGAAGTAATAGATTTAAGGCAGGAATTGAACCTGGACGGGGCACATGTAAGCACTTAAAATGTATTATCTTTAGAGATACTGTATAAATGTTGCTAATATATACTTATTTGTCTTCTTAAACACATTTACGTTTGTTTTTTGTCTGTCATTTATTTAAAACTGTTGTTTCATATCTGTAGCATAGTCTTTCATATATTTTCTGATTCTTAACACAAAGAAAATTGTGTTTACACAATGATTATGTTTCACCATCTTCCGTGGTAGTGAGAAGATACAGTACGCCAGTTTTTCACAAGGAGCATGTGCACTGAGTACATAGAGAGTAAAAGAGACTCTTCTCCATGGAGTAAAACCTTTCTCACTGGTGTAATGTGTTAAGGAAACCTATCCTTTTAACCACTATTCATATAAGACATTGGCTTATTATTCATTTATTTGCAACTGTATATATTTAATTTATAAGGGCAATGTGAAGACTGCTCTTTATGGTAACAGTTTAAATATATATTATTAGCAGACAATAACAGTCTATAATATATGAAGGCTTAAAAATTAATACATTATTCCTTAAAATATGATTCATTGAAATATGTTATTGCTTTGAATGATCATATATTATGTTATAAGTGTTATCACATATCATTTACCTCTCTTGACAAATGTGTATTAAATTATAAGAGACAGTATTATTAAATACATGGTTGAATATATTACTTACATGATTTTTTAAATAATGTTAATACTGTATCTGTTCAGATGGATACTATCAATTGTAGAGGACAACTTCAAATGTTACTGAAGTAAAACCTGCCATCATTATGGATTTCAATCCAGAGTAAGAAAAAATTTGTTCTCATTAATACAGCATTCAGAAATAACCTCTGTTCCAAAATAGTTTCAAAGTGTCTTGAAGAGTTGGATGCATGTATGAAAGTTTCTACAAAGATACTAATATGTGACCATTTAATGGCAAGCATTCTGAGTGGCCTTTCTGCCTGGTTTGAATCTGTTACTACACAATATGTAGCTTTATGTATGTATGTATGTATGTATGTATGTATATGTATGTAACCATATGTATGGTTATACCATCAGTTAGTTTACCTTCTATGGTGCATGGATAAAAGTTCAATTATAATATGCCATAAATGTTTGAATACCTGTTTGTCTCTTGTGGCTGATCAAAATGTTTCTACTTCAAAGAAGCATAAATGGCACAAGTGTGCATTGTTGCCATGTTGCTACCTCTCAAAGAATTAATACACCTGGCCAGGCCTGCATACAATGGAAGACCATATTGTTGTCTTTCTCTCTCTAGAATACAATGAAGTTTATGGCTGCATTTAATATAATAAGCATGAAATTTCATTATTATTATTAACAATTAGGTATTTTGCATATATTCAGATAGACATCCAATAGTTAAACTCTATAATAGTATGTAAAATATCAAAAAATATTTTTAATACATGCAAGTAAAATGATATTATATAATTGTATGAATGTTGTAATAAGAAGCAGAGATAGTAAAGAGTGTTGGGGAACCCGGAAGCAAACCCTTTATTATTGTTTTTTTAGAATGAAAAGAAAACACAATTAATTGCATTAACAAAGACGTCTTTTTAGATGGTTTTTACTGATCAAAAATGGCGGAGGTTCCAGTTATGTTGAAGCATGTCCAGATGGACAGACACTAGAAGTGTCGTTTGTGGTGGAAAAGCCATCAGTCTTCTGTTCTGTAGAGGGAGAAAAAGAGAAGGTGTTATCACATAGTGCCAACCCTTGGGCCAGCAGGGAATTACCTTCACCAGATCCCTTCATCCTTCCCTTATGCACACAAGCATGACAATGTACAGTACATATTAAAATATTGATTCTGCAGCTCAAAGAAAAGAAGGAATTCTGTAATAAGATAAGTTTATCTACTCATTTGCATAATTAGTCAATTTTAAATGGCACCAATTTTTATATATGTGATATTAAATGCAATCATCAAACTCAGTCAGTGCTTTTGGGCCTGAAAATAACTGTGTTTCATTAATCCCATTAATTTTACTGCTGTCCACAAATATGGAGACAGAATTTAAAACAGTAAATGTTTTAAAAATGAAGACAGCACATTTTCTAACTTCAATGACACCTATAAAAATGAAACTTTCCTTTTGAGTGATGCTTTTAAGTGTTGAATCTTTTACATAATATTCTAAATTTGTCCTAAATAATTTTATTGCCGTTTTCATTTTACCATCTTGCACAGGGTGTTTGAGAGTAGATAGGAGTAGTTTCCAGAACATCTCAATGATATTCATTTTGTGTGACTAATTTCAAGCTGACTAGTACAAACACAGAGCCATAAGCAGTTGGAGCCTACACAAGCAAGATCAGGTGCAAGGCAGCAGCCAAACCTAGTAGGGTGCCACTCCATCAGCAGCAAAGCTTGTATAGAAACATCTACACTTACTTCAACCAGGTCAATTTCCAGTGTTAAATTAACCTAAAGTAAAAGTGCTCTGGCACGTGGGAGGTAAAACCAAATTAGTTTGAGAAAATGTGATCCAGACACTAAAAAATATTAAAACTGCGCACAGCTAGTGACCAGGTCGAGATTCAAATATAAATCCCTGGAGATCTGAGGGAGAAGTTCTAACCACTTGGCCAGCATGCTGCTCTATTTATATTATTACTATCATGTAACTCATTTATTTTGCATATTTTAGCAAGGAAATTAATAATTAGTACACATTTCTTATAATGTAATATACTTTAAGATAGATAGATAGATAGATAGATAGATAGATAGATAGATAGATAGATAGATA
>JANRMT010028174.1:76956953-76973465 GCA_026402145.1 Polypterus bichir lapradei
AGATAGATAGATAGATAGATAGATAGATAGATAGATAGATAGATAGATAGATAGATAGATAGATAGATAGAACTTTATTTGTCCCCAGGGGATAGTTGGCTTTATGTATATGAATACTTTTGAAAATCAATCAATCTATCTATCTATGAAATAGTATAATATGTAAAATGGTGTGAAGGACTCCTATTTCCTTCTACAAAGTCAGTGATCTTAGAACAATTAATAATAGGATAATTCATTCCAACAATAAACACATGATTATTTAGCTTTATAAAGGGGGTTAATCAGATTACAAGTTAAAGCTAGTTTTGTTAATTAAAGACAGGTGTGGGGTTTGAAGGCTGGGTTTTGTCCATAATCCTTGCTACATTGTGGGAATGTGGGTCAGAGGGTCACGCAAAAATTAGTAAAGCATGATGGGGCGGTGGTGACCTGTACAGGTGTTCCAGCTTTCTGTAGAGCTATCATTTCCTGCAGGAGATTTGCAGGACCCACAGGTCAAAACATGAAACCACATTGCTTGTTCCTGTAACCTTTCAGAAATATGCATTAGATTAAAAACAAGAAAATGTGTAACTTATTATGAAATTCAGAGAGAGAGAGCCTGTTCAACATATGAACCTTTAATTTTGTTTCATGTAAACAGTTAATCTATAAATTAAATATAGGGAAAGTATGGTATATGCTGAGTATTATACATAAAAACAGTTTATGTATTCAACAATAATTAATTTCAGAAAATCTAAGCAATTCATTTGTGTTAAACATTTGGATTTATATCTGGTTGTTTCTGAAATGTTTGTGAATATTTACAAACATTTTCCCTCCACTGTCAAGGTAAGAATACACATTAATAATAAAAATGGTAGTATAATTTCAGTGTTTAGTTACTGAGCAAAAACCAATGACTTGTTTCAAATAGCATTTTTTAACAGATAAATAAATATATGATGGCATGCCAGATAAAAATGTCCACATGTACAGTGCAATTGCATGTTTAATGAAAAGTTGTGCTGTGTGAAATATGGATGGAGCCTCTGTCTGCCTTATTACTGCATAGGGCACACGTTGTTTTCAAGCAAGCCTTGGACTCCTGCAGCTCCAGCTGTCATGTGTAATTAAACATTTGGCCTCCACAATTACTCTACAGTGTACATATGCCAGCATTTCAAGCCTAGAATATGCATTTCAAAGAAGAATAATTCCCTGAAAGTCCTAAATTGACAGGAGCAAAGACAGCCTGGAGGAAAGTAGTTGGAGAAAACTGTAAGGTCGGGATCTAATGATTAAAAAAGAAACTTCAAGCAGAACCTCAGCCCCTGACTAAACCAATGGGAAAAGGAGCAGCAGTTGGCAAGCAGGTTTCCGCATGGGGACCCTGATTAGGCAGCTTCTTGCACAGATTCAATAAGATCGATGCTGTTTGTCTCACACTAGGATTGCTCTGGATAGCTTTTTTCATATCATTAAAACATCCTTTTTATAACAAAAACTTGTATATTATACCTGTAATAGTACAGTATTTGGTCTTTCAAATAAACTTTATTTTTTCTTCTTCACTTCAAGTGTAATAAAAGAGTTGAAAGACAGAAATTAAAGCAAGACATTAAGTCTGTGATTTTGTTATGGTCTTAAAATGCATGTTAAAAAAGTGAAATGTATTTCAACCTTAATTGTACAACAAAAAATAGAAAAGTATTCTTGAAATATTATAAAGGAAGCATCTAATAATAATGTTGTCAAAAGGCTTAGACAAAACCCTTTTTGTTTTGCAACTGCTTTATATTTGAAAAGCTCCGTTTGTGGTGGTAGCCTCATCATGCCCTCAGGCATAAAAGCCGTTACCGACTCTAAAGTTCACTAATTAAGCAGCCATTCACATGAGGCACTCAGCAGTACTGCCAAAGAGGTCTGCATTCTATTTACTCTGATGTATAAAAGAAAAAAAAAGTTTAAGATTGTAATTTAAAGCAAAGACTTTGCTGTATTACAGAGAGAATTTAAAGAATAGTTCCAAGGTAGTATCATAAAAGAAACTTGGCTTAAAGTTTGAAATAATGCAAAACAGATTGATTTCTGCAGGCTGAAAAATTCTACTATGTAAACTTTAAAGGACTTAAACTTTACTGCAACTATTGCACAATGATCTATTTTAACCTCTTTTTTGCATTTTCTAGTAGTTTATTAGAGCATAATGTACTTAAGGATTACATTAAAATGGTTGCATATCCATACAGAACCTTGAAAATCGTGAAATAATTAAATTTACTCCCATAGGTTTAATAAAATAGTATGGTTGGCAAGGTGGCACCATGGTTGTTGCCACAGCGTCAGGAAAATAAGTTTAAATCCTAGCTCATATGCTCTCTCTTTGTGTTTTTTTTTCTAAGGTTTTCCCAGTGGCATAGCTAGGGGTGGGTGGAGGGGGCGGTCCGCCCTGGGCGGCACATTTTTGGGGGTGGCATTATTGGCCAAAAAGGCTCAGTACCATTTGTGTGTAAGCAGCAGGGTTTGGAAAAATATCACTCATGAATGGAAAAAGCAAAATTGTCTGATTTTTATCCACAAATGCTTCAAAAACAAATTTCAGACAAATTTTCAGAATTTATGAGGCAATAACAAAAATAAACATAAACGTTACACCGATAATAATTTCTAGAAAGATAAACAACTAATTTACAATTTATAATTTTGTTTTGTTATCAACCCGAATGCGTTCTTCCTCTGCACAGAAAACATCCCCACCTATCACTTGTACACTACACTGGTTCTGGTTTTCGCAGCATAATTATATTAAACTAATAATTAAAACATGGCTTATCAGTATGTATTACTGAAAAATAACCTGCCCTGTCTAATACTCCAGCATTGTATATCTATTTTTCTACCATGTCTTTTATAATTGCATCAAATAATTTCCTAGTGATGTGCGTTAATCTAATTGGCCCATAGTAATCAATCATTAGACCAATCATTTTTTCTGTATAATTAATTTGTTATTATACCAAACTTTTTTGATCATTGAGTAAATGTTGTACATTCCCGTCATTTCTTTTGTTTTAAACATTTTCAATTCTAGCAGTGCTTTCATTTTTATTATCTCAAAATCTTTGAATGAGTTCTTAATATTTTCTCTAATTATTGGCATTTTTTTTTTTTAACTTTATTAATCCCAAAGGAAATTACTTGGTTTTTCGCATACCCCTTGAGGTTCAGAGTGCAGGGTCAGCCATTGTACAGCGCCCCTGGAGCAATTACAAGTTAAGAGTCTTGCTCAAGGGCCCAGCAGAGTAGGATCTCTTTTGGCAGTAATGTGGATTCGAACCGGCAACCTTCGGGTTACCAGCGCAGATCCTTAGCCTTAGAGCCTTTTCACAATAAAAACCTAATAAAAATCTATATATATAATTCACTAAGGTCACGCAAGACAGTGAGCGCAAGCAAGACAGAAAGCCATGCCCACCAACTCACAGAGCCCCGCCCACCAATTTTAAGACCATGAGATATGCTCAACAGAGCCCTGCCCACCAACTCTAACCCTCCTCCCGCGTCATGAGATACGCACGACACAGCCCCACCCGCCAACAGTAACCCTCCTCCTGCGTCCACCGTCGCTCTCAAGGCATGCGCACTGCCTGCTCATGTGCCCACACGTAACAACTCACCAAACATAGCCTCAGTCGCTTTCGTCTGTGCTACAGTCCACAAGAGAGAAACACACATACAGGCGAACGAGAGAGAGAGACACACACACACAGGTGCACGAGAGAGAGACACACAAACACACAGGCGTGCGAGAGAGAGGCACACACACACATAGGCGTGTGAGAGAGAGACACACACACACAGGCGTGCAAGAGAGAGACACACACACAGGCGCGAGAGTGACATACACACAGGCGAGCGAGAGAGACACACACACATACACAGGCGCGAGAGAGACACACACACACAGGAGCGAGAGAGAGAGACACACACACACAGGCGCGCGAGAGAGACACACACACACACAGGCTCGCACGTGCACTGCTGCAATATTAGTTTTCTTGGTTTTTTATTAAATTACTGATTTTTCAAATGTTCATTTTTTCCATGTGCTTAAAACTCATTAAAAAAAGTGTTTTTAGCGAGCGGTTCGTAGCGCTATAGTGCAAACTCTTGTAGTGTTAGTTTTCTTTGTTGTTCAAGGTTTTCTCAGTGTTATTCAATGTTTTTCCATTTAGTTTACTATTACGCTGTGCATTCTATGGTATAATTAACTATAATTGTGCTTAAAAAACTTAAAAAAATATATATTTACATACAGTTCATACGGTCTGGAACAGATTAATTGTATTTACATACAATCCTATGGGGGAATTTACTTCGGTTCACGACCAAATCGGTTTACAACCAGAGTTTTGGAATGAATTATGGTGGTGAACCAAGGTTCCACTGTATATATAATCGACCAAGTCCCCTGACCATGGGGTACGCACGACAGAGCCCCGACCACCCACTCTAACCCTCCTCCCGCGTCATGGTGAACGCACGACAGAGCCCCGCCCGCCAACTCTCACCCTCCTCCCGCGTCCACCCTCGCTCTCAAGGCATGCGCACTGCTTGCTCATGTGCCCGCCCCCAACACGTCACCAAACACATCCTCACTTGCTTTGGTCTGTGCTACAGTCCACATGCAGCTGTGAGCCACTTTGACTGTTCACTTTGATAATTATGCGACGTATGCTACGCCGCAGGTTGGCTAGTATTAATTAAAATACTTTCTATTTTCTTGTAAATTTTCCACCCTCCCCAAACCCCCTTTGCTGTTCTTACCACACCTTTTCTAACAATCATGTTTTGTTTTGTTTCCTTTTGTGTTACCACTCCTGCTCATTAGTTATGGCTTTGACTTTTGTTTCTGCCATTTTTGATCTCCTAAACTTTGTGTCACATTCTTTTTTGGTTATTTTGACACTTTAAACTTCCTAGTAATGAACCTCTTGCTTTATTTCTTTTACTTTTCTCTTGGTTCATGTTACAGTTTTCTTCATGTCCTGGTCAGTTTACCCTTTGTTCTATTTTTCTAGAGAAAATGGTAGGCCTTTGGGTCAGTTGGCTGATGAAATATGCAAAGTTTTCAACAACTTCCATTGTTTCGACATGTGTCAGTTAGCTAACCAAGGACAGCAATGATAAAGAGAACTGGTTTTGCCAACGTTAAGGGACACTCTAAAACACTTGTAAGTCTCAGCAAAAAAAAATTTGTTGAAGTTTTTTGTGCAAAAATGGCACCGTCTTCTGCATACTATTGATTGGTGGTGTACGGTAGTTTGAAGATCTTAATGTCGAAATAGCATTCAGTCCCAGCAGCAAAATAATGCAAATGGTAAATGGTGAAAAAGGTTTGCACACTATTTGAACTGTTTGTCCGTTACAAAGGACAGCTGCAGTTATCTGGTTATGCAATAGCCTCAGGATAGTGAATTTAGTAGGACATCTGAAATGAGACATTTGAACTTGGAGAAGGCTTTCTGATTTAAGTCTTTGTCAGGGTCATGAAAGCTGTTGTAGAGCAGGTTCTTGCCAACACTGACTAAATGGGTTCTAGACTATTTTTATTACTCTTAGTAGACATACTATTTTGCATTCATCTGACTGTGGCAGGTTGGCCCTTTTTATAGGTTTCCAAGCGGTTGGTGCTGAAGCCACTCATTTGAATGATGGAATGCCAGCTGATACTGTTGGTGGTGCTGAAGTCATCTTTGACTAATGCAAGAGTCCGCGCTGTTCCATTATGCACAGTTTTTGTTGCTGCTTAAAATGTGTCTCTTGGACTTGCCAGGTTATCTTTACAGTAGTGTGCAGGAATCTTCTGAAGCATCACTCAGGATTATTTAGGGTTTTTCTTTATGAAGGAGAATGAGTTGATGCCATATTAGTTTTCACCCTGGTATTTTGTCACTGTTATTGAAGCAGGGTGACAAATTTGGCGCATTCTAAATTCTGCTGAGATCTTTCAGCAAGACTATCTAACTTTAAATCTACCTGCAAGGGTTTCATCTGGGACACAACCCTTGTTTTCATTCATTAGGACTACTCAATATGATGCATACGCTGCACCCATCCATCAACCCTGGTCACTTAGTGGCTTAGAGAAGAAGATCCTACTTTGGTGGGAGCTTCTAGTATTTATAAAAGTTATAATACTGATTTAAACACTACCCTGAAACAGGATGAACATTATTACAATATTCTACTTCAAGATAATGTTTACAGTACTCACCGTTCTGCTAGAACAGGTGGAATGAAAACAAAGCTCTTCAGAAGCTCGTATGTGCAGGATGAGACACATCTCTGAATATCCTTGTCTTCACTTTTCAAGAATATACCTAGTGGCACTCAGACAAAAGTGCAATATAACAAATGTTTGCAGCAATAAAAAAGTACAGCTTGAGATTAGTTTTATTTACTAAAAAGATTTTTTAAAATAATATGTATGTATATGTAACATATGATGTGAGAAGATACATTATACACAAAATAAAAATGTAGAGGGATCACAAACCCATGTAAATTAAAGATTACCTCTACTATGCAATCCTTAGCAACAAGTCTAAAAGTGACACCCATCAGCATGTTGATAAAGTTAAAGCATAGCATAGCCAAAAATCCATGCGTCAGAATATAATTAAACTTTCAGATGGTTACTGTAAATAATGTCATTATCTATTTTTATATACTTTTCAGACTTTTTTAAAATAAATAACACGTATTAATGATTACATGTGCACACAGTTGCCCCTCTTTTCCTGTTGAATAGGTAGGTACATACCAAACTGCAGTTTTGTTTTGAGTAGCAAAGTTGTGAAATAAATATGCAATATTTTATTTGTAAAGCCAACAGACTTCTTAAAAGAGAATACAAATCATGTAATAGTGTGAATGAAATTTCACTACACTCTGATGTGGATTACAAGGTAAATGTGCCTAAATTCAGCCCTCAGATGTAGAGATTAGCTAATAAAAGACTCCATTAAATAAAACAAAGTTAATAATCTTTACAAACTGTATATTGTTTTTTCTCAATTTTGTAATATATTAAAATGTGACATGATTTTGTCTTTAACACGATCGAAGAATAAAGAAAACTTTTTAGCATTGGAGGCGATTTTGCAACACATATTGTGTCAAAAATATTTTTACTATGTCAGTGGTGCTGTATTTTATAATACAGTCAATGTTGACATATGTATGTCTAAAAAGAAAACGGAAGAAAATATTTCAATATCTCTATTATTTAGAGATTTTTCGTGGTATACTGTGTAATACAGCTACATTTCCTTTTGTAGTATAAACATGGAGAATTTGTATCTAAAATGCAGTCAATCGCAAAACCATAACTGTATCCATGAGATAACCATGACACATTACACTAATCACATTTCAGTAATAATTACTATAGATTAACCATTAAATTTCCCATCAAATAAACATTTAACAATATATTTCACCATAATACACAAAATCAATATAATCATTTCACAAGCAATTAAGACTAGTATTTTTTGTAAAAAAAAAAAGAACATCTTTTACTCAGACTGCAGAATATCAAAAGGGGTCAATGAAATCACTTAGTCCTTCTCTAATGCAGATTACAAAATGAAAACAGCTTGAAATATTGCCTTATTTCACTCTCAGTACCTACATGAAAATATGTTTCTTTTGAATGTGTCAATAATATTTTCATGGTTGAGTGAATCCAACAATTTTCTTTGGGATGACAACAGTGAAAGATGACTAAGGTGAGCATTGATGCTCTTGTTGCTGTCTTGATCTGTTTTCCCAAGGAGGCTTTTGATAATGAAGGCTGTCACTGAAAAGGAAGATCAGTTGTTCAAGAATTATGTTACCATACACAAAAATATCCACACTAGATCTCTAAGAATTTGATACATGATAGATATGTTACCTCTTCTATTTTGATTATGAACATCTGAATGAATACTGCTAACTAAAAGTAATCATACTCCTGGCAAAGTAAATGAATACTGCTAATTTATTTAAAATAAGTCAGTGGTAATACACTAGCATCATAAAATGGGTGAAAGAATAATCTAAGGTATTATTACACCTTCTGTAAATAAGAATTACACTATTATTTGTACACAAGACAATAATCATCCTATAACCTAATAATATGATTTACAATCCCAACTGTATTGTTGATATTATTGTGGTAATAGAATACATTTTTAAGACCTTATTATTGACTTCTTTTCTATGCTCATGGCAGACAGTCATATTGAATTTTATCCCTTCTTTATCTGTTTCCAAGACCCTGCAAACATAAAATTAGTATCTCTTTTTTAGAAAATGTATTTTTCTGGAACAAAGATCGTGTTCAAAATAAGTATTGCTCTAAATTCTGCTGCTGTTTCTATCCTGAGGTGTTTTTTTCTATCTCTAATAGATTAAGTAAGAAGGGGGTCAATGAAGTTATCAGGTCTTTAGGAAAGCATTTTAATTGGTTACAGTTTAGGAATACCAAACATGCATATTCACTTTTTTGATATAATAATAGACTATCCTGAGGCTGCCTAAAAAATTGTAATAGTGAAGTGCTTTCTCATTCAGTTATTAAATTCAAGTATTGTAGGGGAAATGTAAAACTAGAAAATGGATGGATTGGATGGATGATTGGATACAACTAGTTCTGTTGATTGTCTTTCATTGTGTCACTCAATCACATATCCATCAATCCATCAGTAGAATCCACTCCCTTAATTACAAGGTAGTGGGGAACAGGAGACTACAGCAGTACTGAAGCATTGGAGGAAACATTTTGAACAATTTTAAAATGAAACAGATGTGCTTGATAGATGATTTTAAGTTGTATGATTGTATTCTTTGCTCATATGGAGCTCAAGTGAATTCTGTGCATTGCTGCCTTCCATTCCTGTTCCGAAATGTTGAGTGACAGATTCTTTTCCCAATGTACTCTGGGATCTTTGAAAGGGAGGGATTTTAAAATGTTTTTATATATTACAGAAATGCTGTCTGAGTCCTCTAGACTGATCAATATTTTTTCCGGAGTACAAGTAGGTGGGATGTGAGGAAAGTTGGGCAGGTTTTGTTTAACAAAGTTTCTAATTTGGTGGTAGTGAAAGAAATATGTTGCTGTAGTTTAAATTTGGAGTGTAATTGTTCATAGGATGCAAAGACATTGTCTATGTACAGTCAAGGCTGGGGGGCTGTCAAGAGGCAGGGCCTGTTAAAGCCCATTGAGGCACTTCTTGTGTGATTTTGGGCTATACAAAAATAAATTGTATTGTATTGTATTGCATCTCTAAGTGATTTAATCCCAAATGTTTTCCAGCTATTAAAAGCTACGTACGTTTGAGAGGGTGGAAAAGGGTGGTTATTGTGCAGAGGTGCCACAGATAAAAGCAGTTCTAGGTTTAGATTTGCCAATTTAGCCAAAGTTTGTGTCTTAGCATGCAGTCATTTATCACAAAATCTAAAGAAAAACATTGCTGATCATATGTGCAAACTCTCTGCAGATATTAATTTTTTTAATCAATTAAATAAACGAATAACAAAATATTGCAAAATGCCTACATTACAAGCATGACCGTTTCAAGCAATGCAGAATAAGCATTTGTGACAATTTAAAAAAAATCCTAATACTTTCAATGGTAGAGTCCTGAACAAAACCTTTGAGCTTTCTGACAAAATGCCAGTGATTGTTCTGTGGTCACAACATGGGCCACAGTTTGTCTATATGACTTAAAAGATAGTAAAAATAGACTGAAGTTTGGGAAGGCTTCTAGGCCTAATAGCATTAAGTAATGCCAAGGAATCTGCTGTGCAATCACTTCATGTGAATAAGCAGACATCAAGTTACGGCTGGTAAATTGACAGAGTGATGGTGGGGATGTGAGGCAGTACTGATTAACAAAGAAGTTAACACAGCAGACTTTCCTCTGTCTCTTAGTAAAAGGTATGATGAGCTTCTTTGTTCATGACTACAAACGTGATGGCATCTTTCCAAGATAGGTTTTGGCAAAATCTATAAGTCAATTGTTTGTCTTACAAAAAGAGTGTCTTCTTTTCTTCCCAAAAGTAGGGAAGTTTTGCAGATCCAGCCATGTTCAGTAAGAGTTTTTGCAGATGTCTTTTCCTAAGAGGTATAAGAAACCTCTTCCACATTTTACTCTTGAGTTATGATTTTCTTTCCTTGTATATAACACATATGGCTGGCATTTAATTCACCTTGCAAGAGGACTGTTATACAAAATGTTTTCGCATTTGTGGAGACAAGGATAGCAGAATAAAAACAAATCAATTCCAAAGGGTGCTATTCTGGTCTGTGGTGGTGAAGTGGAAACTGGGGCTAAAGACAAAACTCTCAGTTAACCGGTTGCTCTATATCCCTGTACTCACCTATAATCATGAGCAGTGGGTAATGCCTGAAATGCTGGGCTGACACTTTGTGACAGGGTTTAGAAACTCAGCGATTCAGGAGAGCATTACAATAGAGTCGCAGTACTCCTGGATCAAGTAGGTTCAATTGGGGTGATTTGGGTATGTTATAAGGGTGTCCCCTGGGCAACTTCCCCTAGAGCTGCTCCAGGTACATCCCACTTAGCGGACACCATGCAGCAGACCCAGGACATGATGGAGGGATTATATTTCTCAGCTGGCTTTGGAGCATGAGGGAACTCCCCAGGAAGGGCTGGAATTTGGAACTGGGGACAGAGAAGTCTGGGTTGACCTTCTTGGTCTACTGCCATCGTCATCTGGAAAAGTAGTTTCAGAAAAGTAGATTTTAATTGTTTTTTTTTTAATTCAACAGAAATTCCCTTAATATTTCTACAGTTTTGCTTTAATGCATTATGACTTAGAATGAGACAATGCAAAGAGCCTTGCTGGCAAGTGACATATTTGATACAGTATACAGCAAAAATGGCTTTGATGAAAATATGTAACATAACCGCATGAAGGGATAAAGGCTGGAACAAAGGTTAGCACAGCTGTCTTGCAGCTCCAAGAAGAGGGTTTTGGTTGTCAGCTCTGTTACCAGCTATGTAGAATTACTTTCTCTAACATCTCAAGTCTAAGCTGTCACAGACAGCATGGTGGGTATCCCCTGTAATGGACTGGTATCTGCTTTGGGGTTCATTCCGGCCTTGCCCACTATGCTGCTAGGATAAGCCTAGTGCCCTGTTATCTTGGAATACAGAGAACAGATTTAAACATGAATTGTGTGAATGAAAAAAATGAGAGAGGCTTCCAATATTCATACATTTGGTTTGGTTATGAAACATACACAAGACACGTGTACCTTTAACAGAAAAGCAGTTAGTTGGGAATTAGACTAAAACACTTCAAAAATGTTCTTAATACTTTTGGTATGATATTTTATTTCCAAGTTTATTGTAGACAAAATGTTATGCCATATTCCAAGTAAATGGAGCAATTTTACAGATTTGTAATCATAGACGAGATGACAGATTGGAAGGTTGATGAATTTAAAATGTGCTTGTATAATTATTTTAAAATTATTATGTCTTTTTTAAGGTAAAATCATAAGTTGTACAAGATAAGGCTGTGTAAAACTGGAAAACTAATTAAAATCGCAAAACACGTAAAACTGCAGTCACAGTATATTGATCAGTTCTCTCCAAATTAAAACTTCTTCTACCACATTGAGTCTTTAAAAAGCATTATTGCAATATTTGACTTTAGGATAATTTAAGACACATGCCAGCTGGCTTTCATAACCTGGAACAATTTAAGATTGGCACATAATTAATTTTTATGGATGAGGTAATGCCAAAAAGAGTCAATCAAAATTTGCTTTTTTTTACTTGTTCCAAGTAATGGTTTAAGGAAAACAATAAAAATGTGCAGAACTGAGCAAACAAAGCAATTGTGCTTCCGCTTCAGTTGTAACATATTTATACTTTTACAATAAAAGCTTCCTACTCATACAGTCACTCTGAGTGCCCTTTGGGGGCTTAATAGCAGAAGGAATGCTCTAAAGCAAATGTTTATTTTGAGAAAAATAAATTACCATACTAATAATACTAATAATATGTTTGTAATGTTCTACCACTGTGCTACAGTTCGATAAATTGAAATGTTTTCCTGTGTAATTAATGGTTGAAATTCAGTATAACAGTGTGACAGGATAATAGTTGCCTTTGCCAATTCACAATGTTAAGCTGTGTCAATTTATTTATTTATACTTGTTTAGAAGCTGGCTCTGCCTTCATTGGATATTCAACTGAAACTATTTTATTCTGCATAATTAGTGTCTTTTACTGTACACAGAAAAAATAAAAACAGGTTCAGATTACTTATTTATCATATGCATGGCATCTTCAGAAGAGTGCTGCCTTTTATACTGTTTCTCTGATTTTTAGATGGGTGAATGTGTAACAGGGAAAAATTGAATTAATTTTTAATCATTTAGGCACATTCAAAGTATCAATTAATAAGTATATGAAATTAATATTTTTTTGGATTTTCTAATTGGGGATATGCAGTCTTAACTGAAAAAGGTAAATGGCCCAACTCAGAGTCCTCAGAACACTGAGTGTATCAGTGCATACTTCATCAAATAAAATTGTTGTAATGCACACCTTCTTATATTCTTACCATTTTGAAAATTATTAGTAACATTTGCTAGATAGAAGTAATTGTTTAGACTATAATGTTCATTGGAAAGACTTGATTACCTTACATATTTTTATTTTTAGACAATAGGTCACTTCTTTTTTTTTGAGGTGTACATCAATGATTGCTTGTCCTATTTGAAATGTGTATGGCTTGTTAACCTGAGGCTGAATGACTTTCATGCAACATGTAACCATTTTAAATTATGTTCAGCTAAACTCTTAAATACTGGTGGTGATAATTCTGGAATCAGCCACAGAAGTCACAAAATAGAATTGTGTATTTCTGTATGATTGTCGTCTCTTCCTGCCCATGAACCAAAGTCAGTTGAATGTCCTATTAACTTTTTCCTCAAGTAGGATTGTGCTACAGCAAGACCCCAGGGTCTGAATTCTTCTCAAGGATTTGTATACAGTCTGTTACATTGGTGGAAGTTATGGCCTCAACCTACCTTGCAGGACAATGAGCCCAATAAATGTCATCAATCCTAATTACTTAATTTTTCCAGAGTGGCATTAGTCTCAGTTTTGACATTTACTAAAATACTTTTGTCTACCGCACAACTTGTCTGCCATGCTACTTATTCCATGTGTCTGCATACCCTGTGTGAAGGAAACAAGCAACATACATTTGGAACTCCAAAAAATAACATAAGCTGTTAACTTGGGCAAACAGAAGGTTCTGTTGCCTAAACTGTTTCAGCTGCATGCTTTTCATAAACAAGAATAATAGCACTACAGAAGAAGCACTGGGTTCAACTCCTGTCCAGGGACTTGTGCTCAGTTATATTAATAACAGTTTCTCCCTTCCAAAACATGCCGTCATCATTAGCTGTCAGTACAACTAAAGAAATGTTCCGCTACCTCAAATAGATATTCTGTTTTCTTTTCGTCCTCCTGGGGATTTACGACAGAAGCTGTGAGCATACAGTGGATTTATAAAGTATTCAGATCCCTTCACATGTTTTCAGAAAGATTTGCAAATGTATTAAAAATCAAAAAAAGTTAAGTTTCTTGTTTATATAAGTATTTAAACCCAAAAATGGAAAGGCCGTTGGTCCAGATGACATACCTATGGAAGCTTGGAGGTGTTTAGGAGAGATGGCAGTGGAGTTTTTAACCAGATTGTTTAATGGAATCTTGGAAAGTGAGAGGATGCCTGAGGAGTGGAGAAGACGTGTACTGGTGCCAATATTTAAGAATAAGGGGAATGTGCAGGACTGCAGTAACTACAGGGGAATAAAATTGATGAGCCACAGCATGAAGGTATGGGAAAGAGTAGTGGAAGCTAGGTTAAGAAGTGAGGTGAAGATTAGTGAGCAGCAGTATGGTTTCATGCCAAGAAAGAGCACCACAGATTCAATGTTTGCTCTGAGGATGTTGATGGAGAAGTTTAGAGAAGGCCAGAAGGAGTTGCATTGCGTCTTTGTCGACCTGTAGAAAGCATATGACAGGGTGCCTCGAGAGGAGCTGTGGTATTGTATGAGGAAGTCAGGAGTGGCAGAGAAGTACATAAGAGCTGTACAGGATATGTATGAGGGAAGTGTGACAGTGGTGAGGTCTGCGGTAGGAGCGACGGATGCATTCAAAGTGGAGGTGGGATTACATCAGGGATCGGCTCTGAGCCCTTTCTTATTTGCAATGGTGATGGATAGGTTGACAGATGAGATTAGACAGGAGTCCCCGTGGAGTATGATGTTTGCTGATGACATTGTGAGCTGTAGTGATAATAGAGCGCAGGTTGAAGAGACCCTGGAGTGGTGGAGATATGCTCTAGAGAGGAGAGGAATGAAGGTCAATAGGAACAAGACAGAATACATGTGTGTAAATGAGAGGGAGGTCAGTGGAATGGTGAGGATGCAGGGAGTAGAGTTGTCGAAGGTGGATGAGTTTAAATACTTGGGATCAACAGTACAGAGTAATGGGGATTGTGGAAGAGAGGTGAAAAATAGCATGCAGGCAGGGTGGAATGGGTGGAGAAGAGTGTCAGGAGTGATTTGTGACAGACGGATATCAGCAAGAGTGAAAGGGAAGGTCTACAGGATGCTAGTGAGACCAGCTATGTTATATGGGCTAGAGATGGTGGCCCTGACTAGAAAGTAGGAGACAGAGCTGGAGGTGATAGAGTTAAAGATGCTAAGATTTGCATTTGTGTGACGAGGATGAATAGGATTAGAAATGAGTACATTAGAGGGTCAGCTCAAGTTGGATGATTGGGAGACAAAGTCAGAGAGGCAAGATTGCATTGGTTTTTCATGTGCAGAGGAGACATGCTGGGTATATTGGGAGAAAGATGCTAAGGATAGAGCTGTCAGGGAAGAAGAAAAGAGGAAGGCCTAAGTGAAGGTTTATGGATGTGGTGAGAGAGGGCAAGCAGGTGATGGGTGTAACAGAACAAGATGCAGAGGACAGAAAGATATGGAAGAAGATGATCTGCTGTGGCAACCCCTAACAGGAGCAGCCAAAAGAAGAAGAAGACTCTGACACTCCAAATTGTGGTTAGGTCCATCCTGTTTGGTTTAGTTACAAAATGCATAAGATATGGCTAGAACTTGATTGGAATCTGCATGTGGCAAATTGAATTTATTGGACAGCATTTACAAAAGCACACACCTTTGTATGTAAGGTCCCAGAATTCACACTTTATGTCAGGATAAAAACTAAGCCATCTTCTGTAGATCTCTGTGATAAAACTGAGGTGAGGCATAGATCAGAGCAAAGGTATAAAATCATTTATAAAGCTTTGAGTTTTCCAAGGAGCACAGTGGCCTGAATACTGGTGAAATGAAAGAAGTTTGGAACAATCAGGACAAATTTAGGGAAAAGAGGAAACATGGTTGGAATGACAACAATCTCAGCAGCATTCTATTAATGAGAGGTTTATGGTTGAGTGGCTAACTCCCACTTGGAGTTTGCCAAAGAGCATTTAGAGGACTGTGAGAGCATGAGGGGAAAAACTATCTGGTTTGATGAGGCAAAAATGATAGTCTTTAGGCAGCACTTTGAGCACTATGTCCAGCATACACCAGAGACTGCTTATCATCATACTGTCCCAACAGTGTAGAATGGTAATACCAGTATCATGTTATAGAAGTGCTTCTCAGCAGCACGGACAGGAAGACTGGCCATAATTGAGGGAAGCATGAATGGAGCCAAAAACAGAAAGATCTTTGCAGAACACATGCTCCATAGTGCACATGACCTCAGACTTTCAGCACAATAATGACCAGAAGCACATAGCCAGGTCATCACTGGAGTGGCTTTGGCACAAGTGTCCAGACTTAAACCCCATGTAACATTTCTGGAGATGCCTGAAGATAGCAGTTTACAAACTCTTCCTATCCAATCTAATCAAGATTGAGATGATCTGCCAGTAAGAATGGGACAAACATCCCAAATCAAGGTTTGCAAAGCTTATAAAAACTGATCCAAGAAGACTTGAATCTGTAATTGTTGCCAAAAGGACTTGGTAATGGTAAAAATGTTTAAAAAAGAGAGTTAAAATTGTTTTTTGGTGATTTTTTTAAAAATGGAAGAGGACTTCAGCAAATACATTTATTCTGAATAACAAACAGTACTTCAGTGCAGGTCATGAAAATTTAAACCATTTGCATCTTCTATACGTTTGATCCTAAGGCTGCCTTTCCACTTTTTCATATTTTTGTGTTTTCTTATGTTTATATTACAATCACTAAATTGGTTTTAGTATGTGTCACTTTACACAGCTTTGGGTTCAATTTAGTCTGCCACCAATCTCACAAAATGATAGACTGATATGAAAGACACTATACAACACAGATAGATAGATAGATAGATAGATAGATAGATAGATAGATAGATAGATAGATAG
>JANRMT010028174.1:76973475-76986326 GCA_026402145.1 Polypterus bichir lapradei
TAGATAGATAGATAGATAGATAGATAGATAGATAGATAGATAGATAGGACTTTATTATTTAGTTTATTTAGCTTTTATATTAGCTCAAGAAATATAGAAATAATAACACACAATAATATTTTCTAATATTATTAAGTTGACATTTTTTTTTATTTAATATTTTCAATTATGATAAAATCCCACCGTAGGACAAACTCTACATTACAAAAAGAGATATTTTATTTACCAATTGCAGTGTGCGTTTAAAACGCAGATATAATATAAAAGGTCCAATTGTAGATGCACAGGCTTAAGTCTCTTCTTGTTCTCTCTGAAGGGTGAATGAGATGCACTTGAGGTTTTGAAAACAAAATATTTGATGGGGCTTTTTCAGTATTTGCAGTTTCACCTGCCTACTGCCACATACTCATTGTATTTTTAGAGATGCCCATCATAACTCGATATACGTATAATGATACACAGGATGATAACAGAAGGAGTGAAAAAAAGCAAGCACAGTGTTAAATAGACTGGAGAAAAAAATAAAGATTTAAATACTATATTGATCCAATCAGTGGTGTACATCTTTAGTGTACAAGTAACGTCTCCATGCTTGCAATGCAAGAACAGCTGGATCCAGACCAACAGCTTAACACTGAGGCTGCGTCTGCTCTCACCTAGTTGCGGAGGAAAGGGAAAGTGACATAAGGAACTCTGAAGTATGAGGAAGCTGGCAGGAATTAGTTATACTGTTTTAGAGTTAGTCCTTGATTTTTTATAAATTCAAGTATAAAGATATGTGAATATTACAGAGACAAACAGAGAAGATAATAATGCCACATTAGTTTTCTGAACTATTTAGCTAGTATTTTAGTCAGTAAGCTTGCCCATTCTTAAAAATATTCCTAATGTAAAAAAGAATAAATTTAGCTGGGGTCCAATGTGCACAGTATCTTACCTTTTATTTATACACAGTTATATTTAAAACATTAATTTTAAACCGGATTTGGTTAATTAACTATACATTTTTTTAACATTTTGGGTACGTTTTTAATTTAGTTTTCACAATGGTCATCAAAATAAGAACTGTAAAATGCACTAATGGTTAAGCAGTGAAAAAGTAAGTCAAAGTGCATGTATGCTGACACTCTAATTAATGTGCAGGGTGTCTGAAAAGCACGTCGGAAGGCTATGGCAAGCAAATTAAAAGCTGTTACAAGAAGACAGTTGATGATTTTAGTTTCTAAGACAACAAGAAGTATGTTTTTCCCAGCTGTGTACAATAAGCAGTACATATAGCAAGTCAGAAATATTTTGTGAACTGTGATAGTCAGAAAGTCAAAAATAAAATCATCCTGGTGAAAGTAGGTTAAATATTATCATATTGTAAATATATTGTTAATTTACTGTAAAAGAAGCACCAAGCGCATACATTGTCCACTTTAAGAAAAAACAATAGTCTGCAGGTTTGTGGGCTGATTAGATTGTACAGTAAGTTTAATTTAGGTGATTCAATATTACTGAAAACCGAAGCTGCAGAAACTCTTCAGTTGCATATACTTTACTTCAGTTGGGATGTTTATATCCAGAGAAGATACTATGTGTGTTGGTTCCAAGAAACTGAGCAGTGATAGTTTATGCTCACATACAAAAGGACGTTTTACTGATACAAGCATATATGAGTAACTAGCCTTACTGGATTTGTATTTAAAATAATTAGACAGTTATAAAATACAATTGGATTTTGCCATATGCTCAGTTGCTTTCAAAGGGTCAGCTATATACAAGCATCAATGAGTAGATTAAAAAATGTATTTTCTGTTAAAAGCAAACCTCTTGTATTCTTAAAATATATACTGAGTTATTTTAAAAGACTATAAGCTTGTTTCATGCATGAACATGTGCTATAAAAATAAATGTTGTTGAAAGTACAACCTAGGACATTAGGTTTATTAATAATATTGACCCTGATCACAGCTATTTACAACCATGACGAAAACAAAGCAGAATGATATAATTTTTAATGACTGTTTCTTAAAAGGTGTGACCCTAGAAGTACTCACAGCTTAACGCATTCACAATTAACACAATTTTCCCTATTCTTCCCAAAACTAACACTAATCTTGTTCCTAGTTAAGGCCATAAAAAGTGATAGTGTTCATAGAGGACAGTGCAGGAAAGATGAAAAAATGTTTACAGTATGAAATTACAGTACCAATAATTGTTCATAGACAAGTATTGCAAGGGATAATACTTGGCACATCTATGTAAAACATAAAAAAGAATTATCAATCATAGTCAAACTGCACAACATACGTAACGACATAGTCCTTTTTAAACAGCAGTTTACTTTATTACCAATTCTCTTTTTAAAATTTCAGTCATAAATAAGTGATCAACTAAACACTTTATGCAGTACAACACATTTAATTTTAATATAGGCTATCAATATGCAAGTAATAATGACCATTAATAGAGGAAATCTGTCAAAATGATTTCTCATGACAGCCAGCATTTGACAAATAGTATTAAAAAAGAATCCAAATGCCTAACCTAATTAATGTAGTTGAAAGTCTCCCCTTTATTCTCATCTAGATTTTTAAGCAGTTTCTCTAATTAATGGAGGAAAAAGGAGTCTCTCCCTATCCATGCACAGGGACCCAGATGGAAAATTGTTAAGAGTAAGTTTTGCACAAACACTACAACAATATTCTTCATATAACACTATAAACACCTGAAATAATTTATGAAGTACTGTGGTAGATAGTAGGACTATATATGGACCTTCAAAACTCAACTCATTGTTATTTGGAGAAATTAGATGAATAAGAATGATAAGCTGTTTTGGGCACTTCACGGCTCGTCAAAAATGGTTGCATTGTTAATTCTGAAGACAATTTAATCAATTTCAGGTTTATAGGTGCTGAACCCTATCTTTAATAAAGCAGGAACCATTCCTGTGTGAGGTGGTAGTGTGCCATAGGGCTCATGCACATACAGTACATTCCTAAATTGTACCAGACAAGTAAGATGTGATTTAGATGTTGTGAAGATGTGAGTACCCAGGGAAAGACCCACGCAGATTCAGAGAGAGATGTGCAAAATCAACATAGACAGTGCTCAGATCAAGATTTGAACCGAGGATTCTGGCATTGTGAGGCAGAAGAGGTAATTATAGTACTACTGATCTGTCCCAAAATAAGAAAGAGCCATCGAAATCAAACCAAAGAGCCCATCAAATTTTTGATAGTGTAATTTTTTATTGGTGCATGAATCCCTGTCAAACATTCCAAACTCTAATGCAGTTTAGAACATTAAATATTTAAATAGAGACTTAAAATAAAGTAGGTTGTAGACAAGTAATCTCTCCCAGAAAATCAGAAGCCAACCAGTTACAATATCTAGAGTGAAGACATAAACAGACTTTTTTTGGAAAGGCTTTTAAATAACTCATCAAATCTAATATACAAGAATATTTTTCCAAAAACTTGTCAGAGCTGAGCATCAGAATGGTTTTCAGGAGTATTTGCTTCAATGTTGTAATGAACGAATTCTGTAAGAACTTCATTCATGTCTTTGTGAACATGTTTATATACAGTATACTGTAAATGATAATAAAATTTTAAAAAATGCTGAGAAGAGTTTGGATCAATATTTCATTAATCAAACAAGTCAGTTTTTTTCTCATGATCATTAACTTGGGCAGTATACTTTAATGTCTTTACATAAAAAAATGAAAAAAATTACAGGTTAGATAAAAATAACAATACTAGAAGCCAGACATTAAAGTATTTATGAGTGCAGAATTGGGAAATGTTATTTCTGCTTTTGGCCATAATGAAACAATTATTTTATAAGCAAGAATAAAATTTTGGCATTGGGCCCCATGACTTTTAAATGGAAAGCAAAAATTACCAATATAGTTGGAGTTTCCTATACTTAAAAAGACAATTGTGAAATAACAAGCTGACTGCATTTATTGTTAAATTATCAAAAGGAGAACATTTAGAACATAAACAGGTAGATTTGGTCTTTGAAAATTGCACTGTTTGCAATTCATACATTATTTCTGTGTTTTCATATTTTGCATTCAGAAACTCCTCAGAATTATTTATTGTACTAAAAAATAACTAAGGAGATTTATTTTGTTTTCAATGTTTCAATGCTATATTACAACTTCAGAAACCTGCGACTAATATTTAACTTGGTCATTGTCAGAGTGAAGTTTACATATTTACACTATTCTCTATGTTAGTTTTCCATGGTATTTTCTTAGATCCCAATGCCATGTTTGTTATTTCAATCGCCATATTGTTAATATGTGTGTTCTACTATGTACTGGAATTACATTCAGGGTTGCTTTCCAGCAATACATCAATTGGTGTTGGGGCAGGTTTCAGTTATAAGCCTGAATAAAATGGAATGGAATGGAATAAAGTGAGTTAGGAAATGAACATAGGTAACTTTCAGCATTTTAAAGACATGGTTGTATTCATTCCCCTTCATTACTCTTGACAGCAGGTTGTGACCCATAGCGGGAGAGAATGGCAGAAAAACATAATGCTTAATGCTATATTTTCATAGTTTTTCATTGTCATTCCTCCCTATGTCTAATCACCACAATTCATTTTAGGCAGAAATAAGCCTTAAAATCATGAGGAAAAATTGTAGTTTTCCATACCAATATACCTTGAGACAAATAAACCTTGCACAGTCAGATATTCTGTATAAAGAAAAAGCACATTTGGAGACTCACAACCACTATATACCTCCATAGCTGCATTTGCCCACACCAAGTTTAAAATGTATACAATTTTCAAAATATATGACATCACAATTTTAAAATTCTGCTTACAGTGCTTTATTAGTCCCCTGCTTAGTGCTACCCTACTTAGGTCCTGTTTTATTATTAATTCTGTAGAACTTCAGTAGGATGCTTTAGGATGGATAACCGTTTATACCTCAGAAGAAGACTGAAAATAGTTTTTACATTCAAAAGCAGGTTTCATAAATATGCTGTATCAGGTAATGCATCATTAGTCCTGATATGAATAATGTCTTGGATACTGTAGAAAGAGGTGTACGTTCATTCAGTCAATTAACTATCAGTTTTACCTCTGGCAATGCTGGTTATTAATAAAACAATCAAACAGATGCCCCTCAATGGATGTCAAGTTAAATGATAATTGATTGAGAGATCTGTTTTGCTTTCTGGCTTGGGTACCAGAAATGTGCAGAGATATCTACAATTTATGAATGAGATTCATAAATCAGCAAAAGTCTACATTAACACTTTCAGTTTTTCTGTTGTAGTCCACATGTGGCCATAGATTCACAAAGAACCCAGTCATTTTTGTTGCAATAAATAAAATAATGCAATTTATTTATAATATAAAGATAATAAGACATAGATATATGCAGGTATCTATATATCTATCTATTTATTGTCACACATGTGCGCATGGGAGGCAGCTAAAGGGCTCAAAAGAAGGTAATCCCCGATCAGACCAGGGGGTGGCAGAGTGCATTAATCCTTTCTCTTGTGTCCCTGCAGACCAAGTTTGGGAAATTCTGCCTGGCTCCCATGAAGATGTCACTTCTGGTTCCGCCCCATAAGAAGTCACTTCCAGTTCCACCTCCCAAGAAGTTAGAGCCTGATGATCTAATTTCCGGTTCCAGTCCCAAAATCCCTCCTCTTCCTGCCGTCCAACTATATATCCATCATATTTACTAACCTGTACAGTTCTGTTTTGCACTCTTGTCTGTAAAGACCATTTTTCTTAACCTTTTTTCGCAATTGCAGCCAATTCTCAAGTATATGGAAAGCTGCCTCAAACCTCATTGTGTGTAAAGGCTTGATTATTTACCACACTATCTATACGATTGATATATGATGATGATGATGATGATGATGATATACTTCATTGATCCCTGAGTACTGCGGTGGGCTGGCACCCTGCCCAGGGTTTGTTTCCTGCCTTGCGCTCTGTGTTGGCTGGGATTGGCTCCAGCAGACCCCCATGACCATGTAGTTAGGATATAGCGGGTTGGATAATGGATGGATGGATGGATCCCTGAGTAAAAATCATCTTTTCACATGATAGATGAAAGAAAATAACAAAGAACATAAAGTTAGAAAAGCTTAGTTGACTTTTTTTCTCTTTTAGTGAGAACATTCATAATGGCTAACACAGTACAACACAGTCTTTCTTTTAGAAAAAGGCATGTAACTTATGAATTCTATCTCTTGGCTTAGATAGAACTTTTACATTCTTATAGAAAAGGGCATATAATTTATGAATTCTGGTCTTTCAGTTCATGTGTTCTAGATGGATAAGTTCTTTGCCAAGTTATTAAACTTCTCATGTTCACAGTAGTTGCATTAATTTGCTCACAGATAGTCAATGCTGGGTTACCACCCCCATCACAGAGTACAGTGAAACCTCGGTTCACGAACGTCTTGGTACATGTACAACTCGGTTTACAACCAAAAAGTTCACCAAACTTTTGCCTCGGTTCATGACCACACACTATACAAACAAGCCAGTTTCCCTTTAGGTTTGTACATGTTCAGTCTCTCCCTGTGCATTTCCTGTGCAGCGAGCGAGCGAGCAAGAGAGAGAGAGCGTGACACACACACAGGCGCGAGAGACACACACACACACACACACACAGAGGCACGTGAGACAGTGGCACACACACACACACTCACAGGCGCGCGAGACAGAGGCACACACACACAGGCGCGCGAGACAGAGGCACATACACACACAGGCGCGCGAAACAGAGGCACTCACACACACAGGCGCGCGACCCAGAGGCACACACACAGGCGCTCCAGGCTCACGAAAGAGACACACGCACACATGAAAGAGAGAGAGATCGAGTGAGCAAGCGAGAGAGGGAAGACTGGACGCATAAGGTAGAAAAGGCTTGTTTTTGTTTTCAGGTCTGTTTACAGCGATCGGTTCACAGCGTGCATTGTGGCAATGTTACTTTTCTTGGTGGCTTATTAAATTACAGATTTTTCAAATGTTCATTTTTTTCCCTGTGCTTAAAACTCATTAAAAAAAAAAGTGTTTTTAGCGAGCCTTTCCTAGCACTATAGCGCCAACTATTGCAGTGTTAGTTTTCTCTGTTGTTAAAGGTTTTCTCAGTGTTATTCAATATTTTTACATTTAGTTTACTATTACGCTGTGCATTATATGGTATAATTAACTATATTTGTGCTTAAAAACTAAAAAAATATATATTTACATACAGTTTGTACGGTCTGGAACGGATTAATTGTATTTACATACAATCCTATGGTGGAAATTGCTTCGGTTCACAACCAAATCGGTTTACGACCAGAGTTTTGAAACGAATTATGGTCGTGAACCGAGGTTCCACTGTATATGGTCACTCTTTCTCTTCCTATCATTCAGCAAAGCTGGACTAAAGGCACCCTAGTCCCACTCCAAAACAGACAAGTCTTCCTTCCTTCCTAATAGTACAGCACAATTGCCCTTTGGAGTAAGGGGATTGATCCAACGTCTGTTATGGCCACAGTCTATCAGGACTGGGTCTCTTCTATACAGCAGAAGTTATTGCCACATTGAGAGCTGTAAGTCTGATGAGAGAAGAGCAATGAGTTAGGGTGTGTTTGAGGTATTTAAAGGAAGGAATGAAGGTCTTGTCATTGCACATAATCCCATCCTTTTGGTTGACCATTGGTGAAAAGATCTGTCTAATAATTTTAATCATGCTTGAGTTAGGGGCCTTTGTTTAAAATTGGACGTCCAGCTTGTACCTCTGAGAGTGCTCCCTGTGTGTTACTTTGTCTGTGATCGCTGTGAACTTATCAGATAACGCATGGTTTATTTATTCCGCAGAGGGGTCCTATCATGCAAACTTAGATATTTTACCTGGCAATGTGTCAGACCCTGGCTTAAGCAGGAAGAAAGGATGATGTCAGTCTGTCCTAAAACACTTACATGCATTTTGGAAAATTATTTCTGGATTAGCAAACACAATTTGTTTGAAAATTATGACATTACACTGTACTGTATCAGTCTTTGTTAGTATAAAATCTTTACTGCTTTTATATAGTTTTATAAACTTTATTCTGCTTAGTATTCTCTGGACTTGAATGCACTGTGGTCCAGCATCATGTCAGTAGTTTTAATAATGTTAATGTAAAGCAGCAATGTCTAGATACATGTTAAACATTTAAAGGATGCTGGCATATTGGGTAAAAGATATTGGGACAATTTAACTACTACCTAACCAGAGAATGTCCATTAATCCACCCATCTTCTTAACCTGTTTATTCACGGCAGGGACACAGAGCAGCTGGATCATATACCAGCAAACATCAAGTGCAATGCTGGAACAATACCTGGACAGGCTGCCAGCCGACCAAATAAACTTGATGGACCTAATGGTCTCTTACTTGTCAAACTTCTTATTCTTATGTAGATTGGAAGAGTGCCTTAATCTTTTCATGGCAAGAATTTCTCCATCATCCAACCTCAACCCATCAATAATGCAATTGCTGGTAATGCATAAATTATTGAACAATTCAAATACAATATACAGTAATTTGTGTGCTTTATAATGTTATATTGCATTCTTGACAAGCTGCAGTTTTGGCCATTAATTTTACAAATTTTAGTTGTACTAATGTATAGAAATTATAATTTGATTTTCTAAAAAAAATGTTCACTTGTGGTTTGAATTCTGGGATTTTCAGGAGCTACTGTGTCTTTGATAGTTCAAACGCATTAATTTGTTATTAATCTGTCAAAAAGTTTAGCTCTCCTGTTTTATACTTAGTTATCATATGCAGTTTATCTTAATTGCTGCTTAATGTAAATATAAGAATGCAAAATGCAAATATAGAAATGTTAAAATACTAATCTTGAGGTAAACTGAAAGTGTATTTTTGTGCATGAAATAAGAAAGTGAAACAGATGTTACAGTGGTGGTATCTTTGCCCTGCAGTAGGATAATTTTCATAGTTTTTTCAAACCTTTTGTACACATTACTAATTCTACTTCTCCTTTAGATGTATAAATTTAGTAAAATATGTTATGTATCATCATTGTAGGCGGATAAAACTTCATCCAGCATTTGACCTTTCTTCCTTAGTCTCAATTAAACCTCTACTGCAAAGCATTTCTTGTTAAATTTCTCATAAATATTTTCTGCTCTGTTTCAAAAGAGCAGTACAGCATGTTGTCATTTAGTTACTTTATTGGGGGTCTATATTTTTATACTCCAAGGCTCCTAATGAAAACTTGGAAGTTATTCTGCTGAATGACTTTTCATAACTACAAGCGTTATATGAATGGAGTGACAACTCAGGCTGCATACATTGTGCAATTCAATCACAATACAGCAGTACAAAAAATTAGAGGAGAAAGAATAAAAAGGCCAAAAGAGACATTCCTACATGTCACCTGTAGAGCTGGGAATACAAATATATATATATATATATATATATATATATATATATATATATATCCATCCATCCATCCATCCTCTTCCGCTTATCCGAGGTCGGGTCGCGGGGGTAGCAGCTTAAGGAGAGAAGCCCAGACTTCCCTCTCCCCGGCCACTTCTTCCAGCTCTTCCGGGAGAATCCCAAGGCGTTCCCAGGCCAGCCGGGAGACATAGTCCCTCCAGCGTGTCCTGGGTCTTCCCCGGGGCCTCCTCCCGGTTGGACGTGCCCGGAACACCTCACCAGGGAGGCGTCCAGGAGGCATCCTGATCAGATGCCCGAGCCACCTCATCTGACTCCTTTCGATGCGGAGGAGCAGCGGCTCTACTCTGAGCCCCTCCCGGATGACTGAGCTCCTCACCCTATCTTTAAGGGAAAGCCCAGACACCCTGCGGAGGAAACTCATTTCAGCCGCTTGTATTCGCGATCTCGTTCTTTCGGTCACTACCCATAGCTCATGACCATAGGTGAGGGTAGGAACGTAGATCGACTGGTAAATTGAGAGCCTTGCCTTACGGCTCAGCTCTTTTTTCACCACGACAGACCGATGCAGAGCCCGCATCACTGCGGATGCCGCACCGATCCGCCTGTCGATCTCACGATCCATTCTTCCCTCACTCGTGAACAAGACCCCGAGATACTTAAACTCCTCCACTTGGGGCAGGATCTCGCCCCCAACCCTGAGAGGGCACTCCACCCTTTTCCGGCTGAGGACCATGGTCTCGGATTTGGAGGTGCTGATTCTCATCCCAGCCGCTTCACACTCAGCTGCGAACCGCTCCAGAGAGAGCTGAAGATCACGGCCTGATGAAGCAAACAGGACAACATCATCTGCAAAAAGCAGTGACCCAATCCTGAGTCCACCAAACCGGACCCCTTCAACACCCTGGCTGCGTCTAGAAATTCTGTCCATAAAAGTTATGAACAGAATCGGTGACAAAGGGCAGCCCTGGCGGAGTCCAACTCTCACTGGAAACGGGCTCGACTTACTGCCGGCAATGCGGACCAAGCTCTGACACCGGTTGTACAGGGACTGAACAGCTCTTATCAGGGGGTCCAGTACCCCATACTCCCGGAGCACCCCCCACAGGACTCCCCGAGGGACACGGTCGAACGCCTTTTCCAAGTCCACAAAGCACATGTAGACTGGTTGGGCAAACTCCCATGCACCCTCCAGGACCCTGCTAAGGGTGTAGAGCTGGTCCACTGTTCCGCGACCAGGACGAAAACCACACTGTTCCTCCTGAATCCGAGGTTCGACTATCCGACGGACCCTCCTCTCCAGAACCCCCGAATAGACTTTTCCAGGGAGGCTGAGGAGTGTGATCCCTCTATAGTTGGAACACACCCTCCGGTCCCCCTTTTTAAAGAGGGGGACCACCACCCCAGTCTGCCAATCCAGAGGCACTGTCCCCGATGTCCATGCGATGTTGCAGAGACGTGTCAACCAAGACAGTCCTACAACATCCAGAGCCTTAAGGAACTCCGGGCGTATCTCATCCACCCCCGGGGCCCTGCCACCAAGGAGTTTTTTGACCACCTCGGTGACTTCAGTCCCAGAGATGGGAGAGCCCACCTCAGAGTCCCCAGGCTCTGCTTCCTCATTGGAAGGCATGTTAGTGGGATTGAGGAGGTCTTCGAAGTACTCCCCCCACCGACCCACAACGTCCTGAGTCGAGGTCAGCAGCGCACCATCCCCACCATATACGGTGTTGACACTGTACTGCTTCCCCTTCCTGAGACGCCGGACGGTGGACCAGAATCTCCTCGAAGCCGTCCGAAAGTCGTTCTCCATGGCCTCTCCAAACTCCTCCCATGCTCGAGTTTTTGCCTCAGCAACAACCGAAGCCGCATTCCGCTTGGCCTGTCGGTACCTATCAGCTGCCTCCAGAGACCCACAGGACAAAAAGGTCCTATAGGACTCCTTCTTCAGCTTGACGGCATCCCTCACCGCCGGTGTCCACCAACGGGTTTGGGGATTGCCGCCGCGACAGGCACCGACCACCTTACGGCCACAGCTCCGGTCAGCCGCCTCAACAATAGAGGCACGGAACATGGCCCATTCGGACTCAATGTCCCCCACCTCCCTCGGGACGTGGTCGAAGTTCTGCCGAAGGTGGGAGTTGAAGCTACTTCTGACAGGGGACTCTGCCAGCCGTTCCCAGCAGACCCTCACAACACGTTTGGGCCTACCAGGTCTGACCGGCATCTTCCCCCACCATCGAAGCCAACTCACCACCAGGTGGTGATCAGTTGACAGCTCCGCCCCTCTCTTCACCCGAGTGTCCAAGACATATGGCCGCAAGTCCGACGACACAACCACAAAGTCGATCATCGAACTGAGGCCTAGGGTGTCCTGGTGCCAAGTGCACATATGAACACCCTTATGCTTGAACATGGTGTTCGTTATGGACAATCCGTGGCGAGCACAGAAGTCCAATAACAGAACACCGCTCGGGTTCAGATCGGGGGGGCCATTCCTCCCAATCACGCCCTTCCAGGTCTCACTGTCATTGCCCACGTGGGCATTGAAGTCTCCCAGCAAAACGAGGGAATCCCCAGAAGGTATGCCCTCTAGCACCACCTCTAGAGACTCCAAAAAGGGTGGATACTCCAAACTGCTGTTCGGCGCATACGCACAAACAACAGTCAGGACCCTTCCCCCCACCCGAAGGCGGAGGGAGGCCACCCTCTCGTCCACCGGGGTAAACCCCAACGCACAGGCTCCAAGTCGGGGGGCAGTAAGTATGCCCACACCTGCTCGGCGCCTCTCACCGGAGGCAACTCCAGAGTGGTAGAGAGTCCAGCCCCTCTCAAGGAGATTGGTTCCAGAGTCCAAGCTGTGCGTCGAGGTGAGTCCGACTATATCTAGCCGGAACCTCTCAACCTCGCGCACTAGCTCAGGCTCCTTCCCCTTCAGAGAGGTGACATTCCACGTCCCAAGAGCCAGTTTCTGTAGCCGAGGATCAGAACGCCAAGGTCCCCGCCGCCGGCCACTACCCAACTCACATTGCACCTGACCTCCTTGGCTCCTCCCATAGGTGGTGAGCCCATGGGAAGGAGGACCCACGTTACCTCTTCGGGCTGTGCCCGGCCGAGCCCCATGGGTGTAGGCCCGGCCACCAGGCGCTCGCCATCGAGCCCCACCCCCAGGCCTGGCTCCAGAGGGGGGCCCCGGTGACCCGCGTCCGGGCAAGGGAAAACGTCGTCCACAGTTTTTACTCTTCATTGGAGGTTTGTTGAACCGTTCTTTGTCTCATCCCTCACCTAGGACCAGTTTGCCTTGGGTGGCCCTACCAGGGGCATAAAGCCCCGGACAACATAGCTCCTAGGATCATTGAGACACGCAAACCCCTCCACCACAATAAGGTGACGGTTCAAGGAGGGG
>JANRMT010028174.1:77013972-77024406 GCA_026402145.1 Polypterus bichir lapradei
GTGTGTGTGTGTGTGTGTGTGTGTGTGTGTGTGTGTGTGTGTGTGTGGGTGGGGGTTGGGGGATGGTTTGATTGTCTTTTGGCCTTGGAACCCCTGAAGATTTTTTTTTCTCCAACTTACCTGGAATGTTTTTTTCTGATCTCCTGACTCATCAGCAGACTCATCTTTAGAGACTTAAAAATGTTACTATATATAAGGACTCTGTTTTACTAATAATTACAGTGGTGCTTGAAAGTTTGTAAACCCTTTAGAATTTTCTATATTTCTGCATAAATATGACCTAAAACATCATCACATTTTCACTCAAGTCCTAAAAGTAGATAAAGAGAAAACAGTTAAACAAATGAGACAAAAATATTATACTTGGTCATTTATTTATTGAGGAAAATGATCGAATATTACATATTTGTGAGTGGCAAAAGTTGTGAACCTCTAGGATTAGCAGTTAGTTTGAAGGTGAAATTAGAGTCAGGTGTTTTCAAACAATGGGATGACAATCAGGTGTGAGTGGGCACCCTGTGTTATTTAAAGAACAGGGATCTATCAAAGTGTGCTCTTCACAACACATGTTTGTGGAAGTGTATCATGGTACGAACAAAGGAGATTTCTGAGGACCTCAGAAAAAGAGCTGTTGATGCTCATCAGGCTGGAAAAGATTACAAAACCATCTCTAAAGAGTTTGGACTCCACCAATCGGCTTGCCTTCATTGATGGAACAATGAATTCTGAATTATATCAGAGAATTCTAAAGGAAAATGTCAGGACATTTGTCCATGAACTGAATCTCAAGAGAAGGTGGGTCATGCAGCAAGACAACGACCCTAAGCACACAAGTCGTTTTACCAAAGAAATGATTAAAGAAGAATAAAGTTAATGTTTTGGAATGGCCAAGTCAAAGTCCTGACCTTAATGCAATCGAAATGTTGTGGAAGGACCTGAAGCGAGCAGTTAATGTGAGGAAACCCACCAACATCCCAGAGTTGAAGCTGTTCTGTACAGAGGAATGGGCTAAAAGTCTTCCAGGATGGTGTGCAGGAATGATCAAAAGTTACCGGAAACGTTTAGTTGCAGTTATTGCTGCAAAGGGGGTCACACGAGATACTGAAAGCAAAGGTTCACATACTTTTGCCACTCACAAATATGTAATAGTCGATCATTTTCCTTAATAAATAAATGACCAAATATTATATTTTTTCTCATTTGTTTAGATGGTTTCTCTTTATCTACTTTTAGGACTTGAGTGAAAATCTGATGATGTTTTGGTCATATTTATGCAGAAATATAGAAATTTCTAAAGGGTATACAAACTTTCAAGCACCATTGTATATACACTACCTATTTTATGTAAGCCCATATTGATGGATTTTTTTTGTCACTTATTCTAATATTCTTGCCTGGTTTTAATCTGTTTTTTATTCCCATTCCCATGCATGTGTTTCTTTGCCATGTTGCAAAGCGCTTTGAGCTACATGCAGTGTATGAAAATGTGCTATACTAGAAATAAATGCTGTTGTTACATGTTGAATTGCATTTAACTTTTGGCACAGATAGCCACCCATAAGGAAAGGCCTAGGAGATGCATATAATGGCAAGAGGGATTTGGGCCATGGGGCAGTGGGGATTGAGGCTGAAGAGAAGCCTGAGAGTACAAGGGCAGGAACACTGACACTGAGACAGTGACTGCAAACAGGACAGCAGCACAAGCCAGGGGTCCAGACTGTAGATAAAGTGTAAATGGATTTGTCAGAGGGTTTTTTTTTTAGCTGTAAATAGCTGAGGCTTAATTAATTGAAAGCAGCCTAATTTCTTCTGAACCTTTCTCTTAGGGTCCATTGCAGAAAGAAAAGTACATCTTTGTGGTAACAAAAAGTGATTAGCTGGCCCTTGGAACTCTGAATGTGAATAAAATTGCAGTGAATGGTTAGCAATGAAGAACAACAATTATTATGCTATAGGTATATATTAATTTTTATTTTTAAGCAGCTTTAGTTGCTGTACTTATTTTGCTTGACTGTTGGACTTGGTGAAAAAGGTCTAAACTAAGTAAAATAGCACCAATTAATTTTAAAGCACTCCCACCTCTGAACTAATCAATTACACACAGTTAAAAGGAGAAGATGGGTTATTCCCAGCATGAATATGTAGAAGCAGAAAACAAAAACTCCTGTTTCTTAATAATTAGGGTTGTTTACCTTGACAGAAATTTTTTAACTTTATTACCTATAATATGTAAAGAAAAAGGCATATGTAAATTCATTATTTGCAATGATTTAAACGGCAGTCTTGTGAAGATGGCAATTATGTATGCCCAGATTTTTGAATAAGGCTGTCCATTAATAAAAAAAATGAAAGTAAAAATCACAGAATTAATCCTAAAGCAATAGTGTTGGTTAAAATTAAATAAGACACCTTATATTTTGGAAAAATGGGTATGATAAAATTTGCACAGTATGTTTTAAACAGTTATCAATGCTATTGATTGAAATAGAAACAGTACAAAATACACACCCTGTCAAAAAAAATGACAGGCAAAAGCAAAATCAAATAAAATGTACATTTTTGATTTCTTAATTGACATGGCTGCAGTGGCATGTGACTAGTTGTGTCCATGCAGCAGCCTCTTCAGGTATCTGGCTGGCATGACATGACTGTCAGAGCTGATTTTGACAAGCAGCTTCTTGTGAGTGTGCTGCAGTAACTTCTTTGGACATAAGACTGACCGCTGTGACACGTAAAGTTCCATTATTCTTTCAGCATTTTAAAAATGACTCTCTTTTTTTGTATTACATTTTTTTTATTTTAATCTGGTCTATTGATCTCTTTATGTGAGCTTGCACTTACAAAAAATGATCCTTTCATTTGAAAAAAAAATATCTCTAAAGAAGAGTAATACAAAAACAGACATAACATGCATAGGCAGCTGTAACAAAGTAAATCATGAGTGTTGACTAGATCTTTGTGATGGTAGTTTATTAAGAAAAGAACAGTCCACCCAAAAATTATATGTTTTAATGTCATTTTCCTCATGTGGTTTGTAGTGATAATCAAGAAATATTTTTTCACACAGAACGGAGATTAGAGATTCTAACACCATAGGGGTAACACAACACAACACAAAATGGGACATCAGAAAACAATGGCAAAAAATTCATGAAAAAGAAATGAATCTTTATTCATATCATTTAATCCACATCCCAAGTACATTTATAATTATGTCCACAAATGAAATACAAGAAATTATTTTGCAGAAGTCTGTGAAACTGCACTGGTGAATTGACCTTGTGCTTGAGGAGGAACCTCAGATATGCACAGTATGAAGTAAATTACAGTGTCTTGCCAAAAACATTTTCACTTACCATAACTTTTGATCATCAGTTTTATGTGTCTCTCAGTGCACATTTGTTTTTATTGATATCACGTGAAGTGCAATGTTAACCAATGAATAAGGTTTTAGTGGGATGGACCCCTGACCAATAAATAAGTAGAGGACGTAGGTCCTCAGTTCAAACATCTGGGCATTTCTGAGTCCATTCTATTTTCATTCACTATTTTTACAGATGTGGTTTACTTTATTAAAACTTCATGTGTTTGAAATTTTGTGAGTGTAAATATGTAACACAGAAAAACAAAAACATTTTGGTGAGGTGTATTCTATTAAGATGAAAATAACTCAACTCAAAACATCTGTAGTACCAAAACAATTTGAAGGGTGAACAAAGTATTACATTGGTCCATATGACGGTTGTGGCAATACATATAAATTAAACAATAAGATATCACATGCTGAACTGAGATGCACCATTATTCTGTGAACATATTTTCAGATGTGATCTGACTGACCATCTGGCGCTCACAATCCTGCCACAAACCAAAGAGATAAGAAAACTAACTGGCTGAGCTGAGAAAGTCTATCACCTAGACAGGTTGCCTTTCTTGTATCGGTGGCAGCACACCATGAGAGGAGTGCATGTTAAATACTGTGTCAATACAAAAAAAATTGATAACGTTATTCTCCACTTCATTCTATCAGTATTCTGTACTCAACTCTGTAGCTATTCTTTTGTTATTTGCCAAAACTCTCCTAAAATCCTTTCCTTTTCTAATGGTAGTAAATTGTTTATAGAGAGAGATTTTATAGTTATATCATTGTCACTATGTAGCGTGTTCGTACCACATGCGTCTTGTTTCCATCGTCCCATTTACTGTTTGTGTGTGTCAGTGAATGCCGTCTCTGTAAAGGGGGACAGATGATGGAAGGAGACCACAGCCCCAAACCTGGAAAACACTGGTTTTCAATTAATCAATTACATTCGTCACAGGACTATAAAAGCAATCAAGAGGGAACGAAGAAGAAAAAGGAAAAAGGAGGAGAGAGAGAAGGAGACTTTCATTATATGACCACGAACCACCTGTACCTGCTGTATTCCACATCGCGCATTTCCATCCAGTTTGTTTTTCATTCCGCCGGACTTACTCCAACACCCTCATCACGAGAGACCCGGGGGTCGGATCATTTTCCACCACCGCTGAGGATACACGGTGAGGCTGTTCCATTTTGTTCCGGGAATTACAAACACTCCATATATCGGTTAACCAGTCATCTGCCTTCAGGACAATTGTTACTCGGACTCAAGTTCACGACCGTTCATTTCCATGTCTCATTCATTTTTTTGGTATTTGTGTTGTTTGTTATATGTTACAAGGGCAAGGGAGGGGTTGTTATATTCATATAGGGATTTGTCACGGTGTTGCTTTGGTGGAGGGATATTTATAATTTGTTTAGCTTTTCTGTTTTATTTAATACAATTTATCAGTTTAAGTTTACATATCTGTTTTTCTTTTGTGCATATTTACACCGTTGATTGTGGGGGAAAGGTTTAATTTGTTAAATGTACGGCTTGATTAGATTCAACCTCAGCAATTAATCCAGGCCACAGGTCTTGGAAGTGTAGCTGCCGGCCGGGTAAGGGGTCGGCCATTACAACTATATATTAGATTATTAGGCATGCAGTACATCTGTGAGAAATTCAATAATATGTAAGTTGTATATGAACAAATACTCATAAAGAACATAATGATCTCCAGTTCATTTTTTGGTATTTTATTGATAATAAATGAAACTGTTCTATGGAAGGATTGGATAAATTAGCAGTAAAAAGTAGTGATACAGTGAATTTGTTCTTGTAATTATTCTGTGTAAACTGAAAGCTTGGGAGAAAGAATATGTTTTGGCCTCATGGTTAATGTTTTGGACTTTAACCTTTAACATGTAACCTGATTCACCATGTGACCCTGAGTGAGTCCATTCAGGTGGTCCTGCTTCAGTTGTATAGATTGAGCTGTGGTTCTGTACTTGGAAGGAACCTTGGGATGCACTACATCAAACAAAGTCATTGCTTGATTTCAATTTATAAAACAGATAAGAAAAAAGTTCAGTGAGTGTTTGAAATTATGTTGATTTACTTGCAAGGTATTCCAGTGCTTGTTTAGAATTTAAAACATTTAGCTGGTAGGGTGGTAGGATCATGCAGTGACAAAGCAATTTATAAATATGTAGGCGAAAGCCTACTTGTCATGCATGGAGTAGGGTCCATAAGTTGGACAGAGACAGTTACCTGATTAAAATGAAAATGGTCAGGATTAGATCTTACAAATATTCAATAAAATAATAAAATATATTTTAAAAAGTCACATATTTTATCAGTTTGTACACAATGCAAACACTATAAATTTTTAATTTTACTTCTGATGCATTGTGTGTGAAAAGTACATCAATTAAACAGGGATTTCAAAATTTTATTTAATCCTGGCAGCAAAGACGTGAGTAATGTTTTAACACTTCCTAATATATATATATATATATATAGATATATATATATATACAAATACAGGTTGACAAATGCATATTTTGTACAGAAAATTTTTCACGTAGCTTTTTTAGAATATATTATGCACTTTGACAATTTCATTGAGGATGTTTACAACCAATTAAAAAAGGATGAAACCAGTATTCTCATGTTGCTCAATGTATTTATCCATCTGTCCATCCAAAATCTGCATGATTTGGGGCCCTTTCTGAGAGAAATGATATGCATGAAACAATAATGTCCAGGTAATGAAAACAGCATTTGAAGAGAAATGTAAAACTTGTGCAGTGCAGGAAAAAAAGAAGAGAAAGGAAGTCTATCACATGTTTATGAAGCAGAGCTTAAAACCTTAAATGTGTCTTGGATAATCCAAATGATAGAATTAAGCAGACAGCAAAGTGTTGTGCCTCTAATGCTATGGGAGTAAACAGCTTAAATGCAAATTCTGTTTTCAGGATGCTGATAATTTCATTACTTCTCCACCTGTATGTCAGTCCTTTCATTTTCAGAGAATGTTTGTTTGAAATCCTACAGGAAAATACTTTAAAAAATATATTATAGAATTTGACATTATATATGTTCATAAATACCTTAATACATGTTTTGGTATATAAATGTATCTCCCTTTTATATTACACTTATAAAATATATTGTGGTTTGCTCCAAGCAGCAGCATTTTCTTTTGTGTAAGGATGATTCCTTACGTCTGGCACCTCTGGGATTTGTCAGCTCTGAAGTTAAAGCAACATCAGGATTTTTACTTGAGCAGTATCTGGCAGTTACACATGATGCATACTGCATGATCATCGGGGAGATTTTGGAATGATTAGGTTGGTGGCATGAGTGAACAAAATTAGCTATATTATAAAATAAATACTGTATGTGCTCTTTGCTAATTTAGTATAGCATATAATCTTAACATTTGCCAATATCACTTAGTGTATAGGTCTGTAACTGAAAACATCTTCTACTAAGTGACTTCACTATAACTGTAAAAGAGAAGAAGAAAGCATATTGTTACTACTGTTCCACTAAATTTCAAAATATGAGATGTTTATTTTTTTAATTTAGCATCAAGAATTTGTCTGAAACCAGTGCCTTCACTTAAGTGAACAAAGCAGTGGCTGTATTATGTACTTATTTTATAAAGCTGACAATGATTTCAGGTTAATTATAAAGGCAAAATTGTGTTTAAAGTATTTATATATATATTCTGCTAATTTCCATACAGAAACATCACAAGCCTATTTAGCAACAAAGGATCAAGCAAAGTATGCTTGTAAATTCATAAATCCACAAAAATACGAGTAGTAAGCAAAATAATATTGTTTTCCACTGTAAATATTTAAAATGCCTTCTTTTACATTTTAAAGGTCTTTGGTTATTTGGACTATGAAAGAGCTGTCCTGCACTTGTCTTATGCTAAATGTAAACACTTTAGAGAGCTTTTATGACAGTCACTTAAAGGGTTGACAAAAGACAGACTTTGGAGTCCGTCATGAGTGTTCAATATACTTTGAAAAACAGTATCATGTATTTAACTGGAATACTGCAGCTAATAGCATTATACATTGTAATCAAATTGCATTTCGTTTTTGCTTTAAAACAATAATTTTTCCTCAAGAATATTATTGCTTTAGTAATATATATGATTTAATGAAACTTTTTTTATTAAAGTGTAAAATCTGGAAAACTGAGAAAAAGTATCCATTCAGAGATTTTGCATCATACAAAAAAATGTACACTCCCAATAAAGCACCTTTTTAACATTAAAGTAAAGATTTTCAGTATTTATGTTTAAGGTACTCTATGTTGCTTTGCATAGTTCAATTAACTCATCAGAAAACATTTAATCCTATTAAATATATGTTTAAGGTAAGTAATGAAATATAGTTTCAGCCACAAAAACATGTTTGTATGCAAGGTAATGCATTTTGGTACTATATATAAAAGAAAGTGTCCTTGAAGTTATGAAAAAGCTTCTTTTGAAAATAAATTAAATTTAGTTCATCAGTTCAGTTTATCCATCCATCCATTTTTACTCTTTTTAATCAAGTGTACTGTAGTTTGCATACAATATGGGCATTATTCAATCATTTAAGCATTTTATTAAGAGTGGATTTGTAATTGTTAAAGGTTTTCATTAGTCCTCTTAAACATATATATATATCATCAAGAAATAATATTAGAACTGCTAAACAAGTGCTCTTTTTAGAATAGGAATGGGAGCAATTGCAGAATGGTCTCTTGTTATAGTGTACACTATTCAGAGAAATCAGAGCAGTAGCGTATCACTGTCATCTGCAAATGGACACTGCAAACTGCAATTTATGTTTATTTAACTAGCACATTTTTGCCTCTGAACAAATAATTTTAAAACACTAGTATATTACAACCAAATATAAAATGCAAACTGCATGCCACCTTTTTCTGAATCTTAAATAACTAATTTCAGTATAGTAAAAAAAGCATACGAGAGAAAATGCAAGTGGTACTCATTGTCAGGGCTCAGAGTTGGAACACTCTGGAAAGGAACCTGATGAGCATTATGAGGTGTTAGCCCAGCTTTTAGGCAAGTCCTAAGATCTCATCAAAACATCTCATTTTGAGGCTGACATGTTGTTTTCTTCATGAGAAGGACTTTTTCCTTATAATAAAGTTACATCTGTGTATTATGACATATTCTTTAATCTCTATCAGTTCTAAAAGGCTGATATATGTTACACTGTTTTGTTTCTTTAAAAAAACAATTTAAAATGAGTAAAGCATTAATGCCATTCAAAGAACTCCTTGTTTTTGAAACAAAGGAAGATATCTAATACACAGTGATTTGTACATTTGTGTCTGAACTACACTGAACTGTATTCTTTCAGTTTTAAATCAATGCCTTGTCTTACAGTGGAAGAACATATCAAAATGTATTTTTTTTTTTTTTTTGGCACTTCATAGGCTTTCTGGACTAGTATAAATTACAACTACAAGGTCTAGTATTACTTATTTTCTACCCATAAACAAATATATGCAAAAATGATCAGCATTTATTGTCTTTCACTTTTTTGTCCTAATTTTTACAATTTATTGCTGAACCATCAAAGCCTGTCTTGATGGCTCGCCGACGTAATTGAACCACTCCTGAGATGCTTTATATGGGACATCTTATCTTCCTTTCATCAACACAGTCTGTGGCTTCTGTTCTTTTCCCATGAAATCCATGTACACACACTTTAGAAGTGCTCCTGAACAAGCTTGCTTCTAACTTTCACAGAGCCCTTAGTGGAATTTGAATACGAAAGAGATACTGAATGAAAAGCTTTAATCTCTCTTCCACTGTTCTGCTTTTTTGCCTCTCTTCATCTCGCTTCTCTCTTCCAAGTGCTTGTCTGTTTAAGTAAAATGAACACTTTCTGTTTAAAGTAAGGATAATGCCAATGGAAGGTGTATGCAGAGGCGGCAATCGAATGACCGCCCCTGTGAAGCCTCTCATCTCAACTTAGCAGCACTTTTACTGCTTTTACTTGTATTTAAGCCTTTGCAGGTAAAGATTAGTAAAGAGCTCTCTTTAACAAAGCATTCAATCACTGGCAAGCAGGCAGTATCAAATGTGCCCTCCACCTCAGATACTTTGGGCGACTCTTTTTCTCTGTTTCGGTGTCCCTCTCACTCTCTCGCTCTTTCCCTCTCACTGCGTTCGTTGGTTAGTTGGAGCTCATTTGAAAGGGCATTCTGTTCTCCTTGTCTCTTGTCAATTTGAACGCCAGGAAATGAGCCCCCTTTGTGAAATTAATTAATAGCAGAGGCTGATCGTCCAAAGCCTGGTCGCCATGCAAGAGAGCTGTAATTGCTACTTTGTGGATTGGAATGAAAAAGTTTGGAGTTTCAGTTTGAGGAGGTAGCGTAAGGGAGGGACTTTGAACTGGAGGTCTCGGTGTGCAGGATTAAACTAAGATGCAAGTGCGCCTTTGATGTTTGTTAAGAGGTCTTCGAGAAGAAAATAATGCTGGGTGGTAAAATGCTAGATGGCTAGATCAAAAGCTCTTATCACCCTACCTCACCTGTTGGTAACTCAGGGTGATGATGGTGGTCTGTAGGCACCATCTGTTGGAGAACAAATGCATTTTTTCAAAGCTTATTGAAAACCTCCTTATATCTTTGTTTCATGACTGAGACTTTCAAGACCTAAAGAATTTACAGTAGAAAGTGAAGCATTATTGTGCCTTATCAGGTGAATTTTACTTTAAACATACAGGTTAGGTTTCAAAGATGAAAGTATAACTGAGTAGAATAAAATATGCACATCTTTATTATTACAGGGTTATTATTTTCACAATGTACTGAGTGAGCTGTTACTGAAAGCTTACAAATAGGAAGCATGAACAATATATATATCCTGGTTTGGCTAGAATTAGACAGACATTTGAGAATAAGTTAAATACAACTAATATCCATGTTTATTTATTTTCATAATATTTATTACCCTGTCATGATGTAATGAGTTTAAAGCCAAGAAGTAACATATTATACTATTATATATGTGTATATATATATATATATATACGTATATATATAT
>JANRMT010028174.1:77024806-77050673 GCA_026402145.1 Polypterus bichir lapradei
TATATATATATATATATATATATATATATATACAGTATATATAATAGTATAATATTTTATACAGTATATACACACACACATTTATTTTCAAGTTTTATATTAACTTGAATATCTTTAGGATGTGCAAGGGAAACACAGAATTTGAAGAAAAACTTGGGGCCTGGGGAAATAATGCAAATTCTACACATTGACTAGGGCTAGAATTTAACTCCAAACCTCTGGAGATGTAAAACAACAGCGCTAACCATTGCATTTTGGTGCTGCCATTATTACTACAATTATAATATGACATCACATTTTCAAACCCACTTATTCCAGTTCATGGTCATGGTGGTCCTGATCTTATCCTATCAGTACTCAGTTCAATGCAGGAATCAATCCTGGTTTCAGTCATAAACATACCCATACTCACACACATATACAGCCATTTAGAAAATTGCAAATTAATCTACCATTCATATATTTTTGGGATGTAAGAGGAAAACTGGAGTGCCCAAAGGAAGGTCACACAGCATGGGAAATCAAAACCAAGGCACTGGATCCTTGAGGACGTAGCATTAACTACTTTACAACAAAGCTGCTTATTGCTTTCTAATGCCATGATGACTATACTTTATATTTCATACTAATTACAAGAACACTTATTTAAAAAAATGCATCCTACAGACAAACATTTTGAAACCACCATTTTATCTTTGTAGATATGTGGGGAGTGAGGAGTTCAGCAAAATGAAACCTTTTATTGGCTAACTAGAAAGATTACAATATGCAAACTTTTGAGGAAACTCGGGCCCCTTCTTCAGGCGAGATGTAATCTTTGATTTTGTTTAAATTCTCACTACATCCATAATGGCTAACACGGTACAACACCCTAGTACTATAGATATGGGGGAATAAAAAAATGGAGGATTTAAACCCAGAATCAGTACCTTTGCCTGCTTTGATATATAATAATAATTGCAATCTATTGATTTCGAAGGTATTTTTTTTTGTTTAACCTTTATAAAAGACCATTCGAACTTTTGAAAAAAGGAAAATTAACTTAACTTAGGTAATTTCTACATATAAAAACAGTACAGTAAGTTTGTCAGCACCTCTGTTTATTGTAAACAAACCATTGCTTTGCCCACCCTCCTTACACAGGATAAGTAAGATTTTGATAAAAGAGGCAGAACCCCAAGCTAGTTTGGATCACAAGCAAAATATCAGCACAGTAAAACAAATATTAGGACAGCTTAATATCAGCCTTTGGCCTGTTTGTGCATCTTTACAGTTAGGACAGAAAGCAAACAATTGGTGGAAACATGTTAGAAGTATGCAATTTCCACACAGAAAGCACCACACACAGCCCACATCATAGGAAAGTTAAAAAAGCAGAATATAGGAAATAACCCCTCATCTCACTTCTTTTCTCTTTAACTTTTCTCCTTTTTTCCAAATGTTGTACCTGTTCAGTTGTTCATTTAAATGTTCCTTAATCCTCAGGAGGCTCAGATGTCCTGAGGCTTCTACATGGTGTAATTACCTGACATGCCTGCTCATTACTCTATCCCTTAATAATATACGATTATGTACTATTTAAAAGAGTATGTTATCCCAGTAACAATTTGACTTAATGAAACACAGATCCACCATCCATTTGTTCTGTACAAACGGATTACAGGAGAGAGAAAAAAATGAAATAAACCAAAAATTTGTGCTTAAGAAATTTGTAAACATGAGCAAAAATAAATAAGAGCTCTCCATCCTATGTTCTTGTAAATCTTACCTACAAGGTACTATTCCAAAAATGTCAGCCTAAGGCAATAACATGATGTGGAATGGTACTTACAATTAGCATACAAATGTAATTACTAAAACTGTTTTTGTGTTGATCTATGTAGGATATAGAAATGCAAAAATTCTATCTGGGATGTTGGTGGAAAATGTGTTACTGGTCAAACTCAAAACCAGCATGAAAAAAGGAAACCATTCACAAGAAGAATAAAGGCTTAAGGAAAATAAACAGTATCTTTAAACATTGTTATTTTGCAAAAGAAACAATTAAACACTAAATTGCTACTCCTACTTAATATTTTTTTCCATCTCAAGTTTAAGTTACTATCACCTCTTATATGTTCTCTACTTCCTCTTTTATAAAACAGAATTTTGTAAAAACAACCTTTTCTTTGAGATCAAATCATGCTTTCTGCTGGTTTTGCTATTTCAAACCATCTTAACCAATGTCAATATATGACACTCTACACATACCAAGGTGTAAATTAAAGGGTTGTTTTGTATGACAAATATTAATAGTATAGGAATACTTCCAAGATGTTTGAACAGAAAGGAAAATAATGGAGTGTTTAATTTTCTTTTGATTATCCTTTAGTAGGACAGACTACATCTCATACCTGTGCTTTATAAAATGCGCCTGAATTTCAGACCTTGGCAGTCTCATGATTAGGATGATGTTCAGGTAAACTAACTACTCTTTTGCTTTAACAACAACATATGCCTCACTGCTATGAAAAATGTATTTACCTGATTCCTTATTTTTTTCTGTTATTGTTTTTCTTCTATTATTGTAAGTTTTGGAAACATCTTCAACCTAAATGTGATATTAGCTAAAGTGCTTCTGAATTAAAAATAACAAGCATTCTTTTGTTACTCATATCATCTGTTGAATGAATAAAGATGACCAACACCAAGTTGCACTGTGTGAAAAAATAATTGCACCCTTATACTTAATAATTAGATGAACTATATTTGCCAAAGTCTTCCTATAATTAAATATCAGTCTTTCATATCAATGTGGAGGAATTTTAGCCAAATGTTCCTTGCAGAATTACTGTATTTCAGAAACATTAGGTAGATTTTCAGCCATGAATTTGCTCATTTCAGGTAGTACCACAGCATCTCTTTTAGGTTTAGGTATGGATTTTTTTTAAAACAAACTTTACCATTGTTTCTTTTCAGCTGGTTTGATGTGAAATTCCTTTTTGATTATTGTCTTTCTGCACAACCCAACTCTCCTTGAGATTCAGCTTGTGGATGGAAAATTAGACAAACTCTTTCACAATATTTTGATACAGAGAAGAACTCATGGTTCCTTGATTATAGCAATGCATCCAGATTCTAAAGTAGCAAAGCATCCCCATACCATGATATAGCAACTGTGAAATTTTGTGTTTTATGTCAGAACTAATAGGATGTCATTTGTCTCATTTGTCCATAGACACTGAGTATTTATGTCCTTCTTGGATGCCAGTAGTTTCCACTTTTCAGCTGTTCAATATAGTCATTTTGATTCTGAGATCATACACACTGATATTTTCTGAGGCAAGAGAAGCCTGTTGCTATTTGGGCTTATTCATAACCTTTGTGATTTCCTAGATGATTTTACGTTACATGCTTGGAGTAATTTTGGCAGATGGATCACACCTGCAAAGGTTAACTACCATTTTAAGTGTTTTCCATTTGGAGATTTTTATTCTCACTGTGGTTCAGTTGAGTCACACAAAACTACAAATGCCTGTATTTTCTGGAAAGCAAAGTGGTACATTCAAAAAAGAAACACCAGGTTCAACAAATGCCCTTAAGGAACACCTAGAGCTCCTTCTAGTACCCTTTAGTGTCCCTGCTTCCCTCAGGTGTATTTGAACTTTACTTGGCCAAATGTCTCAGGCAGGTCTTCACCTCAGTATTTTTTGTAGGGCCACCTGTTTTCAAACAGTATCTGTGTTCTGCCCCAAAGTGGCTAGCTGGAACAGTGGTGGCCTTCTCTTAACACCCTTCAATGTGCAAATTGCCTAAGCTTTCACAACTAGGGATGATGTCCTGACAAGGGACCTATACTGCCATCTACTGATGTGGAAGTTCTGTGAACTTACAACAGCCTTAGAAAAAACTGTTTGTCTATTTTCTCCTGAGATTTGTTTACCAGGGCACAATTTGTTTGTATAGGTTATTACAACTGCTAATGCCCTCTCTGTCTTCCCATGGTGGCGTTCAAAGAGGTTTTCTTACAGGTGTATCTCTTATTAAGGGGTTTTCTACTGTATTTCTGTTATTTTCTGCTATCTCAAAGGTGCTCCTGACCCTGGTAATACGTGGACTTAGGAACCCCATCACAATATATGTATAGTCATATAAAAAAGTTTGGGAACCCCTCTTAATTCTTTGGATTTTTGTTTATCATTGGCTGAGCTTTCAAAGTAGCAACTTCTTTTTAATATATGACATGCCTCATGGAAACAGTAGTATTTCAGCAGTGACATTAAGTTTATTGGATTAACAGAAAATATGCAATATGCATCATAACAAAATTAGATAGGTGCATAAATTTGGGCACCCCAACAGAGATATTACATCAATACTTAGTTGAGCCTCCTTTTGCAAATATAATAGCCTCTAGATGCTGCCTCCTATAGCCTTTGATGAGTGTCTGGATTCTGGATGGAGGTATTTTTGACCATTCTTCCATACAAAATCTCTCCAGTTCAGTTAAATTTGAAGGTTGCCAAGAAAGAACAGCCTTCTTCAAATCATCCCATAGATTTTCGTTGATATTCAAGTCAGTGGACTGTGACGGCCATTCCAGAATATTGTACTTCTCCCTCTGCATGGATGCCTTTGTAGATTTCAAACTGTGTTTTGGGTCATTGTCTTGTTGGAATATCCAACCCCTGCGTAACCTCAACTTTGTGACTGATGCTTGAACATTATCCTGAAGAATTTGTTGATACTGGGTTGAAGTCATCCAACCCTCGACTTTAACAAGGGCCCCAGTCCCTGAACTAGCCACATAGCATGATGGAACCTCCACCAAATTTGAGAGTAGGTAGCAGGTGCTTTTCTTGGAATACGGTGTTCTTCTTCCGCCATGCAAAGCGCTTTTTGTTATGACCAGATAACTCAATTTTTGTCTCATCAGTCCAAAGCACTTTGTTCCATAATGATTCTGACGTGTATAATTGAACATTTGCATACAACAAGCGACTCTGTTTGTGCTGTGAGTGCAGAAAGGGCTTCTTTCTCATCACCCTGCCATACAGATGTTCAATTGTGCTGAATTGTGAATGATGTACAATTACACGATCTGCAGCAAGATGTTCTTGCAGGTCTTTGGAGGTGATCTGTGGGTTGTCTGTAACCATTCTCATAAACCTGCTTATATGCGCTCCTGTATTTTTCTTGGCCTGCCAGACCTGGGTTTAACAGCAACTGTGCCTGTGGCCTTCCATTTCCTGTTTCTATTCCTTACAGTTGAAACTGACAGTTTAAACCTCTGAGATCGCTTTTTGAAGCCTTCCCCTAAACCATGATACTGAACAATCTTTGTTTTCAGATCTTTTGAGAGTTGCTTTGAGGATCCTTTGCTGTCACTCTTCAGAGGAGAGTCAAAGGGAAGCACAGCTTGCAATTGACCACCTTAAATACCTTTTCTCATGATTGGACACACCTGTCTATGAAGTTCAAGGATTAACGAGCTAATCCAACCAATTTGGTGTTGCAAGTAATCAGTATTGAGCAGTTACATGCATTCAAATCAGCAAAATTACAAGGGGACTCAAATTTTTGCCCAGCCAGTTTTTCACATTTGATTTAATTTCATACAACTAATTACTGCTTCACTAAAAATCTTTGTTCGGAAAACACCCCAGTACTCAGATGTCCCTAGGAAATGAAAGACATATAACTGTTACCTTTTTTGTTGAAAGTAGGGTAAATTATTATGCAGGCTGAGAAGGGTTCCCAAACTTTTTCATATGACTAATATATATATATATATATATAATATACACACTGTGTGTGTGTGTGTGTATATATATATATATATATATATACATATAATGTGTTTTAATTATTATACTGCAAAAGTATGAGGAGGAAGTCATTAATTTAAGAACAACACTATTCAGCCACCTTCCCATTAGAAATTAACAGCACTGATAATCTACCATTTCTTTTAATCTTTTCACTGTTTTTTATTTTTTAAAATGACTAGAGATAAAGAGTAACACAGACACCATGAGGTTAGTTTTAAAGAAACGTTGACAGTTTTCTGTAAGCCACTTTATATGGTGAACCCCAAGTGCAGTGCATTTGAAGAAAAAAGAAAAAGATTGAATAAAATATATTCTAGTAGTTCACTAAATAAAGGAGCTTCAAATTCAATATATCAAATCCTTGATTTTATGCATGCCTGTTAAAATTTAACAATCCTTGAGGCATACGGGCGCAACATTTTTGAGAAGTCAGGAGGCTTGTAATTGTGTGCGCACATCAATTATGAATTGAATTCTGCTTTCACTCAGTGCCCCACCAATCACAAAGGAGGAAATCTATCCCCATATGGATTCTGAGCAGTTTGATTACAGGTGTAATACACATAGCCTTGTTAGAGCCTTTTTTTTATGATGTGGGAATCCTTTCCCGATTGGATAAAGGCTGACGTACTGACCATCACATCCTACTAACAATTTCTGTCAGCTCCCAAGAGGTTGTTTAATGAGCCCCTCCGACATGGCCAAAGGCAAAATCTGTACTCTGGGCCACTGAAGTGAGAAGCACAAGCTTAACCTACTAGGCAAGCAATAATTAATAAGCTATTTTCTATTCATCCCCATTCATCAGCAAAGTCAAACTATTTCACGACTAAAGGATATGACCTTAAATCTAAAACGTTTCATCTTAAATTCACCTATTTACAACACAAAGTGTGAACAAATTATGATTATAGATGAAGCAAAATTAGCTAAAGAAATTTAAATAATCCATGCTAATGCTGCTGGAAATGTAGAGATGTGGAAGAGTACTTTAAGGTTTGATCTGAAATTGTGTGAAAGCACAAAATAAAAAGCAGTAAGGCAGTGGGAAGCTGGCAGTAATAATAGGTCCCTAAGTGACTGTTAGGTGCTGTCATTAGCAAAAGTGGTTTTGTCTGTAGACTTTCAGATCGCTGAAAAATGTTTAAAAAACATCTAAAAGCTTTCCTTCAGAGCCCAGTCTGACATGGCCAAGGGCAAAATACGACCCTTGAGCCACAAAGGTGAAAAGCTAACTCTTAACATACTTGGAAAGCCTTAACTAAAGAGCCATTATGCTACTGTTGCATCTGTGTATGTCTCATGTTTTGTTTTGATATTCATATATTTTTTCTCTTATAAAAAGAAATGCTTGGCAAGTGACTTATGAAACTAGCAAGTACACAGGCAGCTGTCTGTGCTAAAACAGAAGGGCTCTAAATGGATTGTAAAATATTTCCGTACCAAGTCAATTTACTGTGTGATCTAAAGCACTTCTTTAAAAATACAAAGTGTCTGTGCACTGTATTTCTTTTTTTTTTAATCAGGACCCTGTGGCGCATTAAATTAGTTTGTGACTAGATTAAAGAATGTTCAAATCCTGTGCAGAAAATGATATCACTCTGTGTAATGCATCTCTAAATGTGAAAACGGATTTATGTGACCAAGTCAATTTCTATGCACCTTAAAATAAAGGGTCCTCCAAGGGACATCTCCTACTTTAATCATTTAAATTATTTTTATATTGAGAATTTACTTTTCTAATTATAACATTGGTAAATGACAGAAGGTAGCACTGACATCTGGTATTATCTTTTTACTGAAATCTGAGTGTTCTCTCTGTGTTAAACAGTATACATTTATACAGTGTACAGTATACAGTATATGATAAGCTGAGGTAAACTCTAAATTGCTCCTTTTGGAGAATCTTTGCAACTTTATAGGCTGTTAAAATACTGTAATCCAATGTATGGCTGATTCTTTGCCCCATTTATAGTCTGTCTATGAGTTAGATTACTTTTGTGAAAAAATTGAGTTGTACATTGATATTGAGTTTTTTTGTTCTACTTATTTTATGCCCAGAGCACTTTTTTGCCAAAAATAATACTTTCATTATTATATACTCTTACAAATCAATAATTTAATCCATTATTAAAATCTGTTCCCATACAGAACTTTTAGTGCAAGCAACCTTGTAACCTGGAGGCTACCTGTATTCATAATGTGAGAAAATAATGCTTATGTCCTCCTTATGTCTACCGTATAAGGACGTGACAGAGTCCTTCTCATCTTTTTGACCCACTTATAGTATTTTAGATTATGTGAATGAATGTGCATTCTAGATGCTCTTCTTCTTTAAAATATTGAAAACCATTTCCTTTATTCCTTTTCAAATGTTTGATTTAGTCATCGCGTAACAGGTCAGTTTATATTACGGTTCACACCATACTAGATATTCCTACAAAAGGTGTGTACTGTAGGTTTTGGCCAGTTTTATTTTAACTAGTGGATATGCTACTTTAACACTATCATATCATCTTAGTTTTAGACTGCTAGTAATGATTCATGTTCATTATGATTTAAATAATACCACAATAAAAATGGGTTTTATGGTTGGTTTTCATTTCATGGTAATGGCCAGGTTGTCTTTCCATGGTGGCGTTCAAAGAGGCTTTCTTACAGATGTTCTTATAGGTGTATCTCTTTTTAAGAGGTTTTTCTACTGTATTTTCTGCTATCTCAGTGGTGCCCTTGACCCTGGTAATATGTGCCACCTAGGAACCCCATCACAAAATATATCTAAATATATATATATATACATGTGGAGTTATGTACTTAACAAAAAAAGGTGAAATAACTGAAAACATGTTTTATATTCTAGTTTCTTCAAAATAGCCACCCTTTGCTCTGATTACTGCTTTGCACACTTTGACATTCTCTCGATGAGCTTCAACAGGTAGTAATCTGAAATGGTTTTCACTTCACAGGTGTGCCTTATCAGGGTTATTTAGTGGAATTTCTTGCTTTATCAATGGGGTTGGGACCAGCAGTTGTGTTGTGCAGAAGTCAGGTTAGTTGGACAATCATTTATTTTTCAACAGGACAATGACCCCAAACACACCTCCAGGCTGTGTAAGGGCTATTTGACCAAGAAGGAGAGTGATGGAGTGCTGTAAATGGTCATGAAAATAAAGAAAACACATTGAATGAGGAGGTGTGTCCAAACTTTTGGCCTGTACTGTATATATATACATATATACATACATATATATATATATATATATATATATATATATATATATATATATATAAAATGCGTTTTAATTATTATACTGCATAAGCATGAGGAGGAAGTCATTAATTTAAGAGCAATACTCTTCAGCTGCCTTTCCATTAGAAATTAAAAGCACTGATAATCTACCATTTCTTCTAATCTTTTCACTTTTTTTTATTTTTTAAATGACTAGATATAAAAAGTAACACAAACACCATGAGGTGTGACAGTTTCCATATTTTCTAGTATTATAAAGTAATGATTTATGTTCATTATGATATAAATAATACCAAAATAAAAATGGGTTTTATGGTTCGTTTTCATTTCATGGTAATGACCAGGTTGTCTGCAGCAATAGTGTTAGTCTTCACTTGTGCTTTGATTGCAGCACTGAATGTGATGTCACAATGCAGACTAAATTTAAGATGGTGGTGTGTTATTATCAAAGTTTTGGATGAATCTCTCAAAAGAATCAACTCACAATTGCAGGTTACTTAAGAAAAGAATCTTGATATAGCCGGGACTTTTTCTTTGATTTTTTTTTACCTCTGATTTGAACATAATGACCCGTTTTCCTTTTGACTTCTGGTTTAGACCTTCTGCTTGTTTGACTTTTCTCCTGAAAGTCACCTCTGGCAACTTTTATTTCCCAGCCCATTTTCATTATTTAAATCCATCACGAGAAGCTTTTTCATGCACGCAACAAAAACACTATAATCCTAAACATTATTTTCTCAAAAAAGGCTGCATAATGACTATATTCTGGAGACAGTGTTGAACATTTCCAACTATTTTTACCCTAATTTTTGTGTCTCTATTCTCAAAATGTTTTTAACAGGGAGGGGACAGAATGAACTAGTAGTTTCTTCCTTCTGTACTCATTGAAAAACAATTTGCTGCAGAAGTTTGCTTTTAAACCTTTTATAATTCATGCTTTATGAAGCTAAAGACTAAGCAAAGTACCCGTCACTAATATACAGTACCTGCCAGGAATACGCCTTGTTGAGCTCATTAGTTTTTACTTGAGATGCTGACAAACACTGAAGGCAATGCCTCCCTGGATGACTGACGTTAAAGTACAAAGGTCCTTATTTCTGGTAAGAGATTCTTAGTAATAATTTAGTGCTATCATTTTATGTGTGCTGCTTGAGTATATACACTTTTGAATCAAACCTTTCAAGTTAACTTTCAGCATGCTCTTCTAGTGAAAGCTAAATAGTATTTATTATTTTCAGTTCATATACTGCGATTTGCTTAAGCTTGTTTTCAGCATGTTCATAGCTACACATACAGTTGTAGTTTTTTTCTGTTAACAAAACTGTAGGACACATGAACCACCCTGTTTTTGACTTAGACAGACTAATACAATTATAGGCGGATCTTGGGTTATATTAGCCTTGATTTACTACAGATTTTTGTGTTTAATTGAATTACAATTAATTTTTATCGAAAAAGCAAACTAGTTTTGACACAGATGATTAAGCAACAGACGTCACTAATGGTGAGGAATAGCATTGCACACTACAGATATTGTCATCATTTTCAATCATTTTGTGCTTTCATGCGCATGTGTCAACCAAATGTAAAAAGCAGCTTGTGTAATAAGCTGGCTGTTTAGCTGGAATGGAAGGACCAATCATATATATGTCTGGTGTCATGTGTCCCATTTGCTGGTGGGGGGGGGGAGTAGCATGCAGTAGTCCCTTAGCAAAGACAACATGTGTCACCAAATGTAACCAGCAGTTGTGCAAAAAGCCTTTGCACAAGTAAACTGCTCGACAGACAGCAGTCCATTTAGCTGAGGAGCAGTAGTGCCTGCTGTTTGTAATTCCCACCATTCTAAGAAAGCCTTGCAGGCCTGCTGTCTCTGGGAGTACAGCTGCTGGTAGGTTAAGTGACACTCTTAGCAATCCCTCAGCAAACACAGCATGTCTCTGCTGAATAATCAATACTCAGTCAGTGGTACCTTTTCATGCCATCATTGTGCTTTTTCTACCTCCATGAGGTATGGAATCACTATCAATAACTGTAGGATTTTTAAGTATTACGCCTACATACCATATATAGCTGTGGTTCATTTTAGTGTGAATTTTTCGTCTTTTGTGACTTAAAAGTATTGTAATGTTGCTTCAGTGCCACTTAATTAAAAAATATGAAATGTTTTTCTGTAAAATAAGCTAGTAAAGTATTCCACATTTTTGCCAATACTTCCATTAACAGTAATTTTTAGTGCAAGATCCAACCTTGTAACCTGGAGGCTACCTGTATTCCTAATGTGAGAAAATAATGCTTATGTCCTCCTTATGTCTACCATATAAGGACGTGACAGAGTCCTTCCCATCTTTTTTCCTAATTTAAGATCTAATCTGACTCTAATCTAATGGACTGGAACGGATTTTCTCACGCTGGGACTGCAGATTGTCTCCTTTCACAGGCTCTATCATCTGTGCCGGGCCAAATTTATGCAGAAGGAACTTGACCTTAAATTTTCTATTCCTGCAACAACACTGCAAAAAGCTTCAGTATTATCTTCAGTGCTATTATTACTGTAGACTTTGATAAAATAGCTTGAAGTTATTCTGATAGCCTTGATTGTGTTCTGCCTTTCCAACCACATCATCCTCCAAAGTAGGTGTGAAACCTTTTTGGATATTACAAATTAATGAAAAAATAAACTTTCCTCTGTTCAGGGTATACCAATGGTTATGATCAAATATCACAGGGTATAGTAAAAGCAGCACTGTAGTTATACTTAAGGAATCTACAAAATAAAGAGAAGATAACATAAAAAATAAGAGCCAATACAAATAAAGGTGTTTCATTATGAGGCCTTACCGTAATGTTGCAGCTGGGTACGCTATCTTATGGTTACTTCCAATCAAGCCTGCAATCACTTCTGAGGTTTCTTTACTACAACAATACTTGACTGGAACACCCTCAGGTGGTCCCTGAAGTGCCAGCACTGCTGAGTTACCTAGGAAAAGCCATTATCTCCAAGATAGCCCACCTAATACCTGACCTCTTAAATGGTCAACTTGGTCCCAATAACCCAAGCCGGGGGCTCTGCCATTTTTATATGTGTCTAGCTGCTATAATACAGTGTAGTTGCGAATGAATGTGTCATATAACCCATTTGATCTGTGAACATTTTTCAGGATTGGCATATATTTACTTCTAAACCTATAGATACTGTAATCCATTCTTCGGTCCATTTGCTGATCTTGTTTAATCCAGTTTAGGATCAAACTGAGGCACCTCCTATTCCACAAACAGTTAATGGCTAAAGTAAACTAACTATGCTATGAATAAGACCCAAACTCAGCCACCTACTAAGTGCATTTACATGCACACTCAAAACTGGGACCAAGAGAATAACTCAATTAAGGCAAAGACCTGGAGCCTCATGTATAAACAGTGCGTACGCACAGAAATGTTGCGTAAGAACATTTCCACGTTCAAATCGTGATGTATAAATCCTACACTTGGCGTAAAGCCACGCACTTTTCCACGGTACCTCATACCCTGTCGTACACAAGTTCTCCGCTCGGTTTTGCAGACTGGCAGCACCCAGCGTCAAAGCAGTGCTACTGTTCCTGTGTGGTTACTCTTTATTTCTTAGAACCACATTCCTGACGCGGCTTTATAAATACACTGAAACTAACCACATATTGTTTATTAGTGTAATGCATTTGATTTTAATTAACCTGTAACAATATAATGGTCCAGGGAATAGCCATAGTATTCCAAATACCATAACTGCTTTAGCGTTGTAACTCTCACTGCACCTTGTTTTTCCTTCTTTTAGCTGCTCCCGTTAAGGGTTGCCACAACGGATCATCTTTTTCCATATTACTCTCACTGCACCACTCGGAGTATTTATATCACTGTATCTGAGTGGGGAATCACAGCAGCAGCTGATCAGAAAGAGAATTATCGGTATACAGCATCAAGCCCACACTGCCTCAGCCACTGCAAAACGTTTCAAAGCCTTTCCTGTACGGACCTCGTGGTTCAGACACAATTTCATCCCAAGAACAATAAACGCACTCAATCAAGTGCTCCTTGTAGAACTGTTTGTACTTATAAGTACAATTACCCCAATGTAAACTTGCACTACAGTTATAATATTGCACAACCTGTGCCACTTTATAAAGCGCATATTTACATATGATGATGATATCATTTTTAAGATGAAATGCAGCAAAATATGTTGATTATATTATACAGATACAACTTTAACTTCATTTAAATAATCTGTATTGTTAATAATTAAACATTTGAGGACACGGTGCCACAGCACTAGCTAGTTCACGGACTGTTCCTGCCTTGCGCTGTATATTTGCTGAGGATGGCGCAACACTGGAAGGATAGATGGATAGAATAATTAAACACATACTATGATGATATTTCAGTGTTCCTTAAAAGTTTTGAAGAATCATCGTTGTAAGCTTACAGATGGCTTAACGTCTATTACAGAGCTGATTATGTGGCGATTGGGTATTTGGAAAAAGAAAAGTAAGGACAGAAATTGGAGGATAGTATGTTTAAAAGAGACAGTACTGCTACAATACTTTCATCGAAGGTCGCACACAATTACGCACCGTGTTCCCCTGTTTAATAACATGCTTTAACTCCTATCATCATGAAAAAGATATCACTTATACATCTCAATATTTTAATTATTCAGAGAGCTGTAATATCACGAATGTAATGGATTCTGTGTCCTGTCGGAGAAAGAGAAAGAACGGAAGCACATAGTGATTCACACACATAGAGCACATTGAAGATCAAATACAAAACAAAGCATTTAACAGGCTACTTTAGTTACGCTGGCATTTGAGAAACTAGTAAATTTAACAATTTTAAGATGAAGTTTATGTTCTACTTTAATGACAAAATAAACTACGTGATTAAAGTGGATGTTTCGAGATTGAAGTTAACATTTCGTGCTTTTTTCCTACTCTGTGCCTTTTTTTCTCACTGTACCCTAATAAGCTTCCATATGACACTCAGACGGTGGGCTACGTCTCACCTTTTCACGGTGACTTTGATATGTGACAACTTCTTTTTTATGTCGGGCACTGTGCGACTTTGTGAACTTGAGCTTGTTTCTCCAACACGCTATGTCACTCGATCAGCTTCCTTTTGTTGATTATACCACTGTATAAACCAACAAATAGTATGTCTTTCTTTGCCTCCACTTGGTATTCGCTGAAATTCTTATATTTTCCCTCTTGCTTTTGCCATTGCCTTTTCACAGAACGCTGAGCTTAAGGTCTATTTATATTAATTTGCATATTCAAAGAAGCGTAATTCTGGGAGGAGATGGGGCGGGACAGAAGGTGCGTGCATGTGCGTTAGTTTTCACGCTGATTGGGATTTATGTAGTGGAAGAACGCGGAAGTTGGAGTACGCACAGATTCCTGCATATGGAATTTTCTGTGTGTAAGCACATTTCGGCTTGTGCTTACTTCATGTTATAGTGCGAATTCTACGGACGGCGTTATGCATGAAGGCCCCTGGTTTCTTAAAAACCTTGTTTACATGTGCAAGTACGTTTCTGGAGTTTTCCTTTGGCAAAACAATCTGACATCATTAAACTGCAAAAAAAAAAAAATATTTAAACCTCATCATTGTTTATCATAAATCCGAAATCAAGCACGGAACCTTTTCATTTAGTCTTTCAGTGGCTCCAAAATAAGTAACATTTATCTCTTTTTTAAATCTCAACCTGAGCCATCAGTGATTTACGGAATGAACACTGGCCCATACAGTCACACTGTTTCAACAGAGCAAATAGCTGGATTAAAAATAAACATACTTTATTTAAAGGTTTCTGTAACCAGATTTGCGAGTGAACACGTAGCTCACTTTTTTCTGCTTAGTCGTGCGACTGAGTTCTACAGACCAACACTGTTCCCAAAATTATGCTGCTGAAATTTTGCAATTTCTGAAATACTGAGACAGATCATTTCAACCAGGAGAAAGAATAATGCAATTAAAATTTATCTTGTGGACGTTTCTGCCATTGGCCATTCAAGCATATGTGGAGCTAAAACATGCGTTCGATCAGAGTGCAACAGATATATGCAGACTATAAAATCGTTAACTGTAACCATGTAAGGGTTTACATGGCCAAATAACCAGATTACTTAAAGAGAAACCTACTGTACTTGTCTTAACCTGGGTTCTCAGACACCAATGACCCAGTTTCCCTAACTGGGATAAGGGTTTATTTTAGAAGCCAGGTTTCTTTGAATAACTGAGTTATTAACACACATGTAAATGCACTGACTGTAAATGCTTTTTCATCCTTTTGATACTGAATCAACAATAAGTAAGGAGGCTTTCTTTTCTTGGCTCAGTTAAAAAGCAAAGAGCATCAGAATCAGAATCACATTTATTGGCCAACTATGGCCAAGAAAACTGATTCAGATTTTTTTTATGACTTTCCAAGTATGTTACATGACAAACATACACAAAATTAAAAAGTACACACCTGAAATAAATACAAGACAAAGAATCTAAAAATGTAAACATATGGATACAAAATACAAAGTACTGCAAATAATACTGAAATAAATGCTGAATTTGGCATTAGCTCTATGTAAGAATATTGTAAGATACTGGAGGTTTGGGTAGGAAGACTGAGCAAGGATTGCCAAATTAGCCATTTGTGAGCTTGATGGCCTGTGGAAAGAAGTTGTTTGTATATCTGCTTGTTTTTGCTGTAGTTTAGTCTATAACGCCTGAGACATGGGGAAGTTCAAAGAGGTTGTGGCCTGGATGTAAGGTGTCAGTGGTAATTTTCCCTATCCACTTCACAACTCTGAAATAGTACTGGACCTGTGAGGTGGGAAGACTGATGCCAGTGATCTTTCCGGCATTCCAGACCATTCTTTGTCACCTGTTCTTGTCATATTTAGTAGTTGATCCAAACTAAACTGTAATGGATGAACTTAGAACAGACTCTATGACTGCTGTATAGAAATGCATAGCAGCAGTTGCTATAGTAGATTGAATTCCATCAGCTGTCACAGGAAGTTCATTTGCTTCTGGGCCTTTCCTAAGATGGAAACTATGTTGGTGTTTCACGTCAAATCCTGGGTGATTATATATCCTAGACATGTGAAGGTTTACACAACTGGCACATTACTGTTACATATTGAGAGGTGAGGTAATACTGGGGTCCCTCCTGAAAACTACTGCCATCTCTATAGTTTTGAGAGTGTTTAGCTCCAGACTGTTCTGACCACACCATATGGCCAGCAGCTTAACCACCCTTCTGTATGAAGACCTGTCACCATTTCTGAGTCTAATTGATGGGCTAAGTCATCTGTATAGTAGAGAAGTTTAACAGAAGGGTCCTCAGAAGCACAGTCATTAGTATAGAGAGAGAAGAACAGTGGGGAGAGCACACAATCCTGGTGGGTGCAATTGCTGATTGCACATGATCTGTTTCCTATTTGTCAGGAAAATAGTAATCCACTGACAGGTGGAAGGAGGAATAGAAAGTTTAGAGTAGAGGAGTTCAGGGATGACTGTGTTAAACACTAAGCAGAAGTCCACAAGCAGAATCCTTGCATACATCTCTGGGTTGTGAAAATGTGGCAGAATGTAGTGCAGGCCCTTACTGATGCCATCATCCACTGACTTGTTTGCTCAATACGCAAACTGAAGGGGGTCCAACAGGGGAGCTGTGATGCCCTTCGGGTGAACTAACACCAGCCTCTTAAAAGTTTTCATGACAACTGATGTCAAACTAATAAATAATTCTGTAGTCATTCAGTCCTTTAATACTGGAATTTTTTTTTGATTGGTATGATTGTGACTTGTTTGAAGTATAAGGGAACTACACACAGAACTAATAATTTGCTGAAAACACTTGTAATGATAGAGGCCAGATGATCAGCTCAGATTTTTAAAGCAATCGGGTAAGAAACCATCTGGATCTTCTGCTTTCTTGATGTGTTGTCTCTTAGAGAACAACCACACATCTTTTTTAAAGAAATTTAGGGTAAGTAGTGCAGGTTGAACAGTAGAGAAAGGCCTCACTAGAGCATTTTATAACTTAAGCATAACCTCACTTGACTTGTACTTGACAAATTGTGCTATATATGCTAACATCCTGTTAGCCTTCTTGATTGCTTCTGTACACTGTCTGGATGTAGGAAGTGAAGGGTTTAGTATGACTCACAGGTCCTTTTTATAAGATGTATTTCCTAGTTTCAGCCAATCCACTGAGTATTAAATGTTAACATTTCTACTTCCTTTGTGTAATACTATACACATTTATTTACATTAAACTTAATCTGCTGTAAATGTGCCCAAGCCTATATGCTGTCCAGGTCTCTCTATAGCAATTTAGCTGATTCTGCATTATCTGTCCTTCAAGCTAGTTTGGTATCATGTGGAAACTTCACCAGCTTGTTGTTTATATTAATGTTTAGATTATTTATGTATATTTTAAATAATGACCCCAGTATTGATCCTTGAGGAACACCATTTTCAGTATAACCTAATTCTAATAAGGTTCCTCTAACTATAATCCTGCGTTCCTGGGGCCTCATGCATAACGGCGTGTGTAGAATTCACATAAAACATAGTGCACGGGCAAAAGTGGAAATGTTCGTACGCACAAAAAATTCTAGATGCATAAATCTGAGCGTTTGCCAACTTCCACGTTCTTCCCTCCTTAAATCCCGGTCAGCGTGAAAAGTAACGCACATGCACGCACCTGCTGCCACTCCCTAAATTCCTCCCAGAATTATGCCTCTTTGAATATGCAAATCAATATACTGTAAATAGCCCTTAAGCTCAGCGTTCTGTGAAAAGACAATGGCAAAAGCACGGGGGAAATAGAAGAATTTCAGCAAATACCAAGTGGAAGCAAGGAAAAACATACTATTTGTTGGTTTAAACTGTGGTATAAACAACAAAATGAAGTTGATTGAGCTGAGGGTGTCGGAGAAACTCGAAAACTCAAGTTCACAAAGTTGCACCGTGCTTGAAATAAAAAAGTAGTTGTCAGATATCAAAGTCGCAATGAAAAGGCGAGTCGTAGCCTACCATCTGAGTGTCATATGAAAGCTTATTAGGGTACAGAGAAAAAAAAATAGGAACACAGTGGGGAAAAAAGCTCGAAATGTCAACTTCAATCTCGAAATTTCCACTTTAATCACGTAGTTTATTTTGTCATTAAAGTAGAACATCATAAACTTAATCTTAAAATCGTTTAATTTACTAGTTTCTCAAATCCCATTGTAACTAAAGTAGCACGTTAAATGCTTTGTTTTGTATTTGATCTTCTATGTGCTCTATGTGTGTGAATCACTACGTGCTTCAGGGCTTCTCTTTCTCCAGCAGGACACAGAATCCATTACATTCGTGATATTACAGCTCTCTGAATAATTAAAATACTGAGATGTCTATGTGATATAATTTTCATGATGATAGGACTTAAATCATGTTATTTAACATGGGAACACGGTGGCGCAGTGATTGTCTTACACAAGATGCTTGCTGCGCCATGCGCGACCTTCGATGAACTACTTTATTGTAGCAGTACTGTCTCTTTCAATCATACTAACCCCAAATTCCTCTCCTTACTTTTCTTTCTCCAAATACCCAATCGCCACACAATCAGCTCTGTAATAGATGTTAAGCCATCTGTAAGTTTAGAACGCCGATTCTATAAAACTTTTAAGGAACATTGAAATATCTTCATAGTACATTTTTAATTATTCTATCCGTCTATCCTTCCAGTGTCACGCCAGCACAAGCAAGAATACAGCGCGAGGCTGGAACAATCTGTGAATGGAACTCAAGCTCCTCACTAGCGCTGCGGCACTGTGTCCTGGCATGTTTAATTATTAACAATATAGATTATTTAAATGAAGTTAAAGTTTTATCTGTATAATATATTTTGAAGCATTTCATCTTAAAAATTATATCATCACCATATGTAAATACGCGCTTTATGAAGTGGCTCAGGTTGTGCAATATTATAAGTGTAGTGCAAGTTTACAGTGAGGTAATTGTACTTATAAGTACAAACAGTTCTACAAGGAGCACTTGATGGACTGATTGAGTACGTTTATAGTTCTTGGGATGAAACTGTTTCTGAACCGCGAGGTCCGTACAGGAAAGTCTTTGAAACGTTTACCGTGTGAGAGCAGTTCAATAGACAGCATGGCTGAGGCAGTGTGTGCTTGATGCTGTATACTGATAATTCTCTTTCCCAGCTTCTGTAGATCTTTGATTCCCCACTCAGATATAGTGATATAAATACTCAGTGGTGCTGTGAGAGTAATATGGAAAAGGATGATCTGCTGTGGCAACCCCTAACAGGAGCAGCTGAAAGAAGACCATTCCGTGGACCATTATACAGTAATCCCTCCTCGATCGCGGGGGTTGCGTTCCAGACCCCCCTGCGATAGGTGAAAATCCGCGAAGTAGAAACCATATGTTTGTATGGTTATTTTTATATATTTTAAGCCCTTATAATCTTTCCCACACTGTTTATAAATATTCCCCGCAGAGTTATACAGCATGATCCCTTTGTATTCTCTTAGATATTAGGTAAGATTCATTGAAATTATGTATATAAACACACTGTTTATATACAGTAAAACCTAAATATTATTTTAAAGATATTGAGTGTCTCTGATATCGCATATGTTACAGCCATTACGATAGACAGGCCACCAGCAATAAATACGTACAATGCAAGAAAAATAGTATACAGTAAATGTGTGTACAGTGACACTAAATGTACGTACATGTACTAAGTACTGTAAGTAGAAAATTAATTATGGTTACTCACCAACAATGACACGATGACTTGTCCGATAACAATGAGTTTAATTGTACTGCACAACAAAGGAGATCATTACAGCTCTCTTCTAAAAGAGCCGCTTCAGGCGATTGTGTAGCACTGCCGTTGTTCTTCTTCTGGCAGTCTTCAATCCAAATCCCTAAAGCAGATTCCATCCAGACTACTGCCTTATTACATCCACTTACAACTCGTTTTGCACCCTGGTTAAAAGGACACTGCGGCCGTAGATCTTATATTCCTTTCCTACTTTTTAAATAAAAAGAATCATAGCCTTCAACAAATCCAAAACGTTTACCTTTTCGGCAATCGTTAACATCTTCGTTGGCGCTTGGGCACGGCCCCTGAAGCAGTAGCAGATCGTTTTGGAGCCATAATGAAGGGCTTGACTATGCACAAAGATAAACACAAAAGAGCACAACACAGCGAAACATGTTGATGCTGAATGAGCGAGACAAGACTTCCTGGTTAACACTGCATTCAGCACGCAGGAACTTAACTGCGTGCTCTGATTGGTTAGCTTCTCAGTCATCCGCCAATAGCGTCCCTTGTATGAAATCAACTGGGCAAACCAACTGAGGAAGCATGTACAGGAAGTAAAAAGACACAAAAAATCTGCGTAATATATATTTAGTTATGCTTTCATATAAAATCCGCGATAGAGTGAAGCCGCGAAAGTCAAAGCGCGATATAGTGAGGGATTACTGTATTGTTACAAGTTAATTACAATCAGATGCATTAAACTAATAAACAATATGCGGTTAATTTCAGTGTATTTATAAAGCCGTGTCAAGGATGTGGATCTGAAAAAGAAAGGGTAACCACACAGGAACAGTAGCACTGCTTTGATGCTGGGTGCCACCAGTCTGCAAAACTGAGTGGAGAACTTGCGTACGCCAGGGTATAACGTACTGTGGAAATGTGCGTGGCTTTACGCCAAGTTTAGGTTTTATACATCGTGATTTGAAAGTGGAAACGTTCTTACGCAACATTTTTGTGCGTACGCACTGTTTATACATGAGGCTCCTGGTGTCTAAGCCAATTTTGTATCAATCTACATACTACACCCTGAATTCCCATGTTTTCGATTAAATTTCCACTTCTTTTAGTTTGATTCACACCTATTTTAGTTTGATAAAGGAAAAAAAAGCTGTGTATAAAGCAATGAGTATCCACATTCACTCTTATTTGTCATAAATTTGTGACCATTTTATCTCTAACATTTCCAGACAGCATTACCCTTATCCCTCCTGATATCTTTGAAAATGGACAAGAAACATGCACATATATTGAAATGTTAAAACATGAAAAACCCTATTGAAGACAGAATATATTTTTCATTATATATGATATTTATTATTTGTACCTACAGAGTAACATCAGAAAGTTCCTAAAAGAAATCAGGAAATATTTTTACAATAGATCTAATAAAAAGAACTCAGCTTGATACACTTATTCCACTAATTAAAAGGAAACTTGCAGTTCAAGCTCAATGAATGAAATCATTCAAGAAGAGAATCAGATCATTGGTTGAGAACAAAACACTCAAGAAGAACACAAAGAAAAACCACAATATGCTTGAAATATCATTAATATCATAGATTGCCAGGGGAGGTTTTGCTTTGTTTCTAGCATGCCTTGTTCTGTGGCCTTGCCATGTTAGAAAACTATAAGCTTCTTGTATTGGACCTACAGTACGCCTCGTTTCAGAAAATAAAAAAGGCAGTGGTGGATGGGGAGTATAGAGAAAGCAATTATTAATTTTATTTACCTAGCTTTTTTTTATTGCCTGTGGAGCCTTCCTTGTAACAATTATGTTAATGTCTATTCATCTTTATTTTTTGCTTTTTTTATTCTTAGATTTTCTTCTCCCTTTGTTACCAGCTGGTTTGTAAAATTTAAAAATTAATTATAAGCACAAGGTACTTAGACACAGAAGTGAATTAGTAGCAATTAAGAAAAAAAACAGGTAGTTTTTAATATGCTTTAACAGGTTAGACTGTTAGCTGAAAAATGAAGCTAAACAGCGACCTGCAAGAGGTTGCTTTACCCCTTATTATGCGCAGTCAGCATGGGCATCTATTTTAACTAAAAGCCTAATAGGTGAAACTCTGTAGTGCTGCAAATAAAAGAAAAAAGGCACAAAATAAACATGTCAAAAATAGGAAAAGAATATGCAAAAGCATAGTCAGAAGTAGAAAAGTAACTATAGCAAGTATAAAACATGTAGTCATTATGTGTCTTTTTTTCATGATGGTCACCATATTTCCAGGACTGTTTTTATAGTGTGACCACACCAATCTTGAAGAATAACCATGTCCCCAGCACAAGGATTTGGTCATCCTGAATGCTGGAAAAATGTAAGAAAAGCATGACAGATATTTATAATAAGCTTAAATATTTTCTGGAAGTATAATCCCCATAATAAAAGTCCATATTATTTTGCCATAAATCTTTATAAACTTGAATCCTTAGCAAAGTAACCAATATTGTGATAGACAACAAGAGATCAGAGAATGCCCAGGAAATGAAAACCATAAAAAAGACCAGGGTAAATCATGATATGAGACCAGTTAACGTTCATTTGTACCAGAAAGAAACAAAGATGGAGTTGTCAACCCAAACCTCAAAAACAAAGTCAAATTTATACAATAATTGTTCTACCAAAACTGTTGAAAATGGAATGCCTCAGGTTCAAATGAAAATACGACCAGAACATGTAAGGTTAAACAAAAAGCGTGAGGTTAAACAACAAAGTTACCAGAAAGTCACATTAAAGAATGTCAAAGCCCAAAACGTGATCTAATAATTGTGGTGAAGACACTGAAGCAGGGAAGGAATCAAAAGGAAATGTGTTCAGGAAAGGTTTTTGTTTTGTACCCACAACTCTGGACAATGTCTGTTTCATAACACTAGCTTATATATTGACGTGTCAATGACATCACATAATTTCCAGGGCCATGTCCCTAATAACTGCATCCAAACTAAAGGAACACAAAATGGCTGCCACATTAAAACCAATATGTTGTCAAAATAAACAAAAGATATAACAATAAATTGAAAGCCCCACAATAAACAGTAATCACAAAATGAATGTGAAAGTGAATTTAGAATAGTTCAAAACCTAAAAAGAAAAGCACCAAGGCTCAGACCAAAATTTATAACAGTATCATTGCAAAGTTGTATCTAGAAATCTTTGGCCCTAACAGCAATAAATTGTAAGAGAAAATGAGTGGAAATTCACCATCTTAACACTAGAATCTCTGAAGCCTATGAAAAAAGTTGTTATCCCGGGCCACCTTAAATTCCTTCACACCTCTCCATCAAAGTCTTTTGTTTTGTAAATACATCGATCAACATAAACAGCAAGTAGCCTGCCATCCTATCCCCCGACCGATGAGGCTGAAGTTCTTCCAGCTCATGTCTCTTTATCTGGGTGTGAGGTGCCTGAAGTTGTATAGAGTAAATAATATATCATTATTTGGACTACATGAATTTCTTATGTGTTCCCTTTCTATAACGTAAATGTTGAATGACAGGAAATGTGAGGCAAGAAATTTTGGAACATATAACTAAAACAGAAAATTATTCAACATATTGTAATATTCGTAAAATGCTGACGTGAAATGTATAATGTGTGAAGACTAAAGTCCAAATATCAAATAAATACATGTACTTTTATTCAAGAATATAACCAAAAAAAATCATTGTTTTCATCTTGCTGTCAATGAGTTAAAAGCCCAAGCTCAAATGTCAATCAACAGAAAGTTAATATGTCTTCTTGGATGGTGCAGAGGTAAGAGGTGTTGTCCTACAATCAAAAGGTTACCCTGGTGCTAAGAGGCAGGAATGCTAGCTCTGCAAGACCATTCTGCCTATACACTAAAATATTGGTATCAAACATACTAAACGTTAACCTGATTGAAAATAAATGTATAACTATAACGTTTGTTCACTTTGTGTCAGTAGACAACTGAAACATGGTCCTGGCAGCAGCAAGCAATATTTTTGTGAAATAACACAATTTTGCAAAATAATGCAGTAATTTAATAATATTAATGTAAGTCATTTAATAATATTTTTTTTTCTGAGTGGCAGGAATACGCTAAACCTAGTCCAGGTTTTCAAAACACTAAATGTCATTGATAATGTAGATCCAGCAGAATTCTTTCAACTTAACAGTGAATCACGTAATTGAGGGTATCTTTGGAAATATGGGGGAAGTGCACTTAGGACTGAAGCCAAGAAGAATCTCTTTTAACAAAAAGTTGTGAGGATCCAGAAAAAAACTACCGAGTCTGGTAGTTAAAGCAGAAAATTTGACAACCTTTAAGAACTGTATGGATGAGATATTGGGACAACTTAGCTCTTAGAAAAACAAATGAGCTTGTTGAAATGAATGGTCTCCTCTTGTATGTCAAATTTCTTATGTACTGTGTATACTCTGGTCTCATTTCAGAAAGACGTGAGTGTTAACTGGTGACTCTAAATTGGCTGTTTGTGTGCACTGCAATATGCTAGTATCTTATCCAGAAATGGCTCCAGCCTCTGATGATACTGCAGCATAGCTGGTGTTTGCAACAAAATATGGAAAACGCAAGTTGAGAATTTGAGTGGATCACATTTTTTTCACTTCACTATTATCATTGTAGGAGCTATTTAAAGAATGCTATGTTACATCCAGGGGGTATTCCCTGGTTTGCATTAATTTTCTGTATTTATGTTGCTTTTGTTAACTTTAAATTATTATTTTCCATTTCTCTTGGTTATTTTGGTTGCTTTTAAGTAGGTTTCATTCATTTTATTTGTGCGATATGTCTTTAAATGTGAGTCTGTTCTTGTGTTTTTTGGGTGATACCTCAAGAGGAGGTGATTCTCCTCTGGCTATTCAAGTTCTAGAGATGAGAATCATAAGGGGTGTTGCACTGAAATATACTGGAGTCAATTAAAAATATTGTTTTTTTCATGTTTATTTAATAGTCTTTTGATGTTTTTGTGTCATTTATTGGATTTTGGCTTTGGATTGTGTTTTGGGACTTGCTTGCCTGGGATTACCTTTTTGGCAGTCTTTTTTAAAAAGTTTTTCTTTTTCTTAAATAAATATTATCATTTATAAAGATTACTTTTGTGGACTGTTTCTTCAAGCCAATTGTGTTTTTTTATGTTTCCCTTGAGAGGCTCTTTGAAATACTTTTAAGACAAAATTCCCAGTGCAGGCCAGTAGATTTTGGGGTCAAGCTGCCTAGAGCAAAATCTATTGTAGGCCTTTCCTAGCACAGCTTTTTGGATATTTTGAAGACATCACCACCCCTTTAACCATATGCAGGACTCTGCATCATAACAAAGACAGTAAATCATCCAGTTAATCTAGTGAATTTGGATGGCTACCGTGTTAGTAAGAATGCTCCAGTGTTGCATCAGATATTTTTAAATAGACGCATTCTAATCACATGTATTGTTTGACAACCCAGCTATAAACATAAGAATTAATTTCACATAAGAGTTAGCCACTGCTAAATTGATTATGTATGTTATGGGCCATAACTGAGAATTACCACAATTAAAATGTGTTGACCCCATGATTTTCATGACAAAAATGTGTGATTTTAATGGTAAAATATGAGAAGTCTGTCATATCTGTTGATTAAAATTTACTAGAGAGACTTTACCAAAATGAATAGGCTGGTGGCATTTTACAATGCTAAAATCTGTGCCAACTCATTTCAACGGAGTCATTTATATTTGAATTACTAGCAGAATACCCGCGCTTCGCAGCGGAGAAGTAATGTGTTAAAGAAGCAATGAAAAAGAAAAGGAAACATTTTGAAAATAACGTAACATGATTGTCAATGTAATTGTTTTGTCACTGTTGTGAGTGATGAGTGTTGCTGTCATATATATATATATATATATATATATATATATATATATATATATATATTTACACACACACACATAAACATATATATA
>JANRMT010028174.1:77051073-77089711 GCA_026402145.1 Polypterus bichir lapradei
GTGCTATTGTGGTTTTGCTTGTGTGCTTCAGTAAGTTACCGTCCCCTCGCTCTTACTTTTTTACCGTTCATCTAATGAATACACTGAGTATGGCTTTACCAAAACAATCATTGATCGCGAATAAAGTATCCATTATTCATGAAGCTTCAATAGGTGAATAGGTGATCTGTCTTTCTGCGTTAACCGCATGCGTTTTCATACGTCTCAAACTAAGGGGATGCGAGGTTAAAATAAATCGAGAAGCGCGCGTACATACTTAGTGCATCCCCTCTCGGGAATCGAACCTCGGACGTGGGCGCTACAGTCGAATGCTTTAGTATCGCGCCACGGCGTGTGGTTTATCTATTTGAGCATAGCAGTGTAATTCAGTTTTTGTTCAGCACTCTTTGGAACTGTTACTTTTTGTCTGCGCACTGCGTCAGTTCACGTGAGCTGCTGAATATGGTTTTATATATATGTCACTCGCTCGCTTCTAATTGTTTCGCTGCCTTCTTAATTATATAATGCATGTTTTCTAAAGCGCGTTTTGTAGCTCTTCCTGGCTTTCTACGTAATGCGTGATTACGTGAGAGGCGTGATGATGTCACACGAAACTCCGCCCCTCGAGCTGAACTCCATTACAGTAAATGGAGAAAAACAGCTTCCAGTTATGACCATTACGCGTAGAATTTCGAAATGAAACCTGCCCAACTTTTGTAAGGAAGCTGTAAGGAATAAGCCTGCCAAATTTCAGCCTTCTACCTACACGGGAAGTTGGAGAATTAGTGATGAGTCAGTCAGTCAGTCAGTCAGTCAGTGAGTGAGTGAGTGAGTGAGGGCTTTGCCGTTTATTAGTATAGATTATGTTCAGGTGACTCAGAAAGACAGACAGACACAAAGGCAGTAGCCTCAATCCAGTGGTCAATGTTGAGTGTACAGTTTTTTAGGTAAAATAATTTGATACATTTATAGAGATAAAATTCTAGCTTTAATTAATCGTACAACAATGTAGCTCAAAGTATTTTACAAGACAACAAAGACAAAGTTACAAGAAAAGAAAAACAAGATTAGGCAATAATATTAAAAAATAAGTAACAACAAATCAAGGAAAGGTCTGATGGGTGGGAGGACAGAAAAAATAAACTAACAAAAAAAAAAAATCTGCAGGGGTTCCAAGGCCAAAAGACCGCCCAGCCCCTGCTTCGCATTCTACCTAACATAAACGTTTCTAAATCAGTCCTCTTTGTTTTCATGCTTCACATGACAATTAAGTCAAACATACATTGAATAATGAATTACAATATATTGCACAATTACATTTCAGTACATAATATATTAAAACATAAAGTCACAATATTATTTTAAAATGAAGAAAGCATCAGGATAATATTGTATTATGAGAGACTGTGATGCCCCATAACCATCACATACGGTCTACCAAGGGCATTTGGTAGTTATATTGAGGACTAGCAAAATACCCGCTCTTCACAGAGGAGAAGTAGTGTGTTAAAGAAGTTATGAAAAAGAAAAGGAAACATTTTAAAAATAGCATGACATGGTTGTCAATGTAATTGTTTTGTCACTGTTATGAGTGTTGCTGTCATATATATATATACACCCACACACACACACATACATAAACATATATATACATTTACACATATACATATATACATATACATACATATCTGCACATATATATACAGACACACACACATATATATACACATACATACACACACACATATATACATATCTACATATATATACATATATACATACATATCTATATATATACACATATATACTGTATATATCCATATCTACATATATATCTACATACATATCTACATATATATACAGTATATACCTATCTACATATATATATACATATCTACATTATATATATATATATATATATATATATATATACACACACACTTACATACATACATACATACAGTATATATATATGTATGTGTCTATATGTGTGTGTGTGTGTGTGTGTGTATATATATATATATATACATACTGTAGCTGATTACCCATTGGCTTCGCTCACTGAGTGCAAGGGAAAAAATAAAATGTAGTCTATAAGTTATTAAACAGTAAAACATTAATGTTTTAAGAAGTAAAGATACATTAAGCACTACTGGAGTGGTTTCGGGTAAACTACATTTTAAAGACGGTATAACACAACAGGTAAGTAGTACTAACAGCAGCTAAAATGTATATGGATCATCTCTCGGTAGTTGATCCCTTTTGAAAGGCGCTACACGACGGCTGTGGTATAGAAATTACATTTTCTATGTGAACGTCCAAATTTCTGCCTGTGGTAATGTGCCTTACCGGCATTACCAGCAATTAAAGAAAATTAGTTTTGTGTCCTCTGCAGTGTTAAGAGAGAAAGGCTTTGGTTTGGGATAAAAGGAAAAAAGGTGTAAAGAAAGGAAACTTGCCTTTTTGTTTTATATAGTGTAGAGAGACGTCTTCGCTGATGATATGAGCGCCTTTTGGGGACCATCGCGGTGGGTCTCATGTAGACTGGAGAGACGGCCCTGCCATTAACCAGCCGGGATGGCACTGTCGGTCCTCTACTCCTGTGCGTGTCTTCCGCGACCTCATAATCGTATACGTGCAAAAGAATGTGTGAAGCGCCTTAATATTAGTTTGCCGCAGTCTAGAAAAGGGATCCCGTGTTTGCAGTTGTCTGGGCTATAGCTCAGGGGAAGGAGGAAAAAATTAAAAGTGCTTACTTTCACTTAAGGCAGAAGCGCAGTCGGCGTCTCAAAGGCCTGCCTAGCTACGCGCGCACGCCGGCTGCTCAACCTTTATAGTATTTTTGCAGGGCAGGAGAGGCCACTTTTTGCAGACACGTTCACGTGATCAAAAGTCTCCACGCTCTTTGGAGGTCTTGCTTGTTCTCTGCCTACTGCGTTCACAGTCAGTTCACGTGAGCCGCTCGGAGTACATGCATCGAAGGTTCTCCGCTGTGCTTGTGCTATCTCGTGCGATCTTACTATGTCCACGGCTTTATTTAATGTTAGCTAAGTCCCAGCACTTAAACGTTTCTCTCGCACTTTCGCTGAGTTTGTCCCAAACACAAGTCTATCCCTGACCAATTCATCTTTTTTTTGCATAAGCACAGCCTTTCACCCGCGAATATTTAGCGGCAGCTTTTCTCTTGGATTGCTGCTGACTGACGGCCTTATATGGACAGGCACTCAATTACGTGGGAGGCGTGACGATGAGGGACGCAACTCCGCCTCACACTGCGACCGAGCTGCAGGCTATTGCCGTATATATGTACATAAGTAGGTTCCAGTTATGACCGTTACGCGTAGAATTTCGAAATGAAACCTGCCTAACTTTTGTAAGTAAGCTGTAAGGAATGAGCCTGCCAAATTTCAGCCTTCTACCTACACGGGAAGTTGGAGAATTAGTGATGAGTCAGTCAGTCAGTCAGTCAGTCAGTCAGTCAGTCAGTCAGTGAGGGCTTTGCCTTTTATTAGTATAGATAAACCAGGGTGAGTGAGATAGATACAGACAAGGTGGTACAAGAAGTAGACAGTTCTTTATTCAAAATTGATATAAAAAATGTCATGTATCAAACGTAGAAGTGAGTTCAGTGAACCATAACTCAAACAAGTGCATCTAATCATTGTTCCCATGTACATAAATGTAAAATAAAGAGAAATATTCTTAACAGGAAAAAACACAAACACTCCTGTCTTTTCGCTTCACTCTTCTTCAGGCTGCATGAAGGAAGCCAAGGACTTTCCAAATTGAAAGGAAAACACAATACTCCCAGTCCTTTCCCTTCTCCCTTTTTACAAGTTGCTCAAGGGACTCAAGGATTTCTCCTAAAAAAGAAAAATTAATCAAATGAAACTAATATCCAGATCACACCACGTTTCCCACTTCTTACACTCTAAGGGATAATCAAAGAGTAATGTGCACCCTCTCCTAACCTTACTCGGGCTGCTCAAGAGGACTCTGACAGACTTTTCCACAGAAAAAACAAACCTGATCTCTAACATTTTTCCATTTTTTACATCCAAGGGAATCCTTTCTCTAATCCCGATGGACACATCACCCACTGCAATTACCTACTGTGCCTAAATGTAGTTTGTTCTGTGCACTGCAATCTAGAAGGAACTCCTTGAATTTTGACGTGTGTGTACAGCAATGGACACAACTCTGACTACTCTCCATTAACTAATCTCTTTATTGTGCCCTTTAAATCAAACTGAAACAGCTTCACTAACTATTATTGTATTCCTCACAGGTCTGTACCATATGCTGGGATGCCTCCTCTTGCCCAGGATCTGATGAGTTGTATAGCACTCCGCCACTTGCTCCTCCACTGTCTCAGACATGCACAAACCCACGCAACTGCTCTTACGTTTTCTTCGCCAGAGGTGTCATAAGCACCACTTTCAAAGTTCTCACGATTAGCATCCATTGTCACTATTTAAACAAATATGAAATGTCAACAGTTACGCCCCCAAGAGCTAAAAAACATTGCCATAGTGCAACTCATTGTACAGATGCTGGCCATGCTATGTCCTGGCTTTTTTTCTGGCCATGGAATAAACCAAAAGAGTGCTTAGGAGCATTTGCTGCAGACACAGTACCAAACCACAATATAGCACAACTGCTAAGAACTTCAGCATGTGTCTATTATGCTCACATTGAAAGATCAAGTCGTCATATAAACATCAGGCACAAAAAATGGGAAAAACAAAAGAGAAGTCAGAAGTAAAAAAAAAACAATAAATAAAAAGCAATCACCAAAACAAAATCACAAAACATAAAAAAGGTATCAGTTCTTTGTCCCTAACTTACACTAAGGAAGATTTTTTTGGTTTCTTCTTTATGTGAAAGAGATTCAATTAGCAGGTTAACATGCTACAGTCTGCAGCCATCTTATATAAGAAAAGTGTGGTGACAAAATATGTCATGTGGTTTCCGCATTGCATGACAAGCAACAACTTTAGCAACCATAACCATAAACAAGATGACTTTTTCCATGAAAACTTTCAAACAAAGTAGCAGTTTGCTGATGTCATCTGTCACATACATCTGTAATGGGAGGCAGCTAAAGGACTCGAAAGACCAGAGGAAGGCAGTGTTCACTAACCCTTTCTCTCTTTCCTCTGCAGACAAGCCAAAGGGAAATCCCACTTGAGTCTAAGGACATTACTTCCAGTTCTGGCCATTCTGACATCATTTCCTTCAGTTCACCTATATAACTGCCATTTTGTGTCAGTTTTACTGTATTGGACTGCAGTCTGTAAAGACACATTTCTTTGCTCTATCTGCATTTTCAAGTATACAAGGTGCCTACCTCAAACTTTTTTCTGGTTTTTGTGCTCTTTATTTCTACACATCATCATAATGATAAAATAACAAACAATAGAAAAAAATACATTAAAAGTCCAGATATGATAGACACTAATTTGTTGGGTGTCTAAGGACAGATACAAAAGTGTTGTATGATATTGTAGCACACTGCAATCACTAATGCAAGTGAGTAAAATAGACCTCTTGTAATTTGACTATAATGGCCAACAGATTTTTTATGATAGCAGTGAGATTGTCAGTAGCTTCTCTACCACCTACTATTTGAGGACATAAAACAATGTCAGTCTCTCCCTCCCTCTAACTTCTGCAATGCACTTGATTAACCACATTAACCAACTCACTTTTCTTGTTGTTCCTTTCTATTTTTTTGGTCAACCCGACCATTATTTTCTGTTCCAGTTGTTATCAACTGGTCATATCTTTTTTTAAGAAAGATCTTTAGTTAGCATAACTTAGATTTCATTTCAGCTACAGTGTATGGACTTATAAATTGCTGTTCATTTTACTAAATCTGTGTGTAGTCTTAAGGTAAAGTTTGCACGGTTACTTACAACACTGTTTTATTATATTTGTAAAACTATGTAAACCTGAGCCATTCTTTAGTGAAGAAGGCTATATCAAAAATTCATGCAATTAAACTGAATGTAAAATTTTAAAAATATTTTTTAAAATATATTAAAAATAGAATATATAAACTCAAGCACTTTAATTCACAGAATAGTTAATTTACAAATTAAATTTGCCTTGTTTACACTTATGTTTTACCTTGTATATACTACATAAATATTTTCTGATGCTGCAGAGCCCTGATCAATATTAAATGTATTGATTAAACTATTGGAGAGGTTTTGACCTAGACAAGGTCCCAATTTTGATATGTTCTTGTATCATTTATTTCAGAAGAATGTCCATAACCTTTCCACATGATTCAAAAGATGAATATAATTTGGTGTGTTTGTGGACAACTCACCCATTAGATAATAAATATGAGCCAGTAGGGTTGCAGATTTCACCAGTAATTGAATGATTTAAGTCAGATAGGTCTGAACTACTTGTTTATGAGGTTTAGGAAATGTATGTCTAATGGCAGCTTCCATCATAGTTCCTCATCAAAATTAGGCCTCAGAAAATTCAGGGAAGACTTGTAAGCATAAGGAAGGTCTGACCCTGAAAATCCTAAGCAAGCTTGAGTCCTGCACACTACAAAGACAAGGTCACAAATTGAACCGACAAAACCTCAGGACCAAAGAAAAAAAAGTAACCTTTTAAGAATGCATTTTATTGATAAGTAAACCTGAAATACCGAAAGTTGCTCCAAAGAACAAAATTCCAAAGTAACCGAAAACCAAGTACAGAATTCAAAGAGCAAACCCTAAACAAGCCAAGGCCCAGTAAACATGGAATCACAATAAGGATTCCTTAAATAAAAAGCAGTATTCACAATCGGGGTATCTAAAAATAGGAGCCAGTCCACAAAAGTGGTAAATGTAATGGCTCAACAAAGAATTGTAGCAAATATTACAGGGAGGTGAGGAAAAAAGCAAAAATGCAGTAACACAAAATACAAGCAAATTCTTAAAAAAGAAAGCAAATAACACTACGAAACAGAGATATAATCCTTACAGTCAGTGCTTAAATATCAAAATTCTGCTTCTAGTTCCAACAAATAAATGTTACTTTGTTGAGATCTCAAGTTCAGCCAAGAAGATTTGATTATTTAATTTGAATCTCTGACCTGCTTGGGTGGTAGACCATATCAAGCGCTAACAGAGACAATCAGTGGTGTGAGAAGTAGAATTGTCCTTTGTCAAACAGAGCACAATTGATGTTTTTCACTGTTTGTCTTCAGTCTCTAAAAATTACTGAGACATCATTTTGGTGGTTTGGTGGATTCTCGTGGTCACAGAATCTGTTTGTCAAATGTCTTTATGGTGGAGACATTTTTTGACTTTGTATGACCTGTGTATTGCTACCCGTGATTGCTATTCAGGCTGACCAGAAGTGTGCAACACATGACATCATTACCACGATGGTTGAAACGTCAGCATTGTGCACATCCTGGTTGTCCAGATGTCTGTAGATTCAACTTAAAAGAATTGGAATACTATTTGTTTGCTTACTTGAAATTCTCTTTGGTTTTGAAATCTCTTTTACATTTCTTGTTTTGGCCCAGTTACACAAAATATTCTGGTGGGCAATCCCACTGCTCTGTTCATTCCCTACAATTTTTGTTTGATGTGCTTGGCTTTATTTATGAAATTCTTATTCTGCTGGTCACGACCATAGCTTGCGTACTCCAACTTTGCTGTGTCCCTGATTCAAATTATAAATCGTAACTGTTGTACCCCTGCACAGTCAGTACAGTAAGTTAGAGGAGATCTTCAGTACTTCAGCTGTTAGGGTCACTTGTATGTCTGAAGTTACAGTGAGGGGCTGACTATGATATTCATCTGGAGAATCAATCATAGAGTAACTAAGGCTGCCTGAGCTTGGTTAAAGTAAATTGTAATTGTAATATTCTACAGTATATAAACTCTCTGTTTTCAGTGAAGTAAATTAAAATATTTGAAATTTTTAGGCTTAAAGAAAGAAATGTTTGAAGTTGTTGCTTTGTCCATTAAAATCATTTAAAGTTGATTCTGTAACAGAGTCATAAGAAATGAATTGCAATAAATTGTGCATGTGTAAAAAAAAAGGTACTGTTTAAAATGTATGCTGGAGGCACAGGCATTGTTGAATATCTACATTTCCAGCATGGAGAATCTTGTGTTTTATTTTCTTTTAGTATTTTTTTTTTTTTTTGGCTCCTCTTAAAATTTTGTTAGACAAGATATCTTACGGAAACAATTGAAACCATATGATTAGCTTGCACTTTAAGGGAATGGGATATTTGGCAGGGATCACTGGCAGCTAGGGTAACTTTTTTAAGTTTAAAATTATTTGGCAACACAGTGAATTAGCATAGTGCTGTAGGTGTAAATTCCCTGTATCAATGAAGTATATCAGATCCAGTTAAAAAGAGCGGAGAGACATTAAAACTGCTCAAATCTAGCTTTACAGTAATACAATGTTTTGTTCATACACATAACAAGTTAAAATTTAAAGCACAACTGACATGCCAGTCAACGCTAAAAAGATTATTTTTCAGTTCTTTTCTTTTTGTCTCTACACAATCCTCTGAAGCACGTTTTCTACATAATAAAGACAATGGCATGTTTCATTTCACTTTGTGAACCAGTGTCTGTGTCATAACTTATATCGGCAATGCAAGAATTCAGGGGAAAAAAACAAAAAACTTTTCACTAGACTAGATTTCCTGATTGCCTTTGGTCTGTAAAACAGCAAGCGGTCTGCTCTTTTTTTTTAAAGGGCCTAAAAAAGATATTCTGAATAAAGAATGCTATTTCATTTTTAAACAACACTGTCGTTTTTTTGTGATCAAGGAAAAGAAGAAGTGTGCTAGCAAAGAAAGAATAAACACTCTCAGGTCCATGTATGCCAGCCGCAATTCAAGGCTGTTTCCCTTCACTCCTACCAACACATCTTTTCTGCACCAGATGTTCAACCAGCTTCATATTCTCACTTAAAAGGAAAAAAAGTCTTTGCCATATGAGACCTCTGAAAGCTGAGACTGACAGTCACATACTTGCTGTTGTATTTATTTCTCATTTTATGTGAACTCAGTTGATTTGGATCAGGTTACAGTCTACCATACTGTATGTGATCTGTCTCATTCATTAAGAAAAATCTTATAGATGTTAAGAAGTACAGTTGTTCCTTTTTAAAATTATGAACAACAGACAGGAGTTTTGTTAATAAGGGTGTCATGGTTAGAAGCCTGTGTTAACATTATATCTTTTAACTGAGAATTAAAAAGGGCTTCTTATTGTAGAATTATATAGAGGACAGCAGAACTGAACACAAACTTAAACACCCTTTTCTGCAGAAAAAAGCATACATTTGTAACTTACTAAATGACTACAAAAACCTTTTATCAGATTATAATAAATTGTTTATTTTCCAAAATTCAAAATATTTGTTTCACTATTTCCATTATATTATTTCAGTTAACTAAATATGCAAATTGCAACATATTCCTATCTTGCACCCAGTATTTGACTTTTTAACACAATGATTTTAACTGTTAATTCTGTAATATCATTTAATACTTTGTGTAGTGCTTCCAGTAGCTTTTAAATATACATAGTGACAAGTTTTGTAGACTTGATTGTAATCTTTAAAATACACACTTTGGCATTTCTTTCTAACAAATATCCAGCACTTAGCAACAATTCACAAATTGTAATTCAATTAAATTTTATTAAAACTCATCTTATTCACAGCAGCACACTTCTCAAAAGACAGGTTCAGAAGAGATTACACAAATTTACAAAAATAAAGAATTAATTAAGACACAAAAACAACACGTATACACAAATTAGAAAATATTCTAGCCCACTTAATCCATAACAGAGTGGTGGGTGTGCTGGAGCCTATTTCAGTTAGCACGGGATGCTAGGCAGGAATAAACCCTGGCTGGGATGCCAGTCCATTGCAGGGTGAACACACACACACACACCCACACACCAAACACACACTAGGACCAATATAGTGTAGCCAATTCACCTAACCTGCATGTCTTTGGACAGTGGGAGGAGCTTCTGGAGAAAAACCCACTCACACCTGAAGAGAACATGCAAACTTACTGCAAGGCAGCTACTGAATCACCATGCTGCCCAGTTTACATTCTCACACAAAATTACAGTTTAGGATGAATGGACTGTCTCAAGCCCCTTCCCCTTCATTATATATGTATTTTAAAACATTTTTTATGTTTTGTGCCAGAGAGTGGTGATGTGTTGCATGTTAAGCCAATGTCACTTTAGACTTCTTGTAGTTGGTTATTTCAGATTTGTTGACTGTAGCTGCTGATCTTGTCAATTGCCCATGTCAGTTTACACAACTAGAAATCGCTGGGCATGTCAAATTTACCAACTACAGAATGACTTTCCAGCACACATGTTCTCGGCTCTTTTTGTGACTGCCAATAACATGTTGCCTGACAAAGCTAGTGCTGTACGAAGAGTTAATAGGTATAGCAAGTTGAACAGCAGTCTGTTTCTCCTTTTTTCATTGTGTTCTTCTTCATCTTTTGTCTCCCATTAGAGGTTGTCACAACAGATCATCTGTTTCCATATTTTCCTGTCCTCTGCATCTTGTTCTGTTACACCCATCACCTGCATGTTCTCTCTTACCACATTCATAAATGTCCTCTCAGGCCTTTCTCTTTTCCTCTTTCCTGGAAGTTCTATTCCGAGCATCCTTTTCCCAATATACCAAACATCTCTCCTCTGCACATGTCCAAACCAACACAATCTCTCCTCTCTGACTTCCCTGGTATCTGTTCTTCCAACCATCCAAACTGAGCTGACCCTCTAATGTACTCATTTCTAATACTGTCTATCCTCATCACAACTAATGCAAATCATAACATCTTTAACTCTGCCACCTCCAGCTCTGTCTCCTGTCTTTTTGGTCTGTGCCACCATCTCCAACCCATATAACATGGCTGGACTCACTATCATTTTGTAGACCTTCCCTTTCACTCTTGCTGGTACTCGTCTGTCACAAATCACTCCTGACACTCTTTTCTACCCATCTCCACCCTGCCTGCACTCTTTACCTCTCTTCCACACTCCCTGTTACTATGTATTGTTATTGATCCCAAGTATTTAAACTCATCCACCTTTGCCAGCTCTACTCCCTGTATCCACACTATTCCATTGATCTCTCTGCCATTCACACATGTGTACTCTGTCTTGTTCCTGCTGACTTTCATTCCTCTCCTCTCAAGGGTATATCTTCACCTCTACAGGGTCTCCTCCACCTGCTCCCTACACTTGTTACAGATCATAATGTCTTCTGCAAACATCATAGTCCATGGGTACTCATGTCTAATCTCATCTGTCAACCTATCCATCAACATTGCAAATAAGAAAGGACTCAGAGTCGATCCCTGATGAGCCAATTCCCTCATCCATATCCTGCATGACTCTTACATACTTCTCTGCCAACTATGTCTAACTTGCTAAAATGATGTAAATAAAGGCTACAACAGAAAAATGCTGAAAAAGTTGTCTAAAATGACATGGCCTTTAGTAGTACAAGTAGGAACTTCACTGTACACAAAATACTTATAGTAATGCTAATGCAATTATACTTGATTAATTTTTTACCTTTTCTTGTACAAGGGTCTTCAGAAACACTAGTATTAAACCTTGTTACAAAAATTAAAGTGATTATTTAAAAGGTAAAAAAAGATGGTATAAAGAAAGGGAGAGCACAAAGTAGTAAATGAATAGGCAAGAATGTAGAAAAATGATAGCATCACTGGCCTGCCTGCATCAATATTGTACTGCGTGGCAAGCAGGGTGATTTCCCCATTTTACCCATCTTTGGAGTACCTTACAAAGCTTTCTTCTTGCCTTCTCTTTTACCTGTCTCTCTTTCTGTATCGCTTTAATAATTCCCAGTTCTCACTTGCCAAAATTGAGTCTTGACTCAGACTCTTTAAAGTCAGAAGTTGGCCTTTGGGACTTTTTCCATTGTTTCTTGCAGGCCTATAACATCTCAGTAATATCATGCAATATTTTCTTCTGTTAGTCACTGAAACAACTGCACCCAAAGTTCAGCTATTGATTCCAAAGACTAGACAGGCATGTCAGCTTGCAGGCTGTCTGTTATTATCTGTCAGTAGCAAGACACCACCAGTTTCTAGATGGCCTTACCTGCTTCCTTCTAACATTCTGGAACAATAGTGCAGACATCCTGCAAGTCTGCCATGAACTCGGAATTGATACTACTGTGGCTACATATTACTCCACCAGGACCCTGATGAGCCCTCCTATCTCATCCCTCCCATTTCAGTAACCCCTAACTAATTGGAAGACTCTAGCAACACATTAATATAATTTAAACACTTGTATGACATGGGAAGAAAAAAAACAAATTTGATAGGGATTCATATATTATTGGATTATGATTAGCCTGTCATTTACCATTCCATTTAAAAGTATTTTTTGTTTTTTTACATTTTATGATTGCCAGGCCAGCTGGAAATGACAGAAAGTAGCCCTGCAGGGTTGCTCCAAAATTTGCGGGAAGGTCCTGTAAGCACTGATCCCTAGACAGGGACCTAGTAAGGCCTTTAACTCGGGTGGAATACTGAACTTTAATCTGGGAGCGTAGACAGCTCTGCTGGAAAACAGGACACTGAATTCTGTTCCAGGGGAGACACCCTGCAGTGTGGCTTCCTGGCAGCCTCTGTTAAACACTGTAGCAAAATCACAAGAACAGAACTCTAAGTTTAAGAATCTAAGCAGAGTTCAGCTTCCTTCATATTACCCTCTGGAATATATCACATAAGAAGGAAGCCTTATTGAAAAACATCAAAACATATTTAAAACTTTTAATACTGCATATCGCATTTGCAAATATATAAATCACCCATATTTTGCCTTTCTCCTTAGTGATTTTTCAACTTTTCTTGCATATTAATGCACCTATGCTTGTGAGTTGCATATGGTTTTTTGTTCTCTTATGAAAATGCTCAAGGACAGAAAACACATAAAAACCCTCAAGCAACTGGTATACTTCTCAGACTAGAATATATTCCTAACTGTAATGAAGTCTCAAATGTAGAAGGTAGCCATTGATCAGTAAGTAATGTCTTTCTATTCATTAGTTGTACTAATGAGAACTTTCGAGAATATAAAGTTAAGACTGACAAGCCCTATGTTCGACTTTAACTAACACGTGCATGGGAAACTAATGCTAGGACTCTCATAGTTTATGATTATGGAGTAGAGAATACCATAAAAATTGTGGGCTATAAAAACATGATGTCCGATTCATTAAGGAAAGCCATAATTAATCTCAGTTCCACCTTTGTTAACCAATGACATCAGAAGAGATAAACTAGTTAAGGTACATGAATTGGTGGGACTTTCTTGCTGTGCTAAATAAGAATACAGTACAACACAGTTAAACTGTGGATAATCTCTTTATAGTTAGTGTTGAATGTTTTTTTAGGGCTGGGAGGACAAACGGCTAACAAATGGCTCCAATATTAGCCATCTACAGTAACTTGGTGAAACACTTGTGGAATAATACAAGGGCAGTAAGCTCATAACCAGAGATTAGCATGGGGGATGATCACTGGTAGGTTTTCACTTGGGATTACAATGTGTGGATTGGTTGAAACAAAACAGGCCTAGTATGAGCAAAATTTTGCTACATAATTGCAGCATGTATACTCCAAGTTAGGCAGAATACATTTAGTACGATCTGTATGTGAAGCTATCAATCTCATTACAAAAATGCTACCAGTGTATGACTCAGTGACCTCCTGGCTCACCAGTACAAGAAAACCCCACATATGAGATATTGTTCAACTAACCTTGATGTCTAGTTATGCAAGATATCAAGTTTTTTGTGGTTCCGCCCTGTTTTTGACACTCAAGACTCCAAAACCTCTCATTTATGGGTCATTTTTGGACCATATTTTGCACAGGAAATTATACCCTTATGATAAAGATTAAACCAACTGTCTTCAGCGAAAATGATCAGAAGAACATGAAGTTGTGCATGTCACATCTACAAACCTCAGGGGTTCCTCCCTTAATGGCATACAAGGGGTCAAAATTATTTATTTTCACAAAACTTTGGAAAAAAGGGATCAATAATATAAGAATGTGAAGTATTGTTTTATTCTGTTTTGAGTTTACTGATTACAAATATATTTTTGATATTTGATTCTCTACTGGTGATCCCAGTCCACTAACAGCTGCTACAGTACGTAACAAATGACAAGTTTTAAATTTAAGCATAAGGGGGTATTGTTTTAAACTATTACAAAGTCCGTGATTATGAATATGATAATATTTTTCAACCCTAACCCAAATTTCAATTGAGAATATGCAGACTTTAAACCTTTAAATTGTAGCATACATTTTAATATTTCAAATATTTGGTAGAACTATTCTTGTTTATTATACACTTCATGAAATTATATTATCGCATTTCAGGTGGCTTATACAAATTTAGACTTTTTATTCCTCCTTCTGGTTCGTTTATGCATTGAAAAAAGAGATCACAACTAAAATATATTTAACAATAGAAACGTTTTGGTGCATGGTGTCACAAATGCGACAAAGAGCCATAGCAAGGTTTAGGGCAGCCACCCGTATATAAAGTTGAAAAAGTGATAGCACTGATGTGCACAAATCAGTCCAAAACAGAACTGAGGGGATAGGAGAACGGTGGCGGCTTTTAAAGGCCAATAAAGGAGATGACATCAGGGGGGTCGGGACTGGAAGGGTCTTCATCCATAGGCTCGGGCCCAGAAATTATGTCAAAGGTGTTGGAACCAGAATTGATGTCACCAAGACCAGGCAGAATTTCCCATGGACGGTCTGCAGAAAAGCAAGAAAAAGGGTCAGTACACTCTGCCATCTCCCTGTCTGGTTTGGAATTACTGTCATTCAAGCCCTTTAGCTGCATCCCATGCACATGTGTGTGACAATGGCTAAGAAGAACAATACAGTGTTGTATAGTATTTTGTAGTATTTACTTGTGTATTTTGACTGACAATTATTACCAGTCTTGTGACACTTGACACTGAAACTTATCAACAGAGATGTTTCATAGAAATAGAACTAGCCTGAAACTGGAGAGAGGGGTATCCAATGAGGACAGTGGTTGATCCTTAGTTCTAGCATAGTATCCCACTCTATAACCCAGTCAGGGCCACTGCATGTTGGTATATGAGTTAGCTAGCAGTGCGTTCAATGTGCTGTGGATGTGATGCTATAAAATCTATTCACTTTATTATTCATACTATGTTTTTTGTGTTCTGGAGATGTGCAGAATAACACTAAGTGCTATTAGGTAATTGGTGCAAAGAAACAGAGGAGTAAATAGAACATCAGCAGATTTGTGATTTCTCTTAAATACAATTGGGCTATGTGTTTTAATACACCAATTAGCCACAATATTAAGACCACTGACAGGTGAAGTGAATAACATTGATTATCTTGTTACAGTGGCACATGTCAGGGGGTGGGATATATTAGACAGCAAATGAACAGTCAGTTCATGAAGGTGATATATTGGAATAAGGAAAAATGGGCAATTGTAAGAATCTGAGTGACTTTGACAAAGTCCAAATTGTGATGGCTAGCCAGCTGGGTCAGAGCATCTTCAAAACAGCAGGTTGTACAGGGTGTTCCTGGTATACAGTGATTCGTACCAACCAAAAGTGGTCCATGAAAGGACAACCAGTGAACCAGTTCATTTGATGTGCATGGTGAGCAAAGGCTAGTCCTCTGGTTCTATCTCACAGAAGAGCTACTATAGTACAAATTACTGAAAAACTTAATGCCAGTCATGAGAGAAAGGTGTCAGAACACCCAGTGCATTGCAGGTTTCTGCCAAATGGGGGTGCACAGCTGCAAACCAGTCAAAGTGCCCATGCTGACTACTGTCCACTAGGAAAAGCTCCTACAATGGTCACATGGGTATCAAAACTGGACCATAGAACAGCGGTAAAAGGTGACATGATCTGATGAATCATATTTTCATTTAAATTATGTGGATGGTTGGGTGCGTGTGTGTCATGTGGAAGAGATACATTATGGGAAGAAGGCAAGCCAGAAGAAACACTTTGATGCTCTGGGCAATGTTCCCCTGCAAAATTGTGGGTTCTGGCATTCATGTGGATGTTACTTTGAAAAACACCACCAACCTAAAGATTGTGGTGACCACATACAACCCTTCATGGCAACAGTATTCCCCGATGGCAGTGTGCTCTGTCAAACTACAAAAATTGTTAGGGAACATTTTGAGGAGTATGACAAAGAGTTCAATATGATCACTTGTCCTCCAAATTCCCCATAGCTCAAACAGAGCATCTGTGGGATGTGCTGAAAAACATCTCCCATCCATGGAAGCCCCACCACACAATTTACAGGACTTAAATGATCTGATGCTAATGTCTTGGTGCCAAATAATACAAGACAGCGTCAATGGTCTTTTGGAGTCCATACATCTACAGGTCAGAGTTGTTTTGGCAGCACAAAGAGGGTGTATACAACAATAGACAGATGACTTTAATGTTGTGGCTGATCAGTGTACATTTTTGTTTATAATGGCACTATAGATTGGCAATGTGCTGCATGTTGGTTGGATGTTCAAATAAGAATTTCACTGTAGGAGTTTCTAATTTAATGGCAAAAGATTTGCAGTCTTTACTCAGAGTCTCTAAGATTCCCTGGAATCTACTGTGTTTCAAATTAGATTTCTGAATTTCTTCATAAGGTACCGGTGTCTTGTCCAGCAGGTACAAAAAAGATTATACATGCAAAACATTTGTCTAAGTCACTAAGACACATAAGGAAAATTGCAAGTGCAAAAACTTTGACATGCCCCACCGGTAGCCTGAAGGAAAATAAACTAAAATGTGTACATTTTGTGGTTGAATATTTCATTCTCTTACATGGCCTTACATTGACAGATCTTCAGTATCGAATTAAAATAAACCAGTTCCTAGAGAGCAATTAAAATCCAACTCCATAGCATCAAACAGCAAACAGAATTGTACAAAAACATCAAAAGAAATGGAAAAAATGTACCCCTGGAAAAAATGACCCCCAAAATAATTAACCACAGATAAAAGTTGTGTTTGAAAATTTTAACAAATTGATTTACAGAGGAATCAGACAATTTAAAAAAGTTTTATCACTCCTTCAGACCTTTTTTTATTGGCGAAAATAAATATACCAACACCACAGGGCAGCACACACATGTCATCAGATACTGACCACTCAAATCTCCCATGCTGTCGTAGGCGAAAAAGTTCCAAACAAACACAAAATTGGCTTAACTGGCTATGACCATTAAGAACCAAATCCTATGTATGGAATACACTTTGTACTGTATCGATAAAAAATCAACTACACAAGTCTCTATAGACCTCTATTTGGAATTCAGAAACGTGATATATAAAATAGATTTTAAGCCATTAAAGATTGTCCCAAGATAATGATAACGCTTACCGTGGAAGGAAGAGTGAAAGGAAAATATATGTTACCAAACATCTTAGCTTGGGAATATAGACATGGTAGAGGGGCAGTGTGTCTATGTGCTACCAGACTGGAAAAGAAAAAAGACAAGTGTACCCAGAAAATTGAAAATCTCACATCCTGGATGGAAATGTGCATTGTTTCTTGAATGTGCAGATTCCAGAAAAAGAGTAAGCCCGGGCACAAAGTTCCATATTGGAACATACTGCTATGAGCTATTCCTCTTAGGAAGAGGACTTGAGGAACTGCTTTGAAGACTCAAATAAATAAAGATTTTGAGGTTACAGGGAGAAGAGGAGCTGCTAAATCAAAACCTGTGATGCAGAACTACTGCTGTATTTGACCCCAGATGTAATTGAGCCTTGTTAAAGTGGAACTGGCCCCCCGTTAAGAGTTTTAGGGTTGCTTCACAGCCAGAGGCCAACTGAGTATAGAGTGAGGTGAGTTTTAGACAAGCTTTCAACAGGTGAGTGGAACAGGGGCCAGAGATAAAAGAGATCGAGAGAAGAAGAGGTCATGCTTCAGGCATGTTACTTTGAAAGGGAGCACACTACCAAGCAACTAGACTACGAAGGTAGGCCTAGTTTTTTTGGCAGGTGTTTTGTCTTACTGTACACTTTGTGATTTTTCTCTTCTTGCTTAAAGTAATCCCTCCATGTGGGCTTTATTTTATTTTCAGTGAAGACATTTTTAATCCCCATTTTTCCTATGTAGCATTATTCTTGGCTGGGGAGAAGTTGTTTGCACAGTGTCCCCACATCTTGCAATTTATACTGCAATATATACTACAATATCGGGCACAAGGCAGGAACCAGCCTACAATGGCGGACTGGTCCATTTACAGTTTCTGTTTAATTAAATGGAATGCAAGGCAGCATCTCTAACCAATGTGCCTATATGCCATTTCATAACCACACACACCAAAATCTGACACAGAAAACAATGTATACAAGGAATAGTGGTAAGTATTCTATAGATAGAGTAGCTTTTACTGAATATCCTGTTTCTTAACAAAATGCTAATTTATAAGGTATATGAAAACATCATTATTATATTTTGAAAATACTGTCAGTGTGGCTGCTTAAAGTGTCATATTAAGCAATCTGTAAAGTATTATTAAGTGGGGCAAAGTGCAGAATACATGCATGAAAGACACATTCTTGAAAATATATATGAATGTTAGTGTGCACTTTTTATAATACAGAGGTACTACATATCATACTGTTGAAGGGAATGATACAACCGATTTCTCATGGTGCTGACGGCCATGTCTCATTTGCATGTAGGTTGCATTGGGATCTTGCTTAAGGGCTGTCTTCTCGCTATGTCTCTGGCTGAAGAAGGCAGCCTGCACTTGGCATAAAAGAAGTGTCACAATCTCACTAGTCCGCTAATCAGCTTTGCTAAGGCAGATACAGGATAGACTATGTGAAGAAATTTAGATAATGACACACAGCAAGACGCAGAAATGCACACAATATTTTTGTACAGGCGCATAGAAAATACTGTGACTACTTCACTAGCTTGCCTTCTAGTGACCCCTATGGGTAGAAAAGCAATGAAGCCATTTTTCTTTATAGGTCATAATTATTGTAGAGTGATGTTTTTATAAAAAAAAATAACATGTGTATACATAAAAAATTCAAAGAAGTGTTAGAAGTGCATTTACTAATAAAACATCTGTAGAAATGAATGAAATCTGTATTCATTTTGCCACAAGACATTTTTCCTTGGCCATTCTTTGTTTGTGTGGATGTGAGTGCCCTTGTATGTCTGTGTTTGCGTGAGGTTATATAGGACAATGAGCCTAGTTAATTTTTTTCCTGCAGATATTGTACATTGTGAAACACTGTGCAAATAGATAGCTCCTGCTAGAGTGGCATATTTGCCAGTTGCCCTGAAAGCGCATTGCAGGGGGCCCTGCCAGAGGCTGCAATGTGTAAACAAAAAGTCAATTGAAGGTTTCCGTCTTAGTTGTTTGCTGTTTAGCCGCTCGCTAAAAAGCTATCTTGTATCTATCTGGTAATATTCAGCTTTACTTCATCTGCTCTTCTTCTGCAAAGAGAATTTGAAAAACTTGTTATTACAGAGCACAATTGCAATCATGATCCCTGGCCTACAATAAATTTATAAATAAATCGTACAACTAATACGTGGCACAATTCACATTTCTTCAGCTTTGGTTTCTCTTCTTCTTGTGCAGTCTATTTTATTGTTGCCACTGATTCACAGAAGTCTTTAGCATGCAGGTGATTCATTTAGTTAACGCCAATAACATTCCTATTTTTCAAGCCCAATGGGAACAGCAAAGAATGCTTAGTGCCTTAAAAAATGGCATGATGAAAGAGCTAATAAGTTGAATAGTGGGCAGATAATAACTCTGACAGTCGAGATCCTTGCATATGTATACCACCCTTCCTCTGTCAGTAATCCAGGCTTTTGGGAGCTGAAGTTCCCTAAAGATGTATTAGTGTCTTCTACACATGTGCTCTTGTGCTCTTATAATCTCTTTCACTAGCTTCTTAGCTGCTTGCTTTGTATTTAAATTTTTCCCTCTGACCAGCTAAATCCCCTTGGATGAAGTGACAGGAGCTTTTCAGCACCCAGAGCCGGGTGACAGCTGGTAGGGAGGCTTTTGAAAGAGCGCAAAGTGTTGCTTGCTAGTTTTCTTCAAGAACAGTGTCAACCACCAGCTGAGCGATTTGTAAGTTCCCCTTCAGGCAGCAAGCGCTGGAAGAGTCAAAAGTGGCTGTACCCGAGACAGCATATTACAAAAAGGAATTATTCACCTTTATACCCCCATTAGACCTTTATTCCATTTATATCTTTAGACATGTATGTGTTTATGTACTTATTTATCTCTACATTTATTTTGGTTTGACCTAAGAGGCAGAGTTCCAAAAATAAATGCTCAAGGGAAATGAAAATCATTAAAATAAAATGATTTGCCCATAAAGCATATTGAAAAATTGTTAAGAGCATGAAAGGCAGTGTTGAGGTCTAAAAGGTTTCGTTTTATGAATCTGTACTGTATTGCATGATTTGCAGGCCAATAAACTTGTAGCTTTCTGCTCAAGCCTGAGGATATCTACAAGAGCTGCCAGGTTTGTTAGACTGTGATGAACAGGTTTTGTGAGCTGAACTACCATTCACTTAGTGCTAAGTGGAGACCACCAGAATGATTTGTGTGTTAAGCTGGATTGGAACAGAGTCCTATAGAGGCAAAAGACTGAGCATTAAGCTGCAAGCCATCTAGCTGTCAGTCAGCCCTCATTTGAATCATAATGTTGCAAAGTGACAGGAGAAAAAAAAGTTATATAAACCATTTTTAAAAGAGTGAATTGGTCAACTATTTTAGCACCTTTGTTCTGCTGATAAAGATAATGAAATGGGATTTGAAATGAACAATGTCATCTTTTCCCCCCTGAGATGGGAATGCCAAGTATAATTGCTATAATTCCTCTCAGCACAGTCACGTGGCTTATTATTGTAAAGTGTTTGTTTTAAAATGACCTCAGATGGCATTCAAGAAAAGAATTCCTTTGCAAAAAGAAAAGGAAAAACATGCATTGACAATAATATGAATTGTGCATTTGTATACAAATGCCTGTGTTCAGCATTATATTTACTTTCCCATTATGGTGACTGTAACGTATTGTATTTTCGCGATTCAGTAGAGCCGATTTTCCCCTAAAAAGGAAATCTTTCTAAATTTTAGTTTTAATCACCTTATAAAAAATTTAGAATATAGAACCTTTTAACTTCTTTAACATCCATGATTCCTAGCCATATAATGTAACAATACAAATATTACATAATAAAAAGCACAATATTTAGAATTTAAATTATAGAAAGCTGGTGCCTCATGGTACAACATCTTTTCTTTACAACGGTTGAGCAAATTATGATCAATCTGCTATGGAAATACCAGCGACACAGTGTGTGGTTGTTCTCACTATGCACCATTTTTTTCATATCAGATAAAGTCTAATGTCCATTGTTATCTGAAAGCAGCTAATACTCCCTCATGGTGAGGTATTTATTGCCCATGATGATTGTTCCTTGAAAGTATTCATTTTCATTCCCGTGGTTCCTTTTGAAATACAAACAGTATTACTTTCCTGTGACTTAACAGATACTGATGAGTCAAGTTCACCTTCAGAATTCACTCCTAACACTCGGGAATATGTATTTTGTTCTTACATATAATTATTTTATTTACCAGCTTAGGAAAATTAAGCCAATTTTTAATTTTTTATAACAGCCTTATTAAGAGTTGTACATTTTTTCAGTTACCAACGTTAAAATAAAACACTAGTAGTTTTATATAAGGTAAAGAAAAATTCAATATAACTGTAGGACAGTATTTAACAGTAGGACAGTAAACTTTTATAAAAACAGTATACAGTAGTTATATTATAATGCAAAATAACATGTAACAAAGACATGAAACACAAAAAGCACCACCATGTAACATATACACAGACATATTCACATATATTTATAAATACCCATCTGTATTCTTTATTTAATGTCAATAGTTTTCTTAAACTGTAAGACAACAACACCACAGATATGAAGGATAGATTATGGGGACTTTAATCATAAATGCATAAGATGTATCATTTTGAGCTGAATTGGACCGTATTTTATACAAATAGATGATGAGTATATTTTATCATTGGCTGCTTTCCACTTATCTGAAATCTGAATAGAAAGATCCCATTCCCAATTCTGCATCAGATTATCCAGGCACACACAGGCAAAGCATGAAGACACTTTTTCTGTCTCCATCATTACTAGACTGATGAAATATTTCTAGTTTTAAAGTTTAAATTGGTTAATAATTAAATAGGTTAGTTGGCCACATAGAAACGTTTTGGGGGCACTGTCAAATACCGCAGTGCAGGTAAATGTCAGCTACTCTACAGGAAAACCATAAAGATTTTACGATGGGTTCGTCAGTGAGATGACATATCCACAATTCTCTTCTAAGAATTTGAAAATAACTTAATGCCGAAACAAAGTGTTACCTTTGAACACCACAAAGACCTACTAAGAATGGGAAGAACTTGCAGTAGTATTAATCACTCCAAACTATTTGTACTATTATGAAAAAAAAAAATCAACTAATCTCCATCAGCAGCAGCTCTAGAAAGATATGCGGTATTCTATAGTGAGAGGCTTTCATCTTTGAATCTAATATGCAGAGAATGATGGAGCCTATGTTGGTAGACCTATACATGTAGGTAGACCATTACAAAGATCTTGAGCCTTACAAATAAAGGTTTTGCCTGCAACAGAAATATTATTTATCCTTGGAATTTTAAGTGGGTCTACATTTTGAAACGGCAGCATATAATCGGGAATATAGGTGTTAATAAGTTTGTAAGTAAACAAAAAGATTTTAAAATCAATCTTTAAAAATAATGCCAATGGTGATAACAACATTTATTTCCATTACACAATTCATATACAGCATGTAGCTCAAAGTGCTTTACCAATGGCAAAGAAATACCTGCATTACAAAAAAAATTAGAAATAGTTAATAATATTAATTGTAGCTACTGGTGAGTAAGATAGGATCAAGTACAGGTCATACGCGTGCCGAAAGAAAACTCTCTGTCCAGATGTTTGTTTTAAAGGATTTAGTGAAAATTCAAAGCAAACAGTCCGCACAAGAATAAAGAAAAAGGTTTTTACACACATAGATTAAAAAAAATTGGAAAAAATGTCTCTTCTCTAAACTTAGCCTTTCTTGTGAAACGTCAGTCATTTCTAAACTTAAAGATGCTTAACTTCACCTTCAGTAAGCTGTAAACCTACGGCACTGCACATTCAATGCAGCGTGTTGCATTACATACTATTGGGCACGTTAAGGCACAGTTTAAAACCGTGTGCCCACCATGACTTACTCATGGCAAGGCAGGTCACTAACTGAGACTAATCTATAATCAGAGAGACAAGACAAATGGGTGAGCGTAAGGATCTGAGTGACTTTGACAAGGGCCAAATTATGATGGATTCGTGACTGGGTCAGAGCATCTCCAAAATGGCATATCTTGTGGGGTGTTTCCGGTATGCAGTGGTTAGTACCTACCAAAAGTGGTCCCAGAAAGGACAACCGGCGGCAGGGTCAAGGGTGCCTAAAACTCATTGATGTTAAAAAGCTTAATGCTTGTTAAGACTGAATGGTGTCACAACACATAGTTCATGACAGACACCTGTTTGCCAACGAATGTGCCTATAATGGGCATGTGAGCAGCAAAACTGGACCATGGAGCAATTGAAGGAGATTACCTAGTTTGATGAATCATGTTTTCTTTTAAACCACTTAAATGGCTTTCGCATGGCATGCGCATCGTTTACCTGGGGAAGAGATGGCAGTAGGATGCACTATGGGAAGAAGGCAAGCCTGCAGAGGCAGAGTAATGCTCTGGGAAGTTGTTCTGCTGGGAAATTTTGGGTTGAGGCCTTCATGTGGAGGTTACTTTGATTCATAGTACCTTATATAAAGGTTGCTGCAGACCACATACATCCCTTCATTGCAATGGTATTCCCTGATGGCAGTGTCCTCTTTTAGCAGATTAATGTGTCCTGTCACACTGCAAAAATTTTTCAGGAATGGTTTAAGGAACATAACAAAGAATTCAAGGTGTTGACTTGGCCCTCAAAAACTCCAGATCTCAATCTACAGATCACAATCTTGATAGAGCATCTGTGGAATGTGCTGGCTAAACAAGTCCAATTCATGGGAGCCCCATAAATAATAAATAGACAAAGAAATACACATCCCAAATTTAACTATAACTTTTTAACATCAAATAAGAGTTCTTTTTTAAAATGATCAAAACTGAAAAGTGATTTTTTAGGTGTTGCATTTCACAGCACACATCTACAATTTCTGAAGGCTTGTTAATTGAGAATTATCACAACAGGTGACGGTCAACAATGTTAATTTAACGATTCATGAAACAGCAATAACAATATTAACCAGGCTCCCCCATGGGTCCTTCAATCATGGGCCCCATGGGCAGTATGTTTGCATAGGAAGGGTCGGCTTTGCTCAGCTTTTGGAATAATAAGTAGACCATTATTAGACGATCTAAGGTTATGACTTGGAATGTAGGACAGGCATTCCAAAATATAGGAAGGAGCAAGATTATTTTTAAGCTTTATGTGCCATTAGTAGTATGTTAAAACCAATTTTTAAGGAACAGGTAACCAATGTAACAATGCTAAAACTGGTGTGATATGCTGAAATTTTCTCTTTCTGGTTAAGATTCTTGTTTCTGCATTCTGAATTGCAAATGACTGATTTCATAGGTACATGTAGGTAAAATCTACATCTTTGCTGCATTCAGGCAAATTAAAGTTCAAGCCATTTGAATTAAGAGTCATCATTGTTGCCATACTACTATAAAAACTCCAAAAAAGTTTTTTTTATTTAAAAACAAATAATTTACAAACACTCTTTACTTAATTAAAGCACTTAATTAATGGCAAAATTAAGAAAACACCTTTCAGTTTGAATAACAAATACAACTTAGTGTCATAAGCATGCAAACAAAAGTTAATGTTTTCAAATTTCATCTCCCACTACCAAAGCATAAAAAAGAAACCCTGAGCTATACCATATCTAACTTCATAGGGAATGATAGGGTAGTTTCTTCATGTTTCTGTGTGTATTAATAAGTAAACCACCCAAGGACATCGAACCATACTTTTAAGCATATGAAACAGAATTGTATATTCTATATTGTGAAAAACTGAGTTCAAGTGTAAAAGCATTATAACGGTAATGTTCACTATATACTGTGTATAGTATATAAATATATATGTGATACAGTACTTGCCAGATAATACAAAGACTACACAACACGTGTTTCGCCCTAATTGGGCTCATCAGGTGTACGCACCTTTGCTTCCTATTATGGGGATCGAACCTCAGACATCAGTGACTGAGGCGAAGTCTCTGACGTTGTGCCATGGCGGCCTGTTCACTTACTAGTAATAATAATTGAATGAATATTAACATATGAATGAAAAGACATAAAATGGGAAATTTGTCTTTGGTTATTTTTTTTTTTTTATTCAACTAGTTGCATGGTTTTCCTAATAATCTGAAGAGTGTACATTATTTCACAGTACCCCTCAGGGAATTTGTCTTATTTAAAATCATTACCTTTTCACTGTAAAAAAACTACCTCTTGGTGATTTTTTTATTCAATTTTTAGAACAGGGGCTGTCAATCTATGCTCCAAGTGCTGCATGTAAGCCTGCGTCACTTGAACATGCAGCTTAGACAAGCATCTGGATGTTACAGCTCTGCAAACGTACCCACTATCAATTATATTGGTCAATCCTTTATTTGATTTATATTTACATTTATATTTGATGGATATTTAACACTGCATTATATGTAAAAGCTCATAATCTCTCCTAATTTTGTGTGTTAAATTAGTTTATTAGAAAATTTTATGATGCCTCAAAAATCTGTGGAGTGTAGTAGTTGCTCAGCTGTTTGCAAGTTGCCATCATTCCCTGACTGCTCTTCAGTTGTTTGCTCGTGTGTGCTTTTTTCTGACCTAAAATATCACAAAAATATTTCCAAAGAAACTGGGAACTAGAAACAGTTTTTATTTTCTCATTTTTGGCTTCAACTCCATTCAAGTTTACATCCATTCATTTACAGTCTACCACTTCAGTAATACTGAGTGCAAAAATAACGAAGCCCATCTTCAGTTCAGTCAGTAAGTACAGTAAGCATTTATTGGCTCTCATAGCATATACTGTACCTACCTTATACAGGAAATACAGTAGGTATGCTGAATTAGGTTATGTTTTCAGACCTGTTTCACAAACAGTTATCTGCAATAACAATTTTTTCCTCCTACCACTGACCTGCCTATTAATTATAAGAACTGATGCCTTCTAGACAGCATCAGTTAGCTGACTAATGTAAGCATTTTACTGTACATGTTAATTTTCCTCCTCCTACTCACAGTCACTCACTAGACCTGACTTGTTATTTTTGACTTGATATTATTGCTGTCTCAGGTTTCTCGGTTGGTGTTTCAGATCAGAAGCCTATAGAATTTGACTTTTCAATTCCCTTTGCAAAAACCATTCCTGTTCGAATGACATGGATTTTTAATATAATTGTATCTGTTCTAATACAACTAATTATTTTGTCCCAGTAAGAACCCTACAGGTATCGCAACTCATGCTTTCTCAGGGTATACCCCAGAGTTTAGGGTGTTGAAAACAACTGCTTGTCGGCTTACTGTCCACTCTGTGGCTTACAATGAACACAATTAAATATATTGTTGCTCTAAATAATGCCCATTATGCTTATCATTCTCCATTATAGATGAAGATACCAGCACTCCTAAGAATCCTTTTTTTCTATAATATGCCAACTTACACAACATCACATATCATCTGCTTCTACTTCTGTATGGCAATGTCTAGTGTTTATACAGTTTTTTGGGGGATAAAGTTAGTTATAGCAGTAATTTATCACTTCACTGTTCTTCAATTTCCGATTACAACATACAGCTTCTTCGCCTTTGTGGACTGATTTTGTCACTACTCACCTTTTGTGCACCACTGAGTTAATTTCAAAGTTAACATCTTCCTCACAACTTGATTTTGCTCCAACTTCTCTTCTCAAGACTAGCACCTCAGTTACTGCAAGTCCCTCTTTTCACCTCATTATTACATCTCTAGTTCCTGGTTGTGCTCGGTCTTCTCTTAAAATTGCTGCAGTTATGCCTGTTCTTAAGAAATTTGTCTTGATCCATCTTATCTTGATAGCTTCAGGCACATCTCCAACAATATATTCCTAACTAAGGAGCTGGAGGAGGTGGCTCTAAGCAGCTTCAGGCCTGTTTACTTAAAAGGGTCTGTTAAACCTTTTCTGGTTTTCACGTTACACAAACTAAGGGTATACTTTTGAGAGTGCATAATGATCTTAATTTATATGCTGATGCTGAGGCACTCGACATTCTCCTACTCCTTGATTTCGGTGCAGCATTTAACATGTGTCAATCATAATATACTTCTATCTTGCCTCACTTCAATTGGCAAAGTTGGCACAGTTTTGTCTTGGTTTAAATCTTACCTTGCTGAGAGAAGGAATTTTGTTACAAATAGTAAATGTAAATCTTCTGCTCTTACTACTCAAGATGTACTTCAAAGATTGTCTCTCAGTCCCCTTCCTTTCTAATATATATGATCTTTTCAGGAAAAACTATTTGCTGACATAGTCTCACCTTTTTATTGCTATGCTAATGACATACATATCTATCTACCACCCGATGTTTGCTTAAATTTATTTCTGATTTTAAAACTTTCTTGATTGCCAATTTTTAAAAACTTCATTCTATCAAGACTGAAGTATTTTTGGTTGCCCCCAAAATAACAGGCTTCAGCATTAATGTTGATGGTTCAGCTTCTACAGGTTGTGCATAATTTAGGTATCCTTTTTGACTCATCTCTTATCTTTGATTCTCAAATAAGGTCACTTACCAACAATTATTATTATCAGTTTCATAATATTGCTTGTCTTGGCCTTTTACTTAATAGCAAAGATGTCAAAACACTTGTGCTGCTTTCATTACATCATATCTCCATTATTGTAACTGTTTGTTGCCATTTCTGCAAAAACATCCAATAGACTGCAATACGTCTGGATTGCAGCTGCTAGAGTTCTTACATACAATAGATGTACAGACCACATCAATCCTGTTCTTCATCATCTCCACTGGCTGCCTGTTTCATTACATATCAAATGCATGTTTGCATTTATTCCTTACAAGGTTTTATTTGGTCTGGCTGCATCATATTTTGTTCAACTACTTCATCACTATAATCATACACTATAATCACCATAACCTTATGTCCTCTGGTAGTGGGCTCCTACTAGTCCCACAAACCAAACTTTCTTCCTGCTGCATCTGGAACTCCTTACCTCAACATTTGCATTACAATTCTTCTTTCTCTTTTCTTCTTCTTTGAAAACTAATTATAAAACTTTTTATTTTGTTTAAATAATATTTTGATTTGTTTTTAATCCTATTTTTGCAAAATTGATCTATTTGTATGGAATGTTGTGTGATATCAATAAAATTATATTAAAAAACCTATTTTCTTTAGCCTTAGATTTTAATAATTGTAGGGTTTCACTATTATGTTTTTTTCTATTCTATTTTGTTATTGTTACCAGTTTTTTTAAGCATTCTATTGAATTTACTAAAAGCAAATTACATTCCATACGAGCAAAACTAAGTTCATATCAAATCAACTCCACCCATGAGAAAGAGAGCTAGACAAACAGAATAAAACTTTAATAGTAGGAAAAATAAGTAAATAAATACATTAATTAATTAATTAATTGAGTGATTGATTGATTAATAAAAATAATTAAAATAAATAAGGGAAGAGAATCCACTTCCTTAATTTAAATGCTTATTCTAAAAAATTATTAATTAGGTCCTGCCAGGTTTTAAATAAGTTTTGAAGAGATCCTCCAAGTGAGAATTAGATTTTTTCCAATTTCAAATCTACTCTATAAAATACTAAGCCTAAAAGTGCAACGATTTTGTGCAATGATTTTATGTCACGTTTTTTGTCTCGCTTTAAATCGGGCTTATTTTAATACCTACAGTACATATATATGTTTGGTATTATTCTTTTCAGAATTTATCGAACTTTAATGTGATGTTGTTATATTTTCAGATTCTTATTCCATTTTTAAATTATAAACTAAAAAATATCAAGAACTCTTGTCCTGTGAGATGAGACTTTGTGCCAAGAGATTTAACCACACCCAGGACCGGAAATAAAAGACAAAGAGTACGACGGATGCTGTACAGGCTTTTAAATGTTCGAAGCTCTGCGCAAGATGCAGATCACATGGCGCAGCAGCAGCAGCAAACCAGCAGCTGACGAGCAAAGAGGAGGTAAAATGAAAACTGTATTTGTTTCCCATTGTATCACTTTTTAAGAGGGGGTTTCGGAGGAGTGACCGCATCTCCTTGGGGTGCGTTCAGCCCCCTCTTCACAACACAAGCGGCAGAAATGTGAAGAGGCTGGCACGTAGCACAGACCGGGGGGGTTGGCGAAGGAAGCAAGCAGGGGACGAACCCCCTAGTAGTATATAACATCAGTTACCCATTAGCTTAAAATATGTGGGTTAGGCTTCTTCCAGCTGAGCAAGATAAATCTACGTGATAGTAGTGAGGTAAAGGCAATTACAGTGTGTTTGTCCTTCTCCACTTTAAATCCATCTGGAAATACACCAAACACAGTTGTTAGTGGATTAGGAAGGATTGTGACACCAAGGCTGTCTGAAAGACATTTAAAGATTTTAGCCCAGAATGATGTTAATTTGGTGCAGGTCCAAAACATATGGCCCAATGAGGCTGGAGATCAATTGCAATGTTTGCAGGTTGGATCTTGCCCTGGAAACATTTTGGACAATTTTAAACAAGACATATGTCCTCGATAGATAATTTTAAGTTGAATAATTGTATGCTTTGTGCATATGGAGCTAGTTTCTTATGTTTCTAATAATGTGTAAAGCATTCTTGGGTATAATAATATATTTTTTTTAAGTTTTGATTGAAAAAAATATAAAATAAAACATTGGTGTCATTAGCAGGTAAATATGTATGTTTTGTTTTTGTGTAAGCTTAACATGTAGTACCCTTTTTAAAGAAACATAGATTTTTTATAGTGCAACCCAGCTACAATTAGATTGTTGATTGTAAGAGCTGCGATCCTTAGTAAAAAACATTGAGAACCTCAGTTGTAGAACCAGTCACCCTATCAGTGACAGGAAATAAAGGGATATATTGAAGGGATTCTATACACAACCAGAAGTGAGAAACACATTGAAGAGCTGGATATCATTAACATGGGATATGAACACAAAATCAAACTGGCACATTAACTATCTAGGTGGCAACATGTATATATTTAACAGAAGGTGACCTGTAATGAAACATTAGACATATATAAACGAAAAACCCATGTGTGTGTGTATGGAGCAATCCGCTCTGTTCACACACAACCACAGTCACTAGATGTATGTAGTTTTACATTTTTTCACCGCTTACATGCACTTCAGTCCTCACTACGAAAGACGTGTGTGTATATGGAGCAGTCCGCTGTGCTCACTGGTACTTGCACATTGTACGTAAACACAACAAGCTACCATATGTTTGCCTGAGACAGGTTCCAGCCTGTGCTGCTCAATTTGTCCCACAGCTGCACTCGACTACATATCTGTCTCGGTCAAGTTGCGACCTGTCCCAGCCCACTTAGCTGACGCCTCTGCAAGTTCAACAATATAGTAAATCTGCTAGGGAGTCTTCGGTTGTTTTTTTTGTCTCAAAGTCCACACGCAGCTTGTTAAGAAATAATTTAGAGAACTAGATTCACCACCAAACTCACCAAACTGCAAATTACTAAAAAGGCAGGAGTATGGCCAGGGTAGCACAACTCCAGCATAGTGTTTTCAGGCAGAATAATGTGAAACAAAAGAATCAGAAAGGAAAACCTTCACTTATCAAAAATGAATAAGTTATTTATTATTGTCTTACACCCAAAACATGGTGATAAGCCATATGGTCATGATACTGTGACTTTATTGGGAACAATAGGAAATTGTCAGCAAACAAAACAAAAAGGACATAATGATATATATACACAAAATAATGTCAGTTAGTGCCATTAAAATCTTAGTTGTGGAGAAAGTTCTGCATACTAAGGTCCAGTGAGTTAAATGGATTTTTATGGTTAAGTTAAAATCTCACTTCATCTCATCAGCACTTTTCCTGGGAAGGATCATGGCTTAAGTAGAATTCCTTTAGTACAAGCTTTTTAGATGGCACCTTTATCGGATTCTGTAACATTTTACATTATGTCAGTAAGAAAGTAAAGACATAGGTCTTTTATAAAGTATGTCATTTTTATATGGAAAAAGTATTGCACTGCATGCAATATGTAATGCAGTCAAACTGGATGAGAGAATGCTCCTTATTTATCTGTAAGTATTAAATATTGTAATAGCACATGTATGTGTATCACTAATATAGCTTGTTTCACATAACAAAATATGAATAATTGTGATATGATATGATTCATGTATGTTTGGTAAAATATCTTCAAGAAAAAAATCACTTATTTTATGCATCTTTGGTTTCTTGTATGAAGAAAAACTTTCTAAAGTTTGTGTAAATATATTATGTGCAAGCTTCTCATGGTCTAAATGGATAGCTCATTCAAAATAACATGATGGCATACATTCAAATAATTTGCCTACAGCCACTCAGTGAACTGAATGTGGCTATTTAACTTACCATTTTCAGATAGCAAGTCGAGCTTCAGAGCTGTCAGGCTATTTCTACAACAAATCTAAAATGCACTGACTACAATAAGATATTAATTACACATTAAATATACTACCTGTATAAGGTAGGTAAAGTATATGCTAAAGCCAACAAACTGTGAATTAACTCTGAATGGAAATTAGCACAACTTTATCTGGATCAAGCTGATTGTTTGTTTCATGAGAGATGAATTTTCTCCAAATTCACTACTCTTAAAAAAAAAAATATTCATAAAAGTGCTGCAAAATTAATTCCTACCAGATTAAACTGGAGCGCCAATATTTTTTATTGAATTTTCTCACAGTGCTCAAATTATAATGTGCTTTAGTAGATTGCAGGTCATTCACTCTGTTACTGGGATATTATTTTTCTTTTCTTCACCTTGTATTTCCCTCTTTCCGACAGCACTATTGATGAAGACCTCAGGAAAAAAAAATACCAGAGCCCAAGACACTTTGATGGCCTTTCCTCTGTGTAATTATACTTACTCTTGATAACACTAAAGACATGTCTTATTGGTGCTGGCATAGACTGCTTTCCTTTTCACTGAGAGATGGATTGTTTCTGCAGGCCCTGATGGCCTTCAAATTATCTGAGCACAGTAAAGAGAGCAGAGTGAATTTTATTTTAACTCATTTTATTTCTAAATTTATTTCACAGTAGCTGGAAGGCGATGACTGCCCCAGTAGTCACGCCAATTGTTATCTGCAGGACTTGATTACGTTTAGGCCTGGTCTCTCATTTTGAGCAAGACACAGTTAATGGAGAGAGAAATGAAAAGTGCATTGAGTCAGAGTGTGTTTGTGGTAATTTGTGACACATTCACTTTATTCTCTTCTTTGTTTATTCCCTTCCCTTCACTGCTGGTTCTGGCGGAAGAAAAGGAGCAGATAAGCAAATTCAGTAGAAGACTGTTAGGGTTGTTAAAGAAAATGAATCTATATCTCTATCTCCTTTGCCATTGTTGCCAATAATTGGAGCAGTGTTCATCTATAGAGTAAAATGCCAACAAGGCCCAGCTTAACAAAACAATTCGCTTTCTCTTATTTTACAACATATTTTTCATTGACAGCACTAGTTATTTTCTTTGAGTGTGCCTACAATGTATATAATGATCTATTATTGGACAGGCAGCAAGAGCCCTGAAAAAAGTAATATTAAAGTGACCCAATCATATTGATTAAACTGAGAGAACAGCTCTATTCATTGCAAATCAATGTTGCAGATAATCTTGATTTTTATGAAGATTTTAAGTGATTGTATGACCCCCCTCCCATAAGTTCAATCTTGAAAATGTTATATGGAAAAAGCAAGATAAATGTTCAAGAAAGGGAGTTTAAGCTCTAGAGAAGAATCAATGCATTCAGTAGTGCATAGACCATTACATGAAATAAATTGAATCAGTATTCATACAGTAAGTAATGACACTAATAAACAGAATATTTTCAAGTTCTCTTTACCCAATGTCTACTTTAGGTGGGGTTTTTTTTGGATAAAATTTTAATTTATTTATGTCTTTTTCATGTTTATGTTGTTTGGCTGGTGATTTTATATTGTTTCTCAGGTGTAAGATGGTCGCACTACAGTGACATTACGCAGTAAGCAGTGTCACATAGTCCTGTAGGAGCAGCCAAGTGTATTAATATGTAAGTGTACTGAGTTGTAATAAATACTGAATGTCACTGTGATTCATATTTTAAATGGTTGTGCAAGTATATAGTCTATCTTTGCTAAACTTGCACATTCATACAAGTATACTCATCAGCTTGTATCAGAAAAATTATTTTACTTAATGCAAATTCTATATGAGGAGGATTTAGAAATGGGTAAATAGGACCTATTTTAACAAGATCACCAACAACAACAACATTATTTCTATAATACATGTTTATACACGGAACATAGCTCAAAGTTCTTTATGAGATGTGAAAGAAATAGTTACAAGAAAAGAAAAACAAAATAACATTAGATAAGAATAATAATGAGCAAATTAAAAATTAATCAATGCAAAAAATGATATAAAATTAGTAGAAAATGTAGAGTCCTTGTATATGGTATCATTTTAAGTGTAAGCATCAAGATATAATGAGAGCAGAGGTTCAAGCATGATATTTTTATATGTAACCAAAATGTTGCTATACTAGTCTACTTACAAAGCCCACACACACTTGCTTGGGACAAGTTTACAGTCACATTACAGAACTTCCAGTAGCAGGGAATGTCAAATTTGACACATGCAGCTGCTGATCTTATCTCCTGAGAATCAAAGGGGGTACAGTTAACTCTATGATGATTTTCAGCACATATTCATACTTCCAAATGAGAATCTTACGTGCTGCCTGACAGTTTTTTTTAACACTCTGTCTTGGTACATAAAATACGAGACATCAGACAGGCGAGTGCTCATTGGCTGTCAGCTCTTACATAAGCACAAGCCCGGACCTACAACTAAAGACAAAATCAAACCTGTTTCATTGAGGCTGGCGCCTTACCTTGTTGGGGTAATTCGCAGACTGGTCAGACTACACAGCCGGTGGTCACAGGAGCACACCACAACTGCCTCTGACTCACTAAGGTTACATAAAATAAGTCCGTGAAATATAGCAAAATGGGACAGGATCTTTACAACTTTTTCTTTGCCATGCATAATTAATTCATTTTTCAAAACTTCATATTTTTGATGCAGGGTTACATAAGGCACAGATCTATTCTCACTAAAACAGTTTTCAAATACTCTAATCTACTGATTAAAGACAGTTTTAATATTTCGTCTTGCTGTAAACATACTCACTAGAGATTATGTGTGCTGTATGCATATTATGAAAGTCAGGCAGCATTGAAAACACCAAAAAAATGCCTGGGCCTCTAATTAGCAACTGATGCTGTGCAGTAATATGGGGTGCCACTAGATGAATTTCGAGTGGGATGATCCCAGGAAATTCTTAGGGTGGTTTTGACCTCTTAATATTCTGAAGTTAACCCAGAAGTAGCCACATGGTGGGTTTAAAGGCTTTTGAGTTCGGAGCGGATGTTTCCAGACTGTTTCCAGACTTTCAAAGGGATACACACTGGAGGAAGGCGGCTGTGCTACGAATTTTTATATACTTTTTTTATATATTTTATATTTTTATATGCTTTTTTATATAATATTCCCCCAAGGTTCTCCCGGAAATTTTCTGGACTTCGCCAGGGCCCGTCCAACAACTCCTCCTGAAGGAAGACATCCCTCGCGGGGCTGGCCGCTCTGAATCATGATTCTTCGCTGGGGGGGGGAGTACTGTGAGATATGGCCGGTCATTCATTCCGGCCAATACCCCCAGGCTGCCAGATGGAGCCCTCCTTGCATCATAGAGGTGCCCCGAATGCCAGCAGGGAATCATGGACAGTAAAATTATAATGCACAGCCCTGCTGGATACCATGGGGGCCGCCAGGAGTCGCTGCAGGAAGACCCAGGGATTTATATTTTCCGTATAGCCTGGAAGTATTTCCAAGTCACGGAAACGGAAGAATTGATATACTTCTGAAGAAAAAAGAGAAGTTTTTACCTGGAAAACTTCCCCCGAAAGTGCTGGATAATCACATGGACTGAGGGCTCAGAAGCACTTCCGGGTCGAGGACTATAAAGGACTGTGGGAAATCCCAGACAATTGAGCTGAGTTGGGAGGCAGGGTGGCTAAGCGTCTGGGAGATTGGAGGATTGTTTATTTGATTATTAGGTAATTATTTATTGAGTATTGTGGAGTGGAGGGTGCTTTGTGCACTTTATTATTATAATAAATAATTATTGGACTTTTTTATCTGGTGTCTGCTGTGGTGTCTGAGGGTTCAAGGGAGCGAGAGGCCCTTAATCTATCACAAAGGGTTGCTTGAAACTTTAGCACTGCTTACTCCTGTGGATGCCCTACAGACTGTGCACAGATACTTAGAACATACCAGTGCCAGAGCGTTGATGGGATTTGAAATTAATGGATAGTCATTCTCATAGGCATAAGTGTGTGCATGTTATACTCCAGTCTGGTCCAATTATAATTTTACATTGAGGAGCTGTTGTTTTATTTATTTATTTATTTATTTTTTGTTTTTTCAGGCATAGATGACACCAAAATTGGATTATTTAGTTTTAAGGATGTTTATTTTATCAGGTAATATTACCACATTGAACATATAAAGAGGAAATTAGCGTCAAGAAGGAGGTTATGATCAAGCTTAATAATACACTGGTGATACATCATCTGGATTACTGTGTACAGTTGTGGTCTCCATGCTACAAAAAGGACATATCGGCACTAGAAAAAGTTCACAGAAGAGCAACTAGGCTGATTCCAGGGCACAGGGGATGAATTATGAGGAAAGCTTTTCAGGTTAAGCAAAAGAAAATTAAGAGGAGACATGATTGAAATGTTTAAGATTATGAAGGGAATTAGTCCAGTGGTTTGAGACTGTTATTTTAAAATGAGTTCATCAAGAACATGGGCACACAGTTGGAAACTTGTTAAGGGCAAATTTCACACAAACATTAGCATAGTAGACAGTAGGAATTTAGGGACTTTCAAAACTAGACTTGATGTTATTTTTGAAGAATTAAGTGGATAGGACTGGTAAGCTTTGTTGGGCTGAATGGCTTGTTCTCGTCTAGATTGTTCTAATGTTTTACTGTCAAACTTGTTTTTATGTTTACTGTACATATACTATAAGTGTTGTTCTATCAAGGACCAAATACATCATCACTAGAGACAAAATTATAATCCAGTTTTACTATAAAACAATATGACCATTTTGTATATTGAAGAAAAAGACACAACTCCAAAATGGAATATAGCATCACTTAAAACTAAACTAAAATATCCACTCTTAAAATCCTCTCTGATTATTGTGGTTCAGCCTAGTAAATATCTTGCAAAGCTGTTTTGCATGGAAAAAGTAAAAGCAAATGTAACTTTTGGGTAAAAGCTTCAATAATGATTTTATTTCCAGATTCATTCATTAAGTTTATATACAACTAAAAACAATAACAAAAGAAAAGAAATCAGATTAAGCTACAGAAAATACATATGTAATCATGTAAATCTTATTGGATTTAGTTACTCCTGCAGCCCAAAAAATTTGTTACTGTTTTAATTATTCACTACAGGTATCTCATCCCAAACTATTAAAATTTAATTTATAGTGGGTTGAATGACCAAGGTCATTAAGGTTTTGTTAAAGGTTTTCAAGGAAAAATCCTTCATGCGTGCTCTGTGTTTCTTAAACACTTGCTCAAACACAAACACTCTCAAGTGTATCTTAAATATGTATGAAAGCAGATCTCAAATAGATTTTAGGACATCTTGAAATAACAGTCAGTTAATTTCAAGATTTCTCAAATACACTTCAAGATATCTGAAATACAATGTTACATATCTTGAAATAAACTCCTGTGCATTTTCAGATATCTCAAATACAGTACAACATATTTTTGCATAGCAATGTTCACTGAGTGTTGGCTCCGAGGGCTGTGAACAAATTCTCAGGTAAAATATGGTTCCATCTTATGTACTCGTTAAAGTTATTTTTATTTATTTATTAATTGAATGATTGATTTATTATTTGTCTCATGAGACAAGAACCAAACTGTCCACTAAAGACATAATGTACCTAATATCACTTTGCCAAAAAACTCACTTTCATTTCAACGGCAAATACTACATCCAAAAAGAAGGCATGCCAATGGGATTGCCGTTATCAGGACTTCTTGCGGAACTGGTAATGCAGCGATTTGAAAATCCGGCTCTATCCCAGTGCACACCCAAAATTTGGATACGCTACATAGACAACACATTCGTCATACTAAAAAATGACCAGCTGAATGAGTTCTACAACCACAACACAGTATTCCCTGCAATCCAATTCACCATGGACACATCAGCTTCCTGGACATCTACATTGAAAGAAATAATGACACCACCCTGACTACAAGTGTTTACCGTAAGGAATGCTATGCAGACAAGATAGATAGATAGATACTTTATTAATCCCAAGGGGAAATTCACATTACACTTTGCCAGCATCCACCCAGTATCTCATAAAGGGAGCTGTGTTAAAACTCTATTCATAAGAGTCCACATCCATTGTAATACAAAGGAGACAAAAATGAATGAAAGACGCTATCTCTTGTGTCTTTTCACTTCAAAAGGATACTCGAAAACATTCATTAATCGAAGCTTACACAGAAGACGCCAAAAAACTCAGCAAACAATCGACTTGAACCTTCCTTATCACTACAAGGTGTCTGAAGATGCAGCACGCCTCCTGGCCAAGTCAGGTGTCAGAATAGAACACAAACCCACGAACAATCTGCGCACGGTCGTCTTTAATACTAAAAACAAGAAATCGAAAGCAGAAACACGGTTTACAGCATTCCATGCAGTTCTTGCCCAGCAGTATACATAGGACAAACATCAAAAAGAATCGCAACACGTATACATGAACATCGCAATGCCATCAGAAGAAAGGACTCACGATCACTGATCTATACGCATACTAAATCAACAGGACATACATTTAACTGGGACAATGTACAAGTAAGATTTAAGGCCAGTACTAAAAGTGCCAGAGACTAGCTGAATCTTGGCTATCAAACAAGAACGCCATCAACAGACATTTGGCCATAAACCCAGCATATGCAAACTTAAGAAGAACATGTTCATAATAAATAAACGTTTACAACCAATACCACCCCCATATATATATATATTTGCAGCTGGAGATCTACT
>JANRMT010028174.1:77094711-77166330 GCA_026402145.1 Polypterus bichir lapradei
ATATATATATATATATATACAAACCGGATTGCAAAAAAGTTGGGACACTAAACAAATTGTGAATAAAAACTGAATGCAATGATGTGGAGATGGCAAATGTCAATATTTTATTTGTAATAGATCGTAGATGACAGATCAAACGTTTAATCCGAGTAAATGTATCATTTTAAAGGAAAAATATGTTGATTCAAAATTTCACGGTGTCAACAAATCCCAAAAAAGTTGGGACAAGTAGCAATAAGAGTCTGGAAAAAGTAAATTTGAGCATAACGAAGAGCTGGAAGACCAATAAACACTAATTAGGTCAATTGGCAACATGATTGGGTATAAAAAGAGCTTCTCAGAGTGGCAGTGTCTCTCAGAAGCCAAGATGGGCAGAGGATCACCAATTCCCACAATGTTGCGCAGAAAGATAGTGGAGCAATATCAGAAAGGTGTTCCCCAGCGAAAAAGTGCAAAGACTTTGCATCTATCATCATCAACTGTGCATAACATCATCCGAAGATTCAGGGAATCTGGAACAATCTCTGTGCGTAAGGGTCAAGGCCGTAAAACCATACTGGATGCCCTTAAACGACACTGCACCACAAACAGGAATGCTATTGTAAAGGAAATCACATAATGGGCTCAGGAATACTTCCAGAAACCATTGTCAATGAACACAATCCACCGTGCCATCCGCCGTTGCCAGCTGAAACTTTACAGTGCAAAGAAGAAGCCATTTCTAAGCAAGATCCACAAGCTCAGGCGTTGTCACTGGGCCAGGGATCATTTAAAATGGAGTGTGGCAAAATGGAAGACTGTTCTGTGGTCAGACGAGTCACGATTCGAAGTTCTTTTTGGAAATCTGGGACGCCATGTCATCCGGACCAAAGAGGACAAGGACAACCCAAGTTGTTATCAACGCTCAGTTCAGAAGCCTGCATCTCTGATGGTATGGGGTTGCATGAGTGCGTGTGGCATGGGCAGCTTGCATGTGTGGAAAGGCACCATCAATGCAGAAAAATATATTCAGGTTCTAGAACAACATATGCTCCGATCCAGACATCATCTCTTTCAGGGAAGACCCTGCATTTTTCAACAAGATAATGCCAGACCACATTCTGCATCAATCACAACATCATGGCTGCGTAGGAGAAGGATCCGGGTACTGAAATGGCCAGTCTGCAGTCCAGATCTTTCACCTATAGAGAACATTTGGCGCATCATAAAGAGGAAGGTGCGACAAAGAAGGCCCAAGACGATTGAACAGTTAGAGGCCTGTATTAGACAAGAATGGGAGAGCATTCCTATTTCTAAACTTGAGAAACTGGTCTCCTCGGTCCCCAGACGTCTGTTGAGTGTTGTAAGAAGAAGGGGAGATGCCACACAGTGGTGAAAATGGCCTTGTCCCAACTTTTTTGGGATTTGTTGACACCATGAAATTCTGAATCAACATATTTTTCCCTTAAAATGATACATTTTCTCAGTTTAAACTTTTGTTCCATGATTTATGTTCTATTCTGAATAAAATATTAGAAGTTGGCACCTCCACATCATTGCATTCAGTTTTTATTCACGATTTGTATAGTGTCCCAACTTTTTTGGAATCCAGTTTGTATATATATATATATATATATATTGTCACAAACTCGACACCGAGTCATACAAAGGTTTGGGGCAGCCACCCATATAATTGTTTTCCTGGCTGCAAAGTTGCTTAAATAGATACAGCACTGATGTGCACAAAACCGAGTCCAAAACAGAACTGAGGGAATAGGGAAAAGGTGGAAGCTTTTAAAGGGGAAGACAGGAAGTGAAGTCAATGGGGTCAGGCTCATGAAGGTCTTCAGCCATTGGTTCAAGCCTGGACATGACATTGCAGGGGCCGGAGCCATCAAGGTCTCCTTTCATAGGCTTGGTCCCGGAAGTGACGTCAAGAGGACCAGGTGGAATCTCCCGTGAATGGTCTGCAGGCAAGCGAGAAAAAGAGTCAGTGCACTCTGCCACATCCCGGTATGTCTCAGAACTGGCCTTACACAAGCCCTTTAGCTGCCTCCCATGCACACGTGTGTGACAATATACAGTATATATATATATTGTGGAAGATGGCCCGGACACACACAGACGGACATTGTTGTTTCACCCAACACACTGTTTATTTACACTATTATTTATAGTTTTACGTGCACGACAAACCCCAGTGCCTCCAGCACCGATTCCCCCAATGTCCAGGCCTCACAGTCTCTGTGCCTCTCTCCTGGCCACCTCCAGTCCTCTCTCCAGCTCCGTCCTCTTCCACCCGACTTCCGCTATCGACTGAAGGGAGGCGGCCCCTTAAATAGGAACCCGGATGAGCTCCAGCTGCTTCCCGGCACTCCTCCGCAGACACGCCCCAGTGTGGCGGAAGTGCCGGCTGCGCACCCAGAAGCCGCCCGGGTGTCCCCTGTCGTCTTCCCCCCAGCACTTCCTGGTGTGGCGGAAGTGCTGGGCTCCAGGGATATTCAGGCACCGGGGCGCCGCCTGGCAGTGGCCACGGGTCCCTACAGGGCTGGGCTTCAAAGCCCTTTACCCGAGGCCCCCAACATAACCAGGGCGGTCACCCCCTTGCAGTCTGGAGGAGGTCCAAGCCCTCCTCCGGTCCTCCTGGGCGTCCCGGCCGGGATGCCACAGTGCCCCACCGCCAGCGAAGACACGCGGATCCGGGTCGTCCCTCCCTGAAAGAAGCAAGGTATGTCTGCCCCGAAGGGCCGGTTATTGCAGGGCAGGGCACTCACCTCCCGGTTCCTGTCACTCCGAGGCCCCTGCCTCGGTGTGGCCTTCTTTTTCGCCACGCCGGCCTGGCCGTCCGTCCAGACAGCACGACTCCTGGAGCCCGCTGTACTCTGGCGACGCCCGTTCTTCTTCCTCCGCACCCGGGGATGGCCATTCTGCGGTCCGGTGGCGGTCTTAGGGGTAAACCGCTGCCACGGGGTTGTGCACGGGCCGCTCCCGCGGCCAGTGTGAGGGGTCCGCTGCTGCGCCGGGCCGTCCACAGAAATATTTCTTTGTTTCACAGGTCCCCACCTTGACCCAGGTGGAGCATCCTGCCGACTACGCCACTGTGGAAGATGGCCCGGACACACACAGACGGACATCGTTGTTTCACCCAATACACTGTTTATTTACACTATTATTTACAGTTTTAGGTGCACGACAAACCCCAGTGCCTCCAGCACCGTTCCCCCAATGTCCAGGCTTCACAGTCTTTGTGCCTCTCTCTTGGCCGCCTCCCGTCCTCCAGCTCCAGCTGCTTCCCGGCACTCCTCCACAGACACGCCCCAGTGTGGCGGAAGTGCCGGCTGCGCACCCAGAAGCCATCCGGGTGTCCCCTGTCATCTTCCCCCCAGCACTTCCTGGTGTGGCGGAAGTGCTGGGCTCCAGGGATATTCAGGCACCGGGGTGCCGCCTGGCGGTGGCCACGGGTCCCCACAGGGCTGGGCTTCCAAGCCCTTTACCTGAGGCCCCCAACATAACCAGGGCGGTCGCCCCCTCGCGGTCTGGAGGAGGTCCAAGCCCTCCTCCGGTCCTCCTGGGCTTCCCGGCCGGGCTCCAGCCCCGGCCGGATGCCACAATATATATATATATATACACACATTTAATTTCTGAACCCACTTAATTTAAATTCAAACTGTATATATATACGGTTTCATGAAGAAGATTTGGAAGATGAATGTTTACGTATATACATATACAGTAGATAAATATATATATACACAGTACCATATATGTAAATGGTTGTGCTGGTGCTTTGTATGTGTTTAGTATTAATTATTAGCCCTTTGTGTCCATGAATTAAATCATGGCCTTGAAGGTGAAGAATCTGACTTAAATCTAGTCACTTTACCTGCCAGTGCTTATATCCTGTAAGTGTCATTCAGAATATTGCACTATATCTGTAAAGTACATCTAGATAGTGTTAATACAAAATGAAGTGCTCTGTGTGCTCTGTGACTATAAATAAATAATTTCCACGTTAAAGAGGAGTTTTGTGTATGTTTATATTAACCATCAGCATTTCTAAGTGTAAAAGTGAAAAGACACAGAGGTCTTTGTGTTTTAAGGTAATAAAGTACAAAAAATAGTTCAGAGCTGAGGAGGATCTGCACAAAGTAATGTATACGTGATCCAAATAGAGCAGCTGAGAATGAGTATCTTTATTTTGAAAAGGTCTGTAAAGTTTTACTGATTCATCATCTACCTCAAGTCTGAAACTGGGCAGTAATATCATTGTAACGACACACAATGTATCAACAGGAACACAAATTGTTCATTAAAAGTAAAACTTTGCTGTTTAGATTTTCGAATCTGATCCTTATCACAAGCGTATGCAACAAATAAAGTTATTTATTTAGCATTATTTAACAAACAATATACATTATTTCATTTTAATTATCTTTACACCTACACAAAAGCGTCATCTTTAAATATAGAATTATATGACACCACAACTTACTGCTATAAGCATTTTTAGGTGGGAGGAAAGCATTTTAAATGTTCAAAAAGTGTAATTAAATTGCTTTCCAATGTTTTATTTTTGAGGGATTGAAACATCTGTCGGTCAAGAACAATAACAAGTCAGTGTGGTTAAAAATGAGGGACTCAATCAAAGCAAAGTGTGCAAAACTCTGCCAGACTAATGCCACTTACCGAATATAGTTTGATAAGAAATTACTTCTCAAATCAGCCCTGTGCACGATTTTCAAGCTATAGATGCTTAAAGTCAAAATGAATAAAGCCACGTTTAACTGATGCTTCTTTAAAGGGGAATATTTTATGTATATGAAGTTGTAATTACTAGACTGAAAAAGAACTAAAAGCTGCTTGAGACTCACGTTTCTTACCTGGTGTTCATACCTGTTAGAGCTCTTAACAATTGTGATCCTACTATTCATATTAAGCCACTGGGTTTCAGGAAGTCAAATGAGCACCCAGAAATCAAAATTAATAAAGTTCATATACAAAGTACATTTGTTTAGGGCAGAGAACAGGAAATATAATAAAGTTAACACTTTTACAATAAGTTTTCTTTCCTCTAAGAAATCAATAAGAAAGAAAAATGTGGCACAGCAGTTGGTCCTCCTGCCTCATTTTTTTCCCTTCCACTGGATATTTGGCCCTGTCACTGAGCATGGATGTTCCAATGAGCATGAAGTGTGGTGGACTGGCTCCATGCATCGTGTTGGATAAAGTGTATTTGGAAAATGGATGGATGTTTAAGAATGTTTAAGAATTAATCCAAGATTTTTTTGCCTTTATGTTTCTATGTTGGCTAAGTCACATCTACAATTACTTATTACCTCAGCTAAAAAATAAAAATTAGCTAAGCCTTTATGAGTATTTTTTTTTAATTGTATTAAATTCTCACTTATCTTACAGGGAAGGAAACTTGATTTATAATTATTTAGTGCTAATGTGTACATTAATAGTTAAAAAAAATAACAAATATGGCAAATTTGATTTTTTTTTCTAAAGGAACATAAAGCTTTTTAAAATATTGTGTTTGCTGGCTAAGTTGTGCTGTATCTTGCAGTTAAATCTTGGTGGTAGGCGTCATTTTTATGCCTCATAAGATACAGTAGATATGGCACCAAGTGAAGCAGAGCACAAATAGCACAGTATGTTAAAACTATTTAGACACAGCAGGGTACCTCCATCTCATTCCTTTAGTCTGTCCATTGCCAGAATGGAATGCCCGTCTGAATTTTAGTAGGTAATTCATTCTTAAAACCAAATTCATTCTAAGACCCACAGTGATGCTTAATATAGTAAGAAGAAAAATGTGGTGGAAAATTATGTACTCTCTAGATTAGATGCACACTGCAAGAACTTAAACTCATAAAAAAAATACACAATTGCAAAGAAAATGCACAGATAGATAGATAGATAGATAGATATTCTTGTTGGTTACAGATAGAGGAATCTATTTGATCATGTCAGAGATATTTACAGGAATCTACCCATATATCTACTGTATAATCTACCTATCTGTTATCAGAGTTCATACGGATTTATTCTGCCTAGAACTCCTGGAAAAAAACTAGGAAAAGAGATAATATTTTTCTTTCTTCTCAAGTTGCAACTATAAGCCAAGTGTCCAAGGCAATCCCCAAAAGGGCCACTGGAAATCTAAGGACCCTAACTCCACACAAGTAGAGCAAGCTAATCCATGTGATTCTACCCCTTTCAGTTAGGTTCATCTGAACAGGGCTATAAAAGGTGACAAAGGAAAGAAGTGAGACAGTTTGTCATAATATCCCAGGATGTCAACCCTACCTGAGTCACTCTAGTTACTCTGCAAGGACAGCCTCATAGCATTATAGTTCACTACTGACTGGCTCACCCTAAGAACTACTTTTGGCTAAAATAATGTCATCTAGTATGCTTGATGTTAACATACATATTTCTGGTGCACTGTTGCCTGTAGCAATTTCTCAGTAGCTGTCGTATCTTGACTGCAAGATCTGATTAATGTGTAAGTGTGTTTTTTGTTTAAATAGTTACACTGTATGTGAGTTGTCAGATGATAGTATTTACTGGGTTTCCTTATAGTGCCTGTTTTTGTACTTTCTCTTTCTAAGATTATTTAAAAATCACAGAGAAATCAGTCTGTCCTAATTCCTAATTTTGATTTTCAGAAAAACTACAGTATGTTGTGATTATACTGTACTATGCATAAATACACAAATTTATTTTTAAACTAATGTTATTACACTATTTATTTTTTATACCTTCTTTGCTGTGTATAAGTAAATGTTTAGATTCAACAGCAATATGAAGTTAATTTTAAAGCATTTAAGAAAAAAAATATTGCTTACAACAACAACAACATTTATTTATATAGCACATTTTCATACCAAAAGTAGCTCAAAGTGCTTTACATAATGAAGAAAAGAAAAATAAAAGACAAAATAAGAAATTAAAATAAGACAACATTAGTTAACATAGAAAAGGTGTAAGGTCCGATGGCCGGGGTGGACAGAAAAAAACTCCAGACGGCTGGAGAAAAAAAATAAAATCTGCAGGGGTTCCAGGCCACGGGACCGCCCAGTCCCCTTTGGGCATTCTACCTAACATGGCTTAGGCCACATTGTCATGAAAATTGTGTGTTAATAAATACTTTAATATTATAAAAGGGCTCAAGGTGCATGTCTAGCACTGTAATGGCATCACCACTAATGGACTATCAAAGTTCTTTTTAAACCAGCCTCTTAAATCATTTCTGTGCTTTGGCCTAAGATGGTTATGGCCCCAGGTTTGTGATAAGCCTTGTTGCATCCTCAATCTTTATTTTATATAATGCAGTATCACATGGAACTGTTTGCCACAAACAGAATCTATACTAAAACTCTAAAAGGTGTAATTTCAACCCTGAATTTGCTCACTTACATATAATCAGAGCTTATTAAAGTATCAGAATTTGAATTACTGTAATATTAAGTAAATAAATAAAATATGCAAACAGGACTCCTTTGACATGTATGCTCCATTCACTGGTATCCATGGAAATTCCAGTATAACAATCTCTACATAACTCAACTGTGAAGCAAGGTCAGTGTCTGGACATATTTAGCTGGGGGACTGGGGCAGAGTTAAGGGTGTGAGGGACATTGGGCTCGATTCCCTGTTAGGGTCCCACCTAGCTGTTCTGAGGTGACCACAGAAAAATTAGCATGTAATGTCTTAGGAGTTACTTGGACTTAAATAGCCAGTACACAAGAATAGGAAGAATATTGTAAGCTGGAGGGGTGATCGCACCCCAAGAAGACACAGACGCCCCTGGGAAAACCCCTGAAACACAGTGTACCTTCACATTGCTCCTTACCCTTCTATTGCGCTATAACGTTTAATAAAGCTCTCGTGCGATACTCCGCTTACTTAAAAGCCTTGTGCAGGGCCTGTCAGATTTGGAATTGATTGTTTTCCTTTTATCTCTCTCTCTCTCTGACATTCTGTGCTCCTAGCAGAACTGTCATCTCTGACTTGTCATGGAGCACGTTTAAGCTTTTGAAAAAGAAACAAGTGTTTGTTTACAGTGTTTGAATAAAATTCCTGCTTTCTACAACCTCCTGTGTGTCACTGTGCAAAGCTGTGACCCAAGCGTGACAAGTGGTACCAGAAGTGGGGTTCGAACGCACGCGGACATTTGTCCATTGGATACCGTTGAAGACTTATTCCAGTAAGTGAAATATGTAATATTTGAGCAACAAACCTCGGCCAGTCCAACTTCCATTGATTGAGCTGGAGACAAGCGACATTCTCTTGCCAAGTGGCCGAGTTGATCACACCTCAAACATCTACTGTCTGCTCCGCTTCAATCAACAGCTACAACATTGACAAGCTGCAGGACCTGAAAATCGAATGGGGTCAGGTAGGACCCTGGGAAATCCAGTTGTAGATGAGATGCCTATTTCTGGGTAGACAGTGGCAACAGGCTGCCGAGGAAACCGTAGACGTCGCAGAGGATATTTTGGAAGCGGAGCAGACTGTAGATGTTTCCGGTGTGATCAACTCGGCCACTTGGCAAGAGAATGTCGCTTGTGTACAGCTCAATCAATGGAAGTTGGACTGGCCGAGGTTTATTGCTCAAATATTACATATTCTTTGGATGGAAAAGATGGCTTGTTGATCCTGGTGAAATTGGGGGGCAGAGAAATCTCAGCATTGTTGGACTTGGGAAGTGACCTTTGTATCGTGAGACGAGACTGTCTTGATGAACGATGCCTTAGAGACTGTGAGACTGTAAAAATACGTTGTGTACATGGTGATGTTAAAGATTATCAGATATTACTTCTTCCTTTAACTTATAAGGGTCACCACTTTAAAGTTTGGTCTGCCGTTTCGGACTCGTGCCCATGGCCATTACTCATACAACGGAGAAATGCCCTTTTTCCTAAACAAATTAATAAATGTCAGGGACCAGTACTCCAGTCCAGTATTGAACTTAGTGGCGGGGGGGAGAAGAAAACCAAGACAAACAACTGGTAGCGGCTAGGGAAAATCTAGAGCCCAATTTAGATATTAAACCTAATCTCTCCAGTGAGACGGAAGTCACTCCTGACAATTTTCCAGAATGGCAGGCTGGTCCTTCTACATCTTCTTCGATTGCAAACACCTCCGAACACAAACCGAGCGTTAACGAACAATCAGATTTTGTGCGTTTGCAGCATACTGATAGCTCATTAGAATATGCATTTAAACAAGCTTACTCTGCCAATGACTCTTATTACCAAGAGCATGATTCCAGAGGCGTGAAAACCCTGCACTTTATAGAAAAGGACGGTTGCCTGTTCAGAGTGATCTAAGACCATTTAAAGGGGGAATTTATTGTACAACTAGTTATACCTGAAGTACATAGGGAAACTCTTTTGCATCTGGCACACTCTCACATCTTGGGGGGACATCTGGGTGCTGATAAGACCAGAGAACGGTTATCAAAACGATTTTATTGTCTGAATATGGGAAAAGATGTTGAACGGTTTTGTACTTCATGTCCTGACTGCCAGATCGTCTCCGCTTATAAGCCTCCTCGAGCTCCCCTTTGTCCTATGCCCATTTTAGAAGTTCTCTTTCAGAGGGTGGGATTAGATACTGTAGGCCCTTTGCCTAAGACTAAGAATGGGTACCAATATTTGCTGGTGTTGGTTGACTATGCAACACGATATCCCGAGGTGATTTCCCTGAAAAAGGCCAACTCCACAGCTGTAGCCAAAGCTCTGTGTGATATTTTTACTCGTGTTGGCATCCCTAGAGAAATCTTAACTGATCAAGGCACTCCTTTTACTTCTCGCGTGATGAAACAATTAGTAGTATTAGTAGTGACCGAAAGAACGAGATTGCCAATACAAGTGGCTGAAATGAGTTTCCTCCACAGGGTGTCCGGGTTTTCCCTTAAAGATAGGGTGAGAAGCTCAGTCATCCGGGAGGGGCCCAGAGTAGAGTCGCTGCTCCTCCGCATCGAGAGGAGTCAGATGAGGTGGCTCGGGCATCTGATCAGGATGCCTCCTGGACGCCTCCCTGGTGAGGTGTTCCGGGCACGTCCAACCGGGAGGAGGCCCCGGGGAAGACCCAGGACACGCTGGAGGGACTATGTCTCCCGGCTGGCCTGGGAACGCCTTGGGATTCTCCAGAAAGTGCTGGAACAAGTGGCCGAGGGGAGGGAAGTCTGGGCCTCTCTGCTTAAGCTGCTGCCCCCGCGACCCGACCCCGGATAAGCGGAAGAGGATGGATGGATGGATAGATGGTGATGAAACAATTGTGTGATAGCTTTGCTATTAAGAAATTGAGTACCACTGTTTACCATCCACAAACAAATGGTTTGACTGAACGATTTAACAAAACTTTGGAACAGATGATCATGCTAGTCGCTCATAATGATCCCACAACCTGGGACTCTGTCCTGCCTTTTATTATGTATGCGGTGCGAGAATCACCATAGGTGTCCACTGGCTTGAGTCCCTTCGAGTTGTTATTCCACAGACGGCTGCGAGGCATCCTGGATGTTGTGCAAGAGGAATGGATAGGAAACGAGGCAACAGCTCAAGGACCAAGCTTTGCAGATTGGATAATTTCGTTGCAGGACAGAATTTCTATGCTTTCCTCCATTACTGTGGAGCATCAACAATGAGAACAGGAAACTCAGAAGCGTCTTTACGATAGGCGCAGTAAGCTCTGTGAATTCAAACCTGGTGATCGTGTTTTGGTACTGGTTCTGTCCGACCCACACAAATTCTTAGCTAAATGGCAGGGCCCCGCCCTTATTGAGAAGCGTATGAGTCCAGTAAATTAAAAGGTTAGAATACCAGGCTGGTGCAAACCATTCCAGATTTTACACATTAATCTCTTGAAGGAATGGCACGACCGACAAGAGGTTAACACTTCCTTGGCTGCAGTTTCTCAGACCGATGTTGCCACTGGTAACGATCTTACTGACACGCAAAAGATAGAACTGTTATCTTTGATAGAACAGAACACTGATGTCTTTTCAGACTTACCAGGCAAGACTAACATTACAAAACATAAAATTACCACTGAACCTGGTGTTCGCGTACAGATGCGGCCCTTCCGGATTCCGGAAGCGCGCCGAAATATTGTGCGTGAAGAAGTAAAAAAAATGCTGACATTAGGTGTAATTCGTGAAAGTAAAAGGGACTGGTGCAGCCTGGTCATATTAGTCCCAAAGCAAGATGGTTCGGTTCGCTTCTGTATCGATTTCAGACGCTTGAATAAGGTCTCTAAATTCGATGCTTATCCGATACACTGTGCCGATGAACTGTTAGAAAAACTGGGTCAGGCGAGCTATATCTCCACGCTAGATCTCACGAAAGGTTATTGGCAGGTACCTTTAGAGGCTAGCAGTTGTGAGAAAGCAGCATTCGCGACTCCTGATGGACTTTATGAATTTACAAGACTCCCGTTTGGTCTTCACGGAGCACCACTAACTTTTCAGCGTATGATGGATCAGATCCTGCGTCCTCATCCTAATTATTCCAGGGCTTACCTTGACGATGTCGTGATTTTCAGCAATGATTGGCAAACACACTTAGAGTGGCTACGAGTGGAAAAACCGACCTATCTTGTGGACAAAAAATTGCAAATGTTCTTTCAGCGATTTAAAAAAAGGTTTGTCTTTTTATCCGGTTCTAAGGAACCCGGATTTCACAAAGGATTTTGTCTTACAAACAGACACAAGTGCATTTGTTTAGGCGCAGTCCTGTCACAGATTGTTGATGGAGAAGAACATCCAATCACATATCTGAGTAGGAAATTACTTCCTAGGGAACGTAATTATTCTACAATTGAGAAAGAATGCTTGGCAATTAGGTGGGCTGTGGAAGCGCTTCGCTATTACTTGTGGGGACGAAACTTCACTTTGGTAACTGATCATGCTCCACTTCAATGGTTATACCGACAGAAAGATACAAACTCTTGCCTCATGAGATGGTTTCTAGGCTTACAACCTTACAAGTTCACAGTAAAACATTGACCAGGTTCTGAACACGTCAACGCAGATGCATTATCACGACTACATGAAACTCGTACAGAGAGTTGCTTGATTCACGAGAATGTGAATAAAGCTGAGGGGGATGGTGTAAGCTGGAGGGTTGATCGCACCCCAAGAAGACACAGATGCCCCTGGGAAAACCCCTGAAACACACTCTACCTTCACTCCTTACCCTTATCTTGCGCTATATTGCGTAATAAAGCTCACGCGCAGTACTCCACTTACTTAAAAGCCTTGTGCAGTGCCTGTCAGATTTGGAATTGATTGTTTTGCTTTTATGTCTCTCTCTCTCTCTGACATTCTGTGCTCCTAGCGGAACTGTCATCTCTGACTTGTCATGGAGCACGTTTAAGCTTTTGAAAAAGAAACAAATGTTTTTTTGCAGTGTTTGAATAAAATTCCTGCTTTCTACAACCTCCTGTGTGTCTCTGTGCAAATCTGTGACCCAAGCGTGACAATATGAATATGTAATAGGGGCATTGATAGCCACAAAAAACACAGAAACAACATTTGAGATTATGAACTCTATATACATAAGAGAGAGAGAAAAACAGAATCAAAGGTAAGTTATTACAAAGCTTAAAATCAGTCATCATAGCATAATACAAGAACACTAAGTGATCCCTCAGGAGAATGATATTATGCCATGTCAAATGTCAGAAACAAGGAGAGTGATCCTTGAAATATCTATTTGGAGAAAGAGTGAAAAATGGGAGGACGAGTGAGGGAGAGGAAAATATTTTAAAACATTATTCTGGCTCCTACAATAATTATTTTTAAAGTATTTCTAAATGTGTGGGTAAAATTAAGAAAAAAAAGCAAAGAAAAATGTAAATGAAGCAAAATTAAAACAAATATATCAGCAGAGTTTGTTTTTTCATATTTTTGCAAGCTCTAAGGTATAGTCCACAAACACAGATAAATTCATGTTCTCTTTAAAAGTTTCCCTTGCACACTAGCATTATCTGATCATTTCCTAAAATTTTATCATCAACACAGAAATGCCAAAATGTTAAAATCTTGCTTATTGGACATGTGCAGCTTGCAGCCAAGAGCTTTGTTTGTTTTGGAGAAAACCTTAAGTAATAAAAATATTGAAAGAATGAGGACAAAAACAAACCAGATTTATTTGTGAAGGCAGATGATGACAAACAACTTCTTTTAAATGTTATAAATGAGTATAAGGTTGCCAATATTGAAATTAAAGTAAAGCAAAAAATCTGTGTAGTGAAGCCTCAAGAACTTCATTTTTAAGTCCTACCAGACCAACCACTCACCAGCAAGTGAGGTTCCACCCTGCAAATAGCACATTAAGTTAATATATGGTGTAATTCTGCCAATAAAGGAAAACACAGAATGATAAAGGGATGGGGATCACCCAGGTATCCTGTTTAAATCAAAGAACTGAAGACTAAAACAAAAAATGAATCAAAGAAATTGATGTCTCACATCCTATATATTTTCTGTCTGGAAAAGGGTGTTTTCCATCATGGAGTTTGGTTTGCTAAGTCAAAGTTAGCACTGGGTTTTGGTGCCTTCACTCTTTAAAAAGCTCCTGGAACAGAACAGGTAGGACATCCAGGGCCAAACCAGAAGTAATGTTACGGCCTGTTCTGAGATTTGTCCTCTGGTCTGTGGGGAAGACAGAAGAGGTTGTTAGTGATCGCTTATTCTCTGGCACTGCTACTGGTTGTCTTATCTCGCTGGAGCCACCCCAACACTACCCAAATGCTCCTGTGTGACAAAGGGTAATACTGGAACTGATTTACCACCAAAAGCAGGCTGACATGATAAAGACATGATAAAGAAACAAACAGTCCAATTCAGGCCTGGCAAATTTACAATACAATGTATTATGACACCACCTTCTCTAAAACAGACATCCCCACAATAAAGATACATTTCATTTTTACATGAAATGCCATCTGCTTTGTCTGGATACATCCCTGTAATAAAAAACATTGATGAGTGTTGTAAAAAATAAAACTGTATCAAGCTGATATTTTTAAGAGTTTTATACCTTGCACATGCAAAACTATCATTTGTCATAAATAAAAACAGTAAAAGACACAAAAGGTTTTGAAGTACAAATATTTACAGATTTAATTTGAGAAACATGTATCCCAGAATGTTGTTAAAGATTAAACTGCATGCCTCTGACAAAGACTCTCTAGCTGGCTATAGTCTTAAATGCTGCTTTCTTCTTTGATGTGGATTTGAGGTTATTATATCCAGCATTTGTAAAGGGGACCCCTGCAAACCTCTGTTTTTAATGCCTTGGAAATTTGTTACAGGCTACCATGAGAATACATATTTTAATGGTTTAATTTGACCATGCAGTATATTGTAAGACTTTTTTTTCTGTGTGGGTGTTAGTTCATGCAGCGATTACCCAATTTAATCTTTTAATGATTTTAACAACTTACCTTTGGGGTAGAGTGTGTACATTGGAGAGATAGGTGGAGGATAATAATTAATGCACCCTGAATTAAACAAGTAGGACATTACCTTGCAAGAATGTCTCGGAATTTATGTTGAAATTGTTATTAGACCCCCAGCCCACTAGCTGGTAGTAGAAGTAGTCTGACACTGTAGTCTAGGCTTTAGCAAAGGAGTTTGAAAATGTGTACTTTGTGTTTAGGACCAGTATGTTAAAGGGAAAGGTGAGACACAGAAGTATTTATGGAAAAATGGGAATGGTACCAGAAGCACTTCCAGGTCCAGGAGTATAACATGGTCTCATTCTGAGAGAACTTGGACCGTTATAGTGCCTTTAAGATAAGGGGCTGCTCAAGAATGCCCCACAGGTCACACTGAAAATGGTCTTACACAGCAGTGGCCCAAATAACGATAGGCTGGGGTGAAGCTGAATTTCAAAACAGAGTAAAGCTTCATCATCACCTTCTTCAATCTCTTAGAAAGTGATATACTAATTAAAATCAGGGAATTTACAAAGAAACAGACATAGAGATATACATAGTATTCCAAAATGCTTTTGGTTTATAATCTTTGTGATTTGTTTCACAAGGAATGTCCTAGTGTGTTATATTAATGAATTGACAAATAGACATTTTATGCAGCACTTGCTTTACAGAACAAATAAGATTAGAGTATATTACATGCTGAAAAATGAATGAGTATGACAAAATTTAAAAGAGTACTACAACTCTAAAAAAGAAAGCAGTATTAACAGACATCATGATGAGCTTGCCAGCATTGGGCTGGCAACTTTAACAGTCAAAAAAAGGTCTGAACCAGAATTCTGTGGCAGCTAGAGGACCAGCATTAGAAGACCTTATCTGTCTTATCTATCTCACCACCTAATAAGGATGAAAGTGGTGTACACTGGGAACTCTGGGGTGCTGGTGTTGATGTTGCTGTAAAATAATAACAGATTTATAGAATACTTAGTGTCTGAAAACAAACCAGAGTAACTAAGCCAGCTGAGGTGAAAATTAATGAGTTGGATCTAAGTATGGTCTCTAGTGCCTAATATAGTCTGTTAGTACTTCATGAAGAAACACTTTTGCAGAGTGAATGTTAAGCATTAGGTAATCTGAAACTTAAGCCTATGATTTTGACATTATAGCTGAAAACCACGCAAAGTTTGTCTTTACAGTACCAACCACAGAAAAAGAAAAAGAGAAACAACAGGTTAAAGAATAACACTAACATTCAAATATCTCAGCATTTAAAATATTTACGTCATACGCTTAGAAAGACAGTTTCTCAATAGTAACTTCTTAAAGTTTCAAATACCTCACCCAGCCCTTTTGGCCATGATCTTCATGACTGTGTTACATCCTGCAGCTTTCCAACCAGGGAAGGTTAGTGTTAAAAGGCTGGCTGACAATGGAACAAAAAACAATTCCTTTAGAGGTTTGTGAGGGTCTTCAAGGGAAATAATCTGCAGCTATATAATTGCTGACTGTCTTCTGTGGAAATACAGTAATTTTGAATATGTAAAATATCAACCTCTTGCTCATGGCCACCATGTCAACCACATAGTCCCATTAATTTCAGTGACATATGTGGCAACGTTTTGGAATTTCTTCATTTTCTGATTAGTGAGACACATCTCAATCTAGTAATGCAGCAGCAAAATTCAGTCACTCTCAGAAAAAAGGACAGTATTTGTCTCCATCTCTTTTCAAAGTGTGATAAGATGCACTGATTGCATTTTTTGCCATAAATAAATGTAATAATCTACACTGGAGCTTAGGACAGCTGGCAACTGAATGTCCTGGTTCACCTCAATAAAACCATAACTGTGACTTCTTCTTTTGGCTGCTCCCGTTAGGGGTTTCCACAGCAGATCATCTTTTTCCATATCTTTCTGTCCTCTGCATCTTGCTCTATCACACCCATCACCTGCATGTCCTCTCTCACCACATCCATAAACCTTCGCATTAGGTCTTCCTCTTTTCCTCTTCCCTGGCAGCTCTTAGCATCCTTCTCCATATATACTTGCAAAAATGCTCAACTTCTATTGGTTCTTGCTGATCATAAACCATGGGACTGGGTTTCTTAATTATGGGAAAAAGAAAACGTTTCACATTTTCATTGCTCACATCTTGAAACAACCTTTTGTGATATGGTAAGTGCCTTGTGGCCTGTTGAGGATGCTCCTGCCATCCAAACCCGACACAGAGAGACGCAGGACATTCTGCACACGCTTTTTTTCTTTTTCATTATGGGAAACACCTTCTCCTGTTTTCCACCTCCAGAGCATAGTTAAAGCACACAGCACAACACTACGCAAAACACAGTTCCTTTCTTTCTCTTCACTCTCTCTTGCCTCCACTCCTCTTCAAGCAAGCGTAGTCCACCTCCTCCCAACTCTGGCTCCAGAAGTAGTTGTGGCTGGCTCCTTTTATAGGGCACCTGGAAGTGTCCAAGGTGCTCAACAGTCTTCTTCCGGCAGCACTTCCAGGTCTGGCAGAAATGCTGCCACACAGGGCCCTGTGGGAGTCCGAGGCACTGCTGCAACCCAGAGGGGCTACCATCTATCATTTTGGGGGAGGTATGGCTCTGGATGTGTACTCTCCCCCAGTCCTTCCGGAATAGAGGCGTCCCAGCTGGGTAAGGGCCCCGGCCATCTGCCACACATTCTTTGCTAGCTCATCTTTAATGCCATCGAATAAGGCACTCCTTAAAAGTGTAACAAGCATGGCATCATGTCAATCCAAGACTGCAGCCGGTGTTCTAAAAGTGACAATAAAGTCATATACAGGTTTTTCCCCTTACTGAGCTTTAATTGGGTGCTACAAGTAGGATGAGTGCTGTCAGGTATATCCAAAAATATAACAAATTCTTTAAGAAAGATGTTCATATTAAATGTGTTAGAGTGCTCCTTTACATATTGAACAAACACCCATTGAAGTATATAATCTGTTAATAAAGAGACAATAAATACAACCTTTGTTAATACACGTGTATGGTTGTTGATCAAAAATGAACTTATACTAATTTATAAAACCTTTACTTTTCCTGGGATGTCCTGAAATTTGTTCATAGTTAGGAATCAAGGGTTCTCCACAACAGAGCTCTGAGGAGTAGGCTTTCCTACGGGCTTAAACTGGTAACTTCATTTAAAAGATGTTGTACTGTATATTAATTGATTTAGTTGTTCTTTAATGTCTTCCTGCTCCTCTGAATTGTGACTGAATTCAGATGAATACATTAATCATCTCAGGGTCAGTCATGACACATGAACTGTTTAGCATCCATGTGAGAAACCAGAAGACTAGGAAATGATTTCTTAGCTAAAATTGTAGTCAAAGCTGAGAGACTGAAAATAAACAGATAAAAAAGAATCATTAACCAGATGTTGAAGGCAAACCAGAGATAAGAAAACCAAAACAAACCTAATGCTAGGCCCTGCTTTGAAAAAAAAGCTAACGGCATTAAGGACCGAGACAAAGAATAACGAACGACGGATAACACACAGGAAAGTCCTCACACTTTTTTATTGCCAGATCAATAACTGCATCAACTTTATGAATAAAGTCATGCGATTCCTCCCAACAACTGTAAGTAAAGAAGATGGAGGAAAAAAAACAACCTTTGTGAAATTGAGTCAAAACAAAAAATAAACCACAAAAATGAAATCCTTCGATCAAAAAAATAAAACATGGCGGCACTTTTTGGTCTGTATCCTAGGATATGATAAACTTCACAATAATTATTTGCAATTCCTTTGTATTTTGATGTTGTTTTTGGATACTTATTTTGGATTTTTTGTGACACTAACTTTTGTTTTCTGCTTTGGTGTTTTTGATTTATTTCCTTCTTAACAATTTTTGAGATGCTTTTTGAATTTTTGTTTTTTTTTTCCCACTCTGGTCATCTCATGGTTCTTTACTTGTAACTGGTCACTTCAAAATTGTGCGATGCATTATTATATGCATCTTTCCTGGGAGTTTTTCCTCTGCATCTGGTATGTAACAGTTTCAGAATACCTCATCTCATTTCTCTAAAGATTTAGATTGTACTAGCAAAAGTTAGTTTTCATTTTTCTTTTATTTTTAATTGGTTAGCCTTTTGAATTATTTATCCAGTTTTTGGCCTTTGGTATTGGTAGGTCTGTCTTCTATTTTTGCATTTTATATTGCTTGTTCTGTTACATATTTTTTGATAACTTGATCTTTTCTTCTCTATTGTATTTTTTTGTATTTTGGTCTTTTCTTCATTATTGTATTTTGAACTTTGGTTTTATGTTGCTTACCCTTAGTGTTCACAGAGTGGACAGTGTGATAAAGTCTCCTCATTTAATTATCATTTTACCCCTTCAAACACCATGCTTGGGATGCTTACAGGAGGTTTGTTCCAACACGAAAAGTGGTGCTCTCGCTGTGTCAGAGCTTAGGTACTTTTGTCTTTGCCAAAACCATAGAACAATATGGGTAGAAAATTTACAAGTGGATTTCATAATGTGACTTTTAGGCCATTATTACTAACAAATTATGTCCAGTATTAATAACACCCTTATTTGGAAGATCTTAGATTTTTTTTAACTTGGGCTACAGTCCTCTTGTAAAAGGACTCATTTAATTGATCATTTTGTCAATATTAATAAAAAGATTGGTTAACTTTTTGATAATTAAAAGTTTATTTTCTTTGACATCAACTCACACTCCATTTAGGCTGAAATTATTCTAAAGTTGTCATAACATTGTTTGTATTGATTTAAGATATAAATTGTTTCTTTCTGTCAAATAAATTTACTAAGTAGTTCAATGGCTTGAAAACTACAGCAAAAGTTCATTTTGTGTTATGTCTGCACTAGCTTTGAAAATAGGATTCTTATCCAATCAGTTAGCAGAAGATGCAAGTTTCTGTTTCAGAAACTCAGTCCTCAGTGCATGTGTTTCCTGTGCTTGCACTGCCAAAGTGTTTATTAAGGAATATTTTCGCAAAAATGCATGTGTTTTGCCCATTGTGAGATTACGACAGGATGACATGGCGTGTGAATTATACAACATCAGTAGCATGAGATTTTTTAGTGGACTAATTTTGTTTGCTGTGGTCCAGCATTACTCATCCGTTCCATCAGAAAGGTTATCTTTGTTCTCCATTAAAGTTTTTTTGGTCATCAGTACAAATCACATGGGGTAAGCAACATATGAAAAATATAATCTTTGGATGGTGTATTCCTTTAAGGAAATACATCTGATTGAGAGTTTTACTTTTTCATTTGAGAAGTGGCTTTTTGATTGGAAACTCTACCTTCTGCAATGTACCATAATTTTAAAAACTCTTATTAGAAAAGTATGATAACGCAGAGTTTTGGTGATGCCGAACTTACAGTGTTCAAAAAACAAACAAATGGTAGATATTTTATTTGTATTGTGGAAAAAAATACAAAGAAAGAATGCCTATAAATTGACAAGTTCTGATATAAATTTATACTGGTGCCTAAAAAAGATGATAAGCATGATCACAAAAAGTAAATAAAAAAATCAAAAACAAATAAAATTATACACAAATATAAATAAATTATGCATAAACTACAAATAAAATGTGAACATTTAATATAGAAAATTAAAACAGAAAAAATACATATAATGAGCAAAAAATAAACAACTAAATGAGGATATTATAGAACAGCAAAAGAAACAGAATAGAGTAGGAAGTAAAATGAGATCATTGACATGCTGTAGTCCTACAATTATACTTTACAGTATATGTAACGAGAAAAACAAACAAGAAGAATATACAGCAGAAATAATTATTTTCACAAAGACACAAAATAAAAAAAAGGGATTGCAGGCATTGTCTTTTTAACTTTCTGTATTAAATGTTTAAATCCCATTTGGCATTTATGCATATCTGATTTATAGTTTCATGTTTTGTTTTTTTTTTATTTGTTTGCTGTTTTGTCTTCCTGTGTATCTCCTTGTTTTCTGTTCATAAATGAGTGTTGACAGTTTCTGTGTTCTATGCCAGAGATGATGAGGCATAAATATAAAATGTTGCCACTTACATTTGACAAAATAGAAATTAAGAGTTCCAGTAGCTGGATATTAGACTACTCAATGACATTTATATTTATAACAATAGTACATGTTACTTTAATAAGTATTACATACCTATCCTAGAAATGCTGTCATTTCAGTTGTTAAATAATGTGGAAAAGTTACATTGTCATTAGTCTTGTGTTTCTTGATTAAAAAAGCTATTTGTGATTTTTTGAATATGTCCCTGGATCTGTTTTCCTTGTTACATCACCCAATTAACTCTGTATATCATGAATGGCATGGTATCCAGCTGTACAAAATCTATAAATAAAACTGTCACTTTCTACTGATCTCTGACCCATGAACATTTCAAGGGGAAAAAGGTGTAATGTCTGTGTGATTCATCACAAATCATGTTAATGAAAAACTCCTATGCAATGCAGGCTTGATTATTGTGAATAGGGTTAGGACCTTATCATGATATGTAATTAGAAAGTAGCAGTATATCAAGTACTTGGAATGAAGTACAAAAAACTGCAATGACTGAGTTCAAATGGTATTGAGATTTAAGAATTACCCGAGATGATTGCTAGTATCCTGGAGAGAAGAGCCCCGTTTGGATTGCAGTAAAAATCTGCAAAACCTTTCTGAAAGTAAGATGTGATAATAGCATAGTTAGCACATTTGGTAACTGCACACACCTGAAGAAGACTAAGCAACAAAAACCTTATTTTTCAAACCCTATTTTTCAGCCTAGAATTAACCTTTATTGTACATGTGTTTCATTGCAGATACATGCTGACACAGCCATTTACCAGCTTAACTGAAAAGTAGTCAAATATGCAAACAAAAACCATACAAACCATTTAGATTACACCCTGTTGACATTAAACGTGCGGTGACTGGAATAGTTCAAAGCTGCAAAACATGCCTTTTATTTTTTCGGCATGGTAGTCATTTCTGAAACTTTCTTTACATGGCAACACGCACCCTACTCTACATCTACTTAGGGGATTTGGATGGCTATAGACATTGATTACACCTTTAGATGTCGATCTAATATAAAAAGATAGCCTTTCATACTTAAGACTATTTAGGGAGAAGAATGTTTTAATACATTACAGGCATATGCAACATGCAGAATGTTTCTTGTAAAAATAGAGTTTTGCACAACACTCAACAAAGGCCTGTTGGCAAGAGAATAAGATTTATTTTAATCTCCTGAATATTTTGTTTGTTGTTGTTTTGATTAAATTATCTTTTAATTATAATGGGTATGTGTATAATGGCAGAGAGCAAAATTCACCTCTGAGGAAAAAGCAATATAACAGCAATCAAAATTATTTAATAATGCCAGGGTATGTGTTATGCTACTAAGAGAAGGCAGATAGGAAAAGTAATTTTAGCAACTTTTATACAGATGAGAAGCAAAGCAAAGGTTCAGTACCTGAAAGTCAGTCCATTTTTCACTTAAATTTAAAATGCTAAATCAAAGTCAAAAATAACTAGTCAGGAGACAAAAAAAATCTTTCTGAAAAATTACACACGATTATAAAATTTCAGTAACATATCCATAATTTCAGATGGTTTCATTGTTCTTCATATAAGAAAAATATATTAAACTTTTCCTTCATCCTGCTAGTATTTTGTTTCTGAAATGAAGTCAGGACAATAGCAAGAGAGGGAGTGAGGCCATCTAAAGGCAGACCAGACCTTTATTGCCTTCCTAGAAAAGGCCTCACCCCTTCGGTTATAACCCCAACTCCACTGGCCTGCCTCAACCCTTGTAGGCCGAAAAAAGAGTTTTTAGTCACAAAAATAAATTTAATAGTCCCAGAATATCAAAATATCTTCTCAGGGAAATTAAACCATAAAACATCTTTGGTTAAAGAGCCAATCATAAAAGAAATCTTTAGAAGTAAAGGAATGTTTACTTAAAAATAATGAAAGTGACACAAAGGCTTAAAAAGAAGTAATACAACTCCCAATAAGTAATCGGGAAAAAGAATTCTAGTAAGTCGAGTAGAAAAAGATCTAAAACACATGACTATCACGAAACTATTGCTGGGGATTAGTAAAAAGCAAAAATACATAAAGCATAATTGTAGTGTTATAAAACAGTGGTATTGAAACAAAAAATTTAACTAACCTTAAAACTAAAATTAAATAGTTTTACTTCTTTCACAACTTAATGGTTTTTCTAAAGTACCTAATTGTGATATATTTGCATAGATATTATAAAAATAATGTTAAAGTCATAATGAAACACTAAACAACCAAAATTTGAATTATTAAAGCATGAGTCCAAAATGGCATATTAACATCAAACACACTATATTGCATATTAATATTTTTCCAGTGTAGGAAATGGTACAATCTTTATTAGCCTTAAACCCAACTTTTGGAGTTGACTGATCACAGCTTTGTATTATTCAGACTTAGGAATTAGGTTGAATTTAGGGTTATTTTTAGATGGTTTACTTTGGTTTAGCAGATTATTGTGCAGACGTTTGATGTCAGTGCTACCAATTTTGCTTCTCCCATGTATGCTGGCATTTGAAGACAGTAGTCTTTATCATATGTGAAAAATATAGATGACAAACCTCCCCATGCATTATTGTTCAGCTCAGCTGTTACAAGTAGTTTAAAAGTGTAAAAGCAAACTTAATATTTTACTCACAATTATACTTTGCATTTCATTTGTAGCTTGCAGTTTATGTAAAACTAGCCAACCCTTGGCATAGCATATGCCGCATAATCAGGCCGGTTTTTTAATGATTTTTAAGCACAGGGAGAAAATTAACATTTGAAAAATCGTTAATGTAATAAATCAGCAAGAAAAGCAACATTGTAACAATGCATGGAACGAACCAACACACAATCGTTCGTGACTGAAAACTGGTGGACCATCATCGTGCATTCTCCTCCCAGACGGAGGGATGGGGGTGGACGGCGCTCAGGCGCGGAGGGTGGAACGGGAGGAGAGGAGAAGGACATCCATTCCGCCCCCTCCGTCATGCTAGTTTGCTGATTTCTCGTTCAGTATGCACTGCCTGCTCATGTGCCCACCTCCAACACGTCACTTGAGTCGTTGTCGTCTTTGCACAGTCCAGATGCACCTGTGACTCACGTAGACTTTTCATTGCTCTGTGCGGTTTTGGCTGCTTTTCTATATATAATGCACCAAGACACCCGACCACGGTAGTAGCGAGGTGGGAGGGGGGTGTGTACAAAGGGTAGGGACGTAATCAGTGGGAGCGTATGAGTCGTACTTAGTGGGAATTCCACGGATTGCAGCCCGAATGGGGTTCAGCGGCTTACCCATGCCTCTCTGCGCTGGGTAGACACACACTCAATCTCATGCATAATTATTTATTGAATGCTAAACACTTTTGTCTAAAACGGGTTGGTGTGAGAATACAACAGTAAGTGAATGAAAAGATGGAACTCTGGAGAGAGCAAAATACAACACAATAGTGAACCCGCGGCATACCAAACGCCACATAATTATTTATTGATGGTTGAACACTTCTGGAAAGACACAGTTGTCTAAAAAGGGAGGGTTTGAGGATACAACAGAAAATGAATGAAAAGATCTAACTCTGGAGAAAGCAACATATAATTGTCCGTGAGTGAAGACTGGTTTTAGCAGATACAGGCATATCTTTTTGAAAGTTTGTCCTTGTGCCTTATTAATTGTCATCGCAAATGCCAATCGAACAGGAAATTGTCTTCGGGTAAAAGTAAAAGCAAATTTGAATCTGACGGGGTCAGGCATAGGATACCCCTCACAAACCGTTTTACACGCTGCATATGGCGATTCGCCTCCGCGAGAAACATGCCTCTATGAACAGTCAACGTTGCTCGGAGGTGCATGTGGCCTCTACGACAGACGAATATAAATGATGCCATTTTTTCTGTGTCGTCGCGTCCGAGTTGTTGGGTGTGGCTCTGTGAGTTGTCGTCGTATCCAATGGTCTTGGAGTTGGTGGGCGTGGCTCCTTCCTGCATGCGCCATAGGTGTCTTACTTGTCGGAGGCTTAGTGAATCCACGCCCCTTCCGGCGTGCTTTCCATGGGTGTCTTGCCTTAGTGAATTATATATATAGATGTTGTTGCGTGGATCACAAAAAGAGCTGATATCTTTGACCATATAGCTGTTGTTCTTTAGTCTCAAGACTGGATTCCATTCCTCCAGCTGACATACAAAGCTTTGAATATATTCTGAATCCTATTTATTTTCTAGAAGTCAAAATACTTGAACCTAGTGAACACTAGGCTACACCTTCTACAAATTTCAAAAATTAAATAAAACTTCTGTGAGAGATAAAGAGTGGGTCTCCATAAAACATTATAAGTGATGTACGCAAGCTCTTTTCTCTACTTTTTTTCCAAGCTCCTCACTTCTAGAAACACCTGAGAGAAACTTCCCTTTAAGGTGTGTCTGTTTAAAGACATATAGACTACATGTGAAATAACAAAGGTATAGGAATATTAAAAAAAATAAATAATAATAGTAATACAGACACATATCTACCACATAATCATCCAAATAATGTGGGGGTTGAACATTTCTGTGGCGTTGTAATTAGAAACTGCAGTAATCTTGTTTGAAGGATATTGTAGAGGTGTTGGATAATTAAGCTAATTGAAATGTGACCTCACTGAAATATATCTGTCTGAATTTACAATCACCACAGGTTGTCCAGTAAGAACACTTAATGAAAGTGCCTAACAATTATTATTTACTAAAACATACACAATCTATGGCCACCATGATGAAGGAAAATGTGATTATGATAGAGATTCATGTATTCCTGCCAGATAGCCACATTGACACACTTCTCTTTCTGAAGTTAATCTCACTTCTGAAAAAAGTTCCATTCAGAGGTGACCCTCTCAGCCTTGAGATAGATCAAGGAGGACAACAATCAGCTCAGACAAGATATGCAGCTTAATTCTAATAAGCTCTGTGCCTGCACCCTCACTAGGGCAAGACCTATTCTTTGTGCTTCAGGGCCCTAGGTTCAGGCCCAAGCAGATGATGGTGACAGTAGAGTATCATTCACAACAGCTGCTCATCCAAACCCTGTATTCCAGCCCACCATGAGTACAGAGGATGACCTAGAGAAGGGATACTCAACTCCAGTCCTGGAGGTCTGCAGTGGCTGCATGATTTTGCTTTCACCAAATTTTTAAATAGAACCCATTTATTTACTATTAAGGGAATGTTTTGGGTTGCTTAGCTTTAGTTAACATGTTTGTTATGATACAGAACCCTCAATTGCCTGTATTAGTTTTAACACTAGAATCCCTGAAGCATATGAAAAAACTCGTAATCCGGCCCACCTTAAATCCCTTCGCACCTCTCCAACAGCGTCTGTTGTTTTGTAAATGCGTCGATCAGCACAAGCAGCAAGCAGCCTGCTGTCCCAACCCCTGCCTTGACGGAGCTCTACTCTGGCAAAAAGTTCTCCCAGCTCAATCTAAGGCTCCTTATCTGTGTGTGATGTGCCTGGAGTTGTATAGGGTAAATAATTCAGTATATAGTGTGGCAGATGGCTGGGACCCATGCCTGGTCGGGATGCCCCTTTGACACTGGATCTGGGGGAGAAGTCATGGGATGCACACTAGATGCCCCGGAACACTTGTTGGCAGCCCCCATGGGTTGCATCGGGGCCAATAGTTTAAAACACAGGAGCTCATTCCTTCCACCGGGGGAGCTGCATGGCCTAATGAGCCCATCTGGGTGGGAATGCAGCCACACCCAGAGGTGTGGTCAATGAGCACCGGCAGCACTTCCGGGTGGGCTATAAAAGAGGCTGACAGTCACCTTTCTGGGAGCTGGAGTCAGGTGGGAGGAGGACGGAGCTTGCCAGAGAGGAGTTAGAAGTGGCTGAAGAAGCAGAAGAGGAGTCAAGAAAGACTGAGCTTTGGGTGATTTGTACATAGTGTGTTGTTTTGGGTTACGGGTTGTCAATAAACGCGTGTGTTTGAAGACATCTTGTGTTAGCCTGTCGGTGTCCAGGTCCAACATGTCCACAATAATTATTTGGAAAACATGCATTTCATGTGTGTTCTGTGTCTACAAAGATCTGGGTAAGCGTAGGATGAAAGGAAATGCGAGAAATGCAAACACATACCTAAAGCAGAAACTTTTTCCATGTTATACTAATAATGATGAGAAGTGTATAATGTGTGAAGACTTTAGTCCAAATATCAAATAAACACATGTGCTTTTATTCAAGAATATAACCGAAGAAATAAAAAAGATTTTTGATTAAATGTGGCTGTCAATGAGTTAAAAACTCAAGCTCAAATGTCAAAGGACAGAGAATTTACATGTATTCTTGAATGGTGCAGTCGTAAGAACTGCTGCCTTATAAACTGAAGGTCCCGGGTTCAAGACCGGGCGCTCCATGTTTTAGATGCTATTATTATTATTTCTACAATATAATAAAAACATACATTTGATTTGAGCCTGCAACACCCAGTGTAAATTTTGGCTACTTGTAAAAGGTACCGCTTGTTTTTTTTATTTTTCAGTGACGTTCATGTGGTACAATCAACTTGCCTTTCCCTCTTTGAGTTGAAGACCATTATCTCCATTCTTTTCACAAGAGCAGCGCTGTGGCTGATGCCTGCTCAGAACTGTTTATTGTACTGGCAATCAAAAATACAATGTCCCATGACCGCTATCAAGCTGGACAACAGACAGCGTCTTCACAGCGCTTCCGCCAGCTAATAGACTGCTCTGCACCACAACACAACTCTGCTTGGCACCATAAAGTAAAATGGGACTTCCACCTGCAGCTAAATTCACTTCAGTATGCGAGCAATTCACCATGCTAGTATTTAGATCTGACAGCGCTGTGCTGAAGGTGTATGCGCCCAAAAAGAAGAAGCCTTTGAGTTCTTACCTCTGCACCATTCAAGAATTCCCTGTTGATTGACCTTTGAGCTTGAGTTTTTAACTCATTAACAACCACATGTAAATCAAGTGTTTTTTTTTTTACTTTGGTTATATTCCTGAATGCTTATTTGATATTTGGACTAAAGTTTTCACACATTATACAGTTCTTATCATTATTAGTATAACATGGAAAAAGTTTCTGCTTTAGGTATTTGTTCAGCATTTCTTGCTTTTCTCGCATTTCCTTTCATCCTACACTTACCCAGATCTTTGTAGACAAGGAACACACATGAAATGCATGTATTCCAAATAACAATATACTGTATTATTTACTCTATACATCTCCAGGTCTCACACTCAGATAAGGAGCCTTGGCTTGTGCTAGGAGAACTTTTTGCCCGCAAGCTGAGCTCCATCAAGGTGGGGGATGGGACAGCAGGCACTAACCTGCTGTTAACACCATTCTTATATCACCCAATGAATGAATTCTACTGTAATTATGCGGGGCGGCACAGTGGCGCAGTGGTAGTGCTGCTGCCTCGCAGTTAGGAGACCCAGGTTGCTTCGTGGGTCCTTCCCTGCATGGAGTTTGCATGTTCTCCCCATGTCTGCGTGGGTTTCCTCCGGGCGCTCCGGTTTCCTCCCACAGTCCAAACACATGCAGGTTAGGTGGATTGGCGATTCTAAATTGTGCTTGGTGTGTGGGTGTGTTTGTGTGTGTCCTGCAGTGGGTTGGCACCCTGCCCGGGATTGGTTCCTGCCTTGTGCCCTGTGTTGGCTGGGATTGGCTCCAGCAGACCCCCGTGACCCTGTGTTCGGATTCAGCAGGTTGGAAAATGGATGGATGTAATTATTCACCATTGACCACTCTATTTAACTGCACAGGAGTGAAAATCACATTGGGCAAACAGTCATTTTTCATTGCTGACAGTACTCCATCTTCATAATCAGAAGTTAAATAAAGGCTCAGTATTGGGACATTTACTGTTTTCACTTTCCACTGGGATCTATCATTAGAAAACATAACATTAATTTTCACCCTGTTATACCTTTCTTTTAGACCAAACAATGTTTCTCCAATGCTGTTCTTAATTAGTTGTCAGTCAGTTAAAGAAGTGGATGAGTGAGAACTACTTGTCTCTGAATACAGAAAAAACAACATTCTGTTAATCTTTAACTCAGTTGGAATCACTATTACTTTTACTGAATCATCATGCAATTTAAGTGTTGTTTTTGACACTCGCATGTCATTTAAAACACACATTTCAAAACTATCCAAAACATGTCTTAGTCTTTCAACATTTTTAAGATGGAAAAAATGTTTTCTAATCATTCAGAATACTGAGAAAGTAATTCATTTAATTAAATTATTTCTAGTAGGGTTGTCCTCTGCAGTGCATTATTCTCTGGCTGTTCAAATTGTTCCTTATGAAACTTTTGGTTCACTTAAAATGTTGCTGCAAGAATTATTACATGAACTAGAAAATACAAACACAACTCCAGTTCTCAAGTTTTTACATTGGCTCCCAGTTAAACCTAGGGCTGATTTAATAGCCTCTTTTAAATATAAAGACTTAAATGGGCAAGGCCCTGCTTAATTATATAAGTCTGTCATTACTTACAAACCAAAGCACACATTGAAGTCTCAAGATGTTGGCCTGCTTAAGATTCCAAGGATTAATAAAAATAACAGTGGGAGGTTGAGCTTTTAGTTACTGGGTCCTGAAGATGTGGAATTATCTGTTTGCTAATATAAGAGATGCCCCATCAGTCTCAGATTTTAAATCCAGGCTGAAGACTTACTACTTTAGCCTAAAACACCCTGACTAGAGCTGACGATTGGGTGTGCATACTGTGTCTCTGTCTGCTAGTCATTCATATAGAAATATTAGTAATACAACAATTATAAACCATTACTACCCATCCTTTATTCTGTTTCTGTTCTTGGTATGTGGATTTGGCAATTGGTTGCCACTCATCTACTAACAGTCTGTTCACCTACATATAGAAAAGTCATGTTAAAGAGGACAGTTGGAATCATTGGACGGAAAGAATCTGTGATTAGATTTGACGTCTAGCACAGACTACACTATAGAAAACTCAGGAGCGGGTAAGGGGCTAGTTGTCTGAGGTCTCCAGGACTGTGACTTTGTTTTTGACTTTCTGTTTTTCAGTTTTAATCTCCTGTGTTGCCAACTGGCCATTGTTAATCAGTTAATTAATTGACAGATATTTTTGATTTCCATTTATGTTTAATTAGTTTCTTTAACAAATGTATGTGTACTAGTTGTATATTTAGTAATTAATATAATCTACACTTGTATATTTAACTGAAAATTGTTCATAGAGCTCTGCAACTTCACTCAGTTAAGAGGGCTATACAAACAACAACAACATTTATTTATATAGCACATTTTCATACAAATAATTTAGCTCAAAGTGCTTTACATGATGAAGAAAAGGGAAAAAAAATAAGTTGTTGTAATAAGGGACAAATGACAAAGGAACCACCAGCTCTCCAGCTTACATGTTTCCATTTAAAACTATGTATAAGAATCATGAAGTATCTTTGTTAATGTAATGTTTTGAAGTAAATGAGAGAGAAGAGAAGGACCAAGAGGGACAAATCCTTCCTGGACCACAAAACATATGAATAGCGTTCTCAGAATAACAAGAAAATGTAACAAAAATGTAATATAGATTTTGCTTGGAAGAATGAAAGAAGCCATATAATTAAATACTAAGTTTCATTATTTGCTAAGCCTGGCTTCTGATTATGAAGCTGGTAGGAATGAAAATCTGCAGCCACTGTGACCTTCCCCAAACCTAGAGGATCTACCAGTGCCTGAACCAATCTTCCTTTCCATATGACCAAATGAGTGGGTGATATTTTACCTACACTTTCTCCTCCTGTTCATTACTTGCAATTACTGTATATCCTACGACAGAGGAGGAAATACAGTCTCAGATATTATAGCACCACCCTCAGTCATAGTTCATGACCAAATTCACATGAAATGTGAGAAGTATAAACATTAGGCCAGAGCATCAGTCGTTTGCTTCATTGAGGATGTCTACCCCTGAGTTCATGAAACACTATTCCTAGTCATGCCACTCACCTCCTCATTATTACAGTATAGCTTTGAAGCAGATACTCATTGGCAGCTGATAGCAGAAACCAATACATGGAAGGGCCCAAATCATACATTCTCTCCTCCTCAGCCAGAGAAAACTTACTGTTGGCCAATGATCCTCTGTAGTTCACTTACCTGAAGATTGCTCTTAAGAATATAATTACCTGATGGAACTGAACACTTCAGGTTTCAGATTCTTTATCATCTGTGGTTAGAGGAAATTTTACTAATGCTGATTCATACATACAGCAACACCATGGCCTCCTTGCCAGAAGAATATGGGCAGCCTCCCAAATTAGTGCTGCAATGCATTGCTGAAATTCTGGGTGCACCTTTAATTAAGAACAATGATATCAAAGGATTCAATTTGTTCTTACTAAAGTCAGGTCTTTGATGGGTATGTTCAACCAGCCGACACAAGATAGGATTGTATGTCTCACTGTTAATCACAAAGCTCGATGATCTGCAAGTTCACTTTATGTGCTTTATTAATCCAATCAAGATACTTATCCCATCACTGTAGGACTGGTTAGAGTATAAGCTGTGTTTTCAGGAGGATAAAATAAACTTCTGTGCACCTAGAGAATCCCAAGAATGGTGAATTTACTGAAAGAAGAAAGATTATCAAAACGCTCATTTTAACTACTACTGTCTTCCTTGGATGTGACCCTCTTTCAAAGAAAGCTGAACCCTGAAAGAAAAACCAAAGGAGTATTGCACTTTGTCCAGTATTATTTCAATCAGTGTACCAACTTCAAGACACTAAATACAGAGAGGAATAATTGGATCAAGTCAGACCAGCAATGTAGGAGATATAGAACAGAATACCAAACAACACAATGCTACTTAAAGGCATAATATTAGAAGTGAGACACAGTTTTCTTTTGAGTTTATGCAGAAGCTCATTGAAATTGTTCTATCCACTAAAGAAAAAGAGCCACCCAAGTAAGCCAGTCAACCAGTGACATACTGATTCGACCATTCTACACAAAGTGGCTGTGTACTTTTGAAAATGGTGAAAATGCTTCTTTGCAGGGGTGAAAGGAGATATATGTAATTTTGGATGATGGAATTGAGTGTAAAATGTTCTTACATACCACAACACAGTAGCTTGGAATTCAGGGACCAATTTGAGATTTAAAGTTGTTGACCAGTATGCATGCCCAAATGTATGTTCATTCTTACAACACTCTGCTCCTTCATTGACTGATGAGGTAAACCCCTTGAGTTGTTTTCTGAGCAGGGTACTAACTTCAAAAGATGCAGCTCTGAACTAAAGGAAGCTTTCATGGCTCTGCAGGTGGTCAGCCAGAAGACTACTTTCTGCTTCAGTACTCCTAATGCTCCACATTTTATTATTTCCTGGGAGTAAGAAATCTGCTTTGTTAAAACTACCTTGCAAACTACATTAGGATCACAGTCTATCACTGGAAAGGATTTTAGGGATAGTGTTTATAGTAGGCATGCTCATCTCTAAACCCCTCAGATATGTTTAATCTAATTGCAAATAGCACTCTTGACCAATGAATGAAGGAGAGAGGCAGATCATCCATTCACAAACATGGTATTGTGGGAATGCCTTTCCTATATACAATGTATTTACAATACAATATTTACAACGTCAAGTTTGCGGACAATAAAACCGCGGTCGGCCTCATCATCAATAATGACAAAGCCAACTATAGAAACAAGGTGAGCCAATTGGTCCAGTGATGTGAAGACAACAATCTCTTTCTGAACGTGGGTAAGACCAAAGAGATTATGGTCGATTTCAGGAGAGGTCATTCACAGCACCCCCCACTGACCATTGATGGTGTAGCTGTGGTAAGGGTGAGTAGCACCAAGTTCCTGGGGACGTACATCTCCGAGGACCTCTCCTGGTCAGATAACACCACATCACTGGCCAAGAAAGCTCAAGCCTGCCTCTACTTCCTACGCAAACTGAAGAGAGCACAAGTTCCTCCTTCCATCATGTGCTCTTTCTACCAAGGCACAATCAAGAGCTTCCTTAATAGCTGCATCCTTGTATGGTACGGAGGCTGCACTGCCTCCTGTAAGAAGTCCCTGCAACACATAGTGGATGTGGCCAGTAAGATCATTGGTGCCCCACTGCCCTTTTCAAGGACATTTTCCACACCTGTAGAGCCTGTAGACTCTTCCCACCCCTTACATTCCCTCTTCAGACCCCTCCCCTCAGGGAAAAGGTACCAGAGTCTCCAGGCCTGCTCCACAAGACTGTCAAACAGCTTCATCCACTAAGCTCTCAGGATGCTGAACTCTGTCCACTATCTTCCCCCTTGCCCCCTGCCCCTAGACCGTAAAAAGAGTCATTATGTCATTGTCTACCAAGTACCCTACTTCAGTTGGTATTGCATAAAGACTCAATATTACATCTGCTGCTAACTGTCTGTCTTTTTGTACATCTCATGAGCTACTCTATAATGCACCTTCTCACTTTTTACTGTAAATGGCTTTTGCACTACTGATTATTGTACATTGTACTTAGGTTTACTTTACAAGTTCTAATGTTATTTATCTTATATGTTATATTTATATACTATTTTATATTTTATTGTACTGCAAAGATGAGAGAGAAACAGTATTTAGATTCTTCTGTATGTTCTGTACATATAGTGAATTGACAATAAAAGGCTATTTGATTTTGATTTTTTTGATGTATGCTGATTTTTCCAGAAGTAATTATTAATATTGTAGCAAAACCTGCATGTGCTTTAAGCATATACTGGATAACAGACATGTGGATGTGTGGATTATGCAACACAAGTAGAATTAATTATTTTTTCTTTTTCCATGGACTTTTTTCATATATTTTGCCATTGTACAGCATTTGTCACTAGTTGTTCTATTATATCATAAACTTTTTTTCACTCCTTTCTGCATAAATATATGAGATTGTTTTTCTGTTGGTGTAAGTAACAAAAAATATATCCCTTTTGCTCAGGCATATCTTTAAGAACACATTTAAAAATAGACAAAATACTTACTGATTTTTATACAAAAAAATATAAGGTCAGGTCAGAAAAAGTTGTATGCCCAAATATATGTATACATTTTCTCAATAAAGGTCAGAGAAAAAAAGTTGAGGAGCATGACTAATACAGGTCAAGTCCTGTTATAACAAATACCGGAGTAACAAAACTTTCAGAATAATGAATACTTTTTCTGGACCTAGACAAACGTGCAGCAACAAAATAACAATTTCAATATAACAAACTTATGACCAAAATTGCCACTGAAGATAATAATAAAATGCAAAAAATACTTAATGTTGCACTGACATTTTCCACGCCAAGGTTTGACAAGATTGAAAGCATGACGTCATACACTTACAAATTCTAAGGCAGTGCTCCATTGAGCTTCTGCATGGGTAGTTACATTGTGTGTCACAGCAATTCTCAAAGTGAGAAACGGCATCAGTTTACGCTGAAAGAAAAATGAAAAATTCTGGAAAAAAGTTGACTCCAGAATTACAAAAAATGATGTAGCAAAAACATTTGGAATTGCATCTTTATTTTTATGTAATGTCTTGTTTTCATTCTGTATTTTCTTACCTGTATTTCTATTTTAAAAAGTTACATCTAATGTCTCTTTTTGATTCTGTGTTTTCATACCTATACTTCAATAAAATAACGTCTCGTTTGCAAATAAAATATTTTTTGCAGTTTAAGAAGTGCTGTTTTGTTATGCAAGTATTGTAAAGCTTGGGTCACAGAGTTATATGAGAGACAATACAATACACAATACAATTTATTTTTGTATAGCCCAAAATCACACAAGAAGTGCCGCAATGGGCTTTAACAGACCCTGCCTCTTGACAGCCCCCCAGCCTTGACTCTCTAAGAAGACAAGGAAAAACTCCCAAAAAAAAAAACCTTGTAGAGAAAAAATGGAAGAAACCTTGGGAAAGGCAGTTCAAAGAGAGACCCCTTTCCAGGTAGGTTGGGTGTACAGTGGGTGTCAAAAAGAAGGGGGTCAATACAATACATTACACAGAACAGAACAAATACTCAATACAGTATAAAATAAAAATTTTAGAAGTACGTAGCAGAATTTAACAGTAGATGATATCCCATAATATGATTTGGATATGTTTAGAGTCCTGGAGACCTCATCCATCAAGCTGCCTCCCCCATTTGGCCATTTTACGGATGAAACAGCGCTGGGCCAGCCAATCTGATGGAAGGACCCCTCTTTCCCACGATTCCTGCGATCCTCCATCAGGGATGACTTTACCTTAGGCAGGCAAAACAACTTGGCAGGTGGGCCATGGCACCAAGTGCCATATTTGAGTACCGAGAAGAGAAACAGAATAGGTGAGGGTTAGTATCCAATTATAACTATCATGTTATTTACAGTATGTTTAAGTGCTAATGACTGACAACAGAGATGCAGTATGTACAGTTAATCAGCAGCTCTAGTCAGGATATGCTAAACTGAAGTAGTGAGTCTTCAGCCGGGATTTAAAAGCTGAGACCGAAGGGGCATCTCTTACAGTAGCAGGCAGACCATTCCACAGTTTAGGGGCCCTGTAACTAAAAGCTCGACCTCCCACTGTTATTTTATTATTCCTTGGAATCATAAGCAGACCGGCATCTTGAGATCTTAATGTGCGCTCTGGTTTGTAAGTCATGATAAGTTCAGACAAGTAAGCCAGACCTTGGCCATTTAATGCTTTAAATGTTAAAAGGAGGATTTTGAAGTCTGCCCTAAACTTAACCGGGAGCCAGTGTAAGGATTTAAGAACTGGAGTTATGTGTTCGTATTTTCTTGTTCTTGTAATTATTCTAGCAGCCACATTTTGGATTAACTGGAGGCTGTATAAAGAGCAATTTGAACATCCAGTGAACACCGCATTGCAGTAGTCAATCCTACTAGAAATAAATGCATGAATTAATTTCTCAGAATCCTGTTTATTTAGAAAGCGCCTTCATTTCCTAACATTTTTAAGATGGAAGAAACATGATTTGGACAACTTTGTAATATGCACTTTAAATGACATGCTAGAGTCAAAGAGAACTCCAAGATTGCGGGCTGATTCATTGAAATTAATGGGGATTCCAACTGAGTTAAATGATGACAAAATATTGTTGTGATCAGCGACATTCCCTCCAACAATTAACATCTCTGTTTTATCTGTGTTTAATGACAAGTAGTTCTCATCCATCCACTCCTTTAATTCACTAACACAACTAATTGAAGATAACATCGGAGAAACTTAATTTCATCTAAATGAAAGGTATAACTGGGTGTCATCTGCATACGAGTGAAAATTAACATTATGTTTCTTAATGAGAGATCTCAGTGGAAGCATGTAAAGTGAAAACAGTAAAGGCCCCAGTACTGAGCCCTGCGGGACACCATATTGAACTTTTGTGCATAATGATGGGGTACTGTCAGCACATTTCTGTACATATTGGAATCGATTTGATAAATAAGAACTAAACCAAGCGAGCATGGTGCCTGTCAGCCCAACATCATTTTCTAGCCTGTGTAGTAAAATAGAATGGTCAATGGTGTCAAATGCTGCACTTAAGTACAACAACATAAGTACAGTGCAGTTTCCTTCATCAGAGGATATCAGAATCTCGTTTACAACCCGCGTTAGTGCCGTTTCTGTACTATGGCCAGTGTGGAAGCCAGACTGGAATTTCTCAAATAAATTGTAATGTGTAAGGTGTGAATGAAGTTGATTGGCGACTGAAATAGGCCTATAATTATTTAGTATGTGTGGGTCTAGGCCTGACTTTTTAAGTAATGGTTTAATGACTGACATTTTTAGTGCTTCAGGAACTGTGCCATGCAATAGTGAACTATTGATAATGTTTAAAATAGGCGCTGCAGGAACATCCATTGCACTTTTTACTAATTTTGTTGTAGGAGGGTGAGTATTGGTTTTCAATGAAACTAAAGGTACTTTATTACTGTATAGAGAAGGCAGGTACAGTCTCACGTCTTCATTCAAAATAGGAGTTGTTGAAAGCTGCAACATGGACAATCATCCTGCTTTAGTTTCAGATAAGAAGAACACCAGCAGCTCGGAATCACCTCTGTGGCTGACGCGACCTGGAGAAGAGAGATCAGGACAGGACGAGGAAGAGCATTTCAAAGCCTGTAGTTAATTGTTCTAAACATTGTGCAACAAGCATGTTACACAGTAAGCTTGATCCTGCAGAGGACAAACAATTACTTTGACAGAGGTGTCTTTGAGCTGCTACCGTTAAAGGTGGCGAGCCCAGTCACTAAAGTATATATATTTTCCCCATATTCTTTATAATAATAATAATAATAACACATTTTATTTCTATAGTACCTAAAATTTCCATTATAACATACTATTTTCATGGTACCATGAGTTTCATTAAAAAGGGATTCCAGTTGTATTTGTATGTCACCTTATTTGGTCCTATCCCTAAACACATGACTGATGAAATACATTAGCCAAATTGATTGACCTGTCAATTTCAGCATGTTGCTTTGTACAAAATTACATATTTTTGATCATAATACAAAAGGAAAATATCTGAAGTTCACTCCAGTTTTTTATCTAATCAGATGAGTATAAAGTACAATTTACAGAAACATTTTTGCAATAACACCTGCAAAATATTGGGTAACAAGGATGACAAGCCTAATTGCTATTTTAGAAAACCATTTCCTGATTTTTCTTCAGTATTTTGTGCTGTCTGGCCTCATGTTCTGATTGAATAATTAAACAATTCAAATGATAGTCCATATATTGGTTTCAGACTCTGGTGTTTCTTTAAAATTGTTAACAAAAAGTTAGGGTAACACACACACTTTTTCAAAAGTAATTCATTCAAACACAGGAGCTGCCAAAAGTGGTATTCTGTCTCCTTTATTATTTAATAATAATAGTGATAATACATTTTATTTACATTCAGTGATCACTGTTCCATTATCTAGTATGTCGATGACATATTTGTGGTTTAGGATGTATATTTGGGGAGGATGAAAGCGATTCTATCAAGTGAACTGCCACAACAGGAACTATCATTCTCTGAATTTCAAAAACACTTGACTTTGAGAGACAGGAATCAGCATGTACACCTGGTATTGTTCTACTTGAGTAGGTAGAAATTTAAGAGGTCTTCTTGATTATAATCTATATCAGAATATTGATGCAAATATATCTGTTCTAAATTAAATCAATGCTTTTTTCTACTCTCTCAGCTGAGGATATTTAAAGTGGACAAAAATGCCTTGCTATCCTTATATCAGAATGTGCGCCCGGCTGTTATCATGTTCATTTTCACTGTTTGGTTCAGTGATCTGACAAATCAAAATCTAAAAAAGCTTAAATATGTTACCAGACATGCAGGAATCATTTTTGAAGCTAATGTGGATTTCATGATGACATGTTTGAGAGGGTGGTGATGAAGATGCTGGAAAACATTTCAGCTGATGAGAGACAACCATTACATGCTGTTTTTACCTCCAAAATCTGGGTGGACAGAAACCTTAAAAAACCCAACATAAAATGGTCTAGGAATTCCTTCCTCACGAGTGTCATACATTATTTAACAAGAAAACATCAGAGATAGGAAAGTTTTAGGGCTAAATGGCTTTTTAATATTTGTAGTGAATAGGTTTGGATTTGGATGCAACTTTTAAGGTAAATGTGATTTTTAATATATAAACATGACTTATGAAAACCTTTAACCTTTTAAGTTCAATTTTTGCAATCTCATGGAAAACCATCAAACAACAGATGTTAACAGATGGTCATCTCTTTGTCTCACATTAGCTGGGAAGATTAATATTGTTAAAGTATATTGACAATATGTTTGCACCTTTTTGGACAATTAAATACTCTATATATCCATTAACACTCTACATTTAAGAAAGTAGAAGACACATTCTTTAAAAAAGTCTTCCCAACAATTTCCTAACCTCCCAATAATATTGTTAATATCCATGGTTGAACCTATTGTAAAATATAGTTTCCTCTTGGCTTTTCCCCAATGATTTGTTCTGTTTTTTCAGAGCAATCACAATACATTGTATCTAGTGATGGTCATTTTGTATTAACGTCAAAATGATAAAGTTCAGACATGGAGATATTTTTAATAATGAAATCTTTTACAAAAGATTTTGTAATTTGACATCCTTTTGTATGCCAGTGTTGGAGATTAGAAACAGTCACACATTTAACAAGAACCAACACTGAATAGGATTTGCATTGCAATTGCAACCCCTGCTTGCCCCACAACTTTTGAGACGTAGGGGGCACTATTGGGTAGCAGTATAGTTGACCAAGACCCACACACATATTTTGAAACAGTGGGGAACTCCTGTGCCATTATTGGGAAGTAGAGTTTTGGCCAGTTTTGCAGTGCGTATTTCTTCCTCTGCCTGTCTGAACTCCACTGTTATGTTGTTTGGTCCAGAAGTGCAGGAGCACCTGGGATGGCATGAAGGCAAACATCATGGTTGGCAGCAGTACTCCTACACATCCGCTGGGACCCGTGAGTTCATCATGGCGCATACTGCAAGTTTTCACTGGCTAAGGCTTAAAAGGGATGTCAGACTTGAACCAAAGCAAGACTGGAGTTGGGAGGTGTGTTTGAAGAGCTGGCTGGAGGAAAGATGGAGAAAATAAACTAGGAGAGGACTATTTGAAAGGTAGTTGTGGGGGCACATGGCGCATATTGTAGGGATGGTAGGTAGGAGGACAAGCTTAGGTAGCCAGGGCTTAATTATATGTAGTTAGGCACGGATGGCTAAGGAGTTTGTTATCTCAGTTTTGTGGTTTCTTCGTTTTCCTTCACTAGTAAGTAACCTTTTTTTAATGAAACCTCCCTTTTTTGCTAATAGTGACTGTCCACACCTTCAACATTCATTCATTTGGAGTCACTGTGTCATTTAGCATGCAAGTCCTTAAAAGAAAACTGGAGTACTGAGGGCAAATCCCATGCAAACTCAAGGAGAATGTACACACTCAGCGAAGTGTTATATCTGCCTAAAAAATTTATCAAGTGTATATGTATAATTTCTCCATGGATACTACAGTCTCTTTGACTCTTGTATTAGTAATTGGGCATCTTAATGAAAAAAAAAGAAAATGCAAAAAAGCCCTCTTATAGAAATAACTTTAACCTTTACATTTATGTAGTTTTAGATATTCACTGGTTACGTCTATTATATAAAAAAATCCTGTGACAAGACGAGACTTTTTTGAAGAGACTTTGGCATTGACATTTTTTCAAGTCACACCCTCTGCTGAATCATATTTAACCATGCACACTGTATTCTCACCTCTCATTCATGTGAATGCTTTTGACAGACACAGCTCTTGCTCTCTCAGCTCTTATAAATTTTAATGTTTTCCTCACTTTAAGTTCCCTATTAAAGAAGATGAATTATGTCCAAATCTTATTGAAGAATTTAATCACGAAGGGTTATCAACAGTAAAAATGAATACACAGGCAATCCTAGCACAGAGAAAAGATGAAGTCAAACGAATTAACGCCAGACATGTTAATCGGTTACACGGCAGAATAGTTAAATGCATAAGAATAGACTATGCTGAAACACTTGGTGGTGATCGTGCGAAAGATGAAAACATGAACTTACAATATCTCGAAGAATATCTGCAACCGTTAACACTGTCCAGTCTTCCTCCGCACAAATTACTGTAGAAAGAAGGATAACATAACTATTGTTCAGGGGATTACATTAGACATCAAAGTAGATCTTGATATGTCATTCGTATTAAAACGTTAACAGTTTCCCATTAGAATAGCTTTTGCAAAGACAAGTAACAAATTTCAGAGCCAAACATTTGAAAAAGTCATTTTATTTAATAGAGAGAAAGAAATGAAATTCACTCACAGGCAGTTATACGTTGCATTGTCACAATGAAAGTCCAAACACAAAATCAAAATTCAATGCAATATTGACAAAAACTTAATTTAAAAAAATGTTTTTATTAAAGTTTTACAGTTAAAGTGTAAGTTTAAAAAGTATTTCCATGTTAATTTCAAAGCCAAACAGAACGAAATCATATTACACACCGAATAACTGTAACGCAACATGAAACATAATTTACTTTCAAATGATTAAGTTTTACTATTTTTTACTATGGCTAATCACTCGCTGTAATGTAAAATAGTTAGTTCTATTATGTATATGTAACAGTTCTCATGAAAATAACAATCTGTTTAAATTGTACATCCGCATACGCTAGCGGCAGAACTGCAAAAAGGCTAGTGTGTAGCGCAGGCCTCGGGATTGGCAAGTGAAGTGAACAGGGGGCAAAGCCCCCTAGTAAATACACAAATAAATAAAGGCGGTTTGATCTAAAGCAAGAAGTAAATTCTTTTTATCAAGAAAATGGTACACACCTCTGGGAAAAATTAAAAGATGTGAATCATTATGATCATTATGAATTTCACCAATAGCCTTATTTTTCAAAGTTAGAAGGTATTCACCATTACAGTGTAACACTCCTACAGTAGTCTTGCAGCCATGTATTGTATAAATTATTTGTGCTGTGTTGAAGCAACCACTCTAGATGGAAAAACAATTCTTGAAATGACCGTGGAATTGCACACCGAATAAAACTGAACAAAGTAAGAAAAATCATAATTTAAAATAGACAGATACTGTATTTAGTTGAATGTTACCCTTTTCTCTTCATTTACCATCCATTAAAACTTTGCACTATGTAATATATTATGTTTTGTAAAACAATAAATTGTTTTAGATTTCTTCTCAATTCATTTTGACAGCTGAGTATGAACAATTTGTATAGAGTATGAGACCTAATGCAAAAATCTGTTATGTTTCTGCTAAAATAAGGCACCACATATTTAAAAATGTACATATCAAGTCAGGAACTTACCTTTTTTTAAAAAAAAAGTAAGAAGTTATTAATGAACAGGCCCACATAGAAGCTCAGAAAAAATCTGCAATATAAAATGCTGCTGTCACTTGTTTCTCATCATTTCAGAATTCAGTATGGAAAAATGCTATTTTAATATGTAACCGTGACATATTTTGGTGAAAACACTAAAGTTTAGGAGCATTAAATGCATGTTACACTTTAAATTCGCACCACTAACAAAAGTTACTGCCCAGTTGATTTAATGCATTTAAATATTTTGTTACACCATGAAAACATTTTAACTAATCGTTATGAATTTCACCAAAAGCCTTAGTTTTTAAAGTTAGAAGGTATTCGACATTACAGTGTAACACTCGTACAATAGTCTTGCAGTCATGGTTTGTATAAATTATTTATGCTGTATTGAAGCAACCACACTAGATGGAAACAAATCCATGAAATTCTAAGGAAAACAATATGATGACCATGTTTTTTAATATCTTTGAAGTAATGCTTTTTGTGAAATATAATGTACAGAATAATTGATTGGTTGACTGGGTAATTGACTTAAGGATATTTGGGAAGTACAGCTTTGTGAACCTGCACTCAGTGAAGAGGACAATATGAAAATAAACTGAATATTTAGCCTAATTTATTATGCATACATAGCGCCAATGTGTGCATAAAGAATGTATACCATAAGTATATTTATAGACAAATATGGCTAGTTACCATTTTATTAATAAGGGAAAATGCTCTTTATTACAAAAAATCTAATTCACATAATATATTATGTGTAGACTACACAGATACAATAATGTATTGATTGTAGACTACACAAGCATTAATGTTAAAGGCCTCAATGATAAATCTGATTGCACACACATACTTTTCATAGCATATTCAGATACGCTAATCACAATAGCTACCACCATATTTACTGTGCAAGCTACCATCTTTAGAATATCATTGGCCATTATTACTATTATTAGTCAATATTATATTGCCTTGTAGTATCATTGTGGCCTTGTATTATCTTTATATCCAGGGAATTAAAAGAAAAGTCAGGAGACATGCATTACATTAGTGTTTAAAGCAAGATAGTACAAAATAACCACCACAAGCCATATTAGTTAATAAACAATGATTAGGCCTATTGTCAAACACGCAACTGCTTCTTTACACTCAGCACATCAGTCCATTTATGAATCCCCAACTCTATGTAGTAGTAGCACTCTGCAGTCCTCTGCAAATTCTTGTTGATTTATCATGAGTGGAATATTGTAGAACCACTTGTGGATCACGGATTAGCCTTCTTAGCCATTTACGATATAGATGAAGGCTGAGATAATACTGTTTTACAAGTGGTGTAAATATGATAATTAAAGTAAGAAAATAATTATACCCAAAGGCCTTCTATTACTATTACAAGCTTTAAGAAAAAATATCCCTCACATACACATATATATGAAATAAATTGAATTGTATCACTGAGCAATTTACCAAGTGAGCGTAGGAAATTGCAGCTACCTTGCCAGTTTCATGTTTGCTAAAAATAAATAAAACTTTCAAAAACTATAGTAAGAATCACTTTTTAAAATTATTTTGCAGTTTTTTTGCTACTCCTTTTTGTCCCATCTAATTGTTATATTTTATGCTTATTGCTCGTATTTTTTTTTTTAACTGTTCGGCTTTTCCAAGGTCACTTTCTACCTTTTTCCCCAGTACAGCGAGGATAGGCTACTGGTATCATGACACTGAACTGGATTATGTGGGATTGATATGGCTGGATAAATTATTTATTATAAATATTGTTATTATTGCTGTCATTATTACTGAATTTTAGAATGGAATTGTGTCAGTACTTGCTACAAATTCCTAAATGAATGATGATGTGTTTATATTTTGGATGAAAGAAACATGACAAGGCACAGAAATATCACAATAACAGAACTACTTATTACCAATAAAGTTTATTGTTAATTATGCATTGAATAGAAATGTACATAAACAAAAGTTTAACTTTTTCATACAGGGAAAAAACACTGAGCAGTTTATTAATTGATTTAATTCCTTTGCATTTTGTAGCCTCATGCCCACTGACTGCATTTTTATCTCTAAAAAAAGAAATTGTGGAACCTTATTAGTTCAAAATGAAAATGCACAATTATGTTTCATTTTTCCATATTATGACGATAATCTAATCTTTTATGCTGTTCCTAACATTTAATGGTGTTACTCTAAAGGGACATACAGCTACAGTTTATGGTAGAAATTTTTTCTACCAAAGCAAAATTTTATTCAGTCCAATGTATCCTAGATTACAGCTGCATTTATTGTTGTGTTTATAATATATAATGTATGTTAGATAAGGAATAAGTCTTTTAGGATCTACTATTTAATAAAAGTTTACTATGCTTATAAGTTCACATATCTCTATAACCTGCAAACATCTAATTTTGTCCTGTCACAATGTATTAGTTTTCACTGCAATCTGCATATTTTATTCATACTATCCTGTTTTTCTAGATGTTTAGCCCATTGTCATTTCATTCTCTGATCACTTCAATGCTAAAATCATTCTGAGTGCTTTTCTGTGTAATCAGGGAAAAAAATGATGTTATATAGAAGCTTATTCCACTGTAGACACTTTCAATTTTTAAAAAAAAAATTTCCTAATTCATATATAGCTAGGTGTTCGATGTATTACTATATTGAAAACACGGGTATTAAAAGAGTGTGTATATACAATATATATGTGAACTTCTATGTATTTGTATTAAAAGAGTGTTTATTTATGTGTATATCTATGGGTGTGTGTGTGAGTGCTGGTATATATATCTCTCTTATTCCATAATAATATTTACACTTCATGCTTTCACACTGACTACAGCAAACAATATGCTTTTAAAGATTATAGTGCCCATGTAAGCTAGTATGTTCTTGTTTGTGTAACATTAATATGTAAGATATGAAATAAGTTCATTTTATTGTTCCATAAGAATGTACAAATTGATATACTTATTTACAAAGAGTTAAGTATGTATTTTAACAATAACACTCAATTTTGCATTGAGTACCATTGTAAAGCAAAGAATGGAAATTGCTGTTAGCTGCGAATATACTGTGCAATACAAAGATGTGATTAAACTTACAGATCTATGTCAGTCATGCTGTATGCAATGATTAAAGAACTTAGAATTCTATAACAAAATAAACTTTTAAATTTCCTTACATATGATTAAAAATATGTATACAGTATATTTTTGCAACCCGATGATTACAGAAAAACATTACTGCCACACAAAAGAGACAACGTGCAAATCAAAACATGATAAGTAAGATAAAATGTGAAGCATAAAGTAAGGGAGATAAATAAAACAAATGCATACTAGAAATCCTTTGGCGAAATTAATTTTTGACAGAGAATACACTGGATGTATTGTTTAATATTCCTTGTACAACATCCCAAACTAGACAATGAAGCTGCAGACTGACTTATTATAAGAGTCTGTCGCTGCCAATCACACTACCCAAACAATAGTCAAATCATTCTGCTCTGGCATACAATTAGAACAGCCGGCATATGAAAGAGTTAAAAAGAATGAGCTGCCCCCGATCACATGCAATATATATAATACAATACAGGAATTTCAGTATGCAAATGATGGGCAAATATTAGTTTTTGTTATATTAGCTTGACAGGTACATATAACGGAGTGAACCAAAGACATTTAGCTGCCTTAGTCTCAGCTCGACTGCTATAAGAAGCCCAACATTGCTCGCTGCATCACAATACCAGCGCCATGATACTCGGTGGTTGCTAATCCGCTGAGCCTGTTAATAAGCTTAAGAGCACGTTCACAGAAGACTGACGCGTTAGTCACAAACAGGGAGAAAATATCTACTAGGAAAGCTGAATTGGTTTTAATCATCTGCTAATCACCAGTAATGAGACCTACTCTGGGGAAGAAAAGAAAAACAGATAGTCAGAGGCAAGTTTTGTTCTTCACAGCAGAGTAACAGGGAATGAGAGGGCAGCTGTTATTAGGGAATAAAGAAAGGAAACAAAAGAGGATTTGGAGGGAGCAGATGAAGTTTCTTGTGCGATGAACTGTTTTGTTAGCTGACTGCTTCATTCAGAATCACAAGCTTCAGATCTTTAGGGCCTCATGAACAGTTTCACTTCAACATTTCCTTTTCAAAAATTCAAGAAAGAAAAGAACGAAAAAAAGAAAGATGTTCATATCGCAATAAAAAAAAGTCTTGAACCTATACAGTAGAAAACATATTTACAGTACTTCTTGCTTCAGTTTAATAAAATAATCCATTTATTTTATACATTATGACAAACTGCACTTCACAATAGTAGGCAAATCTCATTTCATACCCTTCAAAGTTTTATCAAAGGAAAAAAAGTTGATCTGTCAAAGCACCCCTTAAACTGGGGGGGCGCCGCCCCCCAAAAAAAAAAAAAAGCCTCCCACCACCTTCCCTGAGACTCTTTTCATCACGGAATAGGTAGAGTGTGTGAAGCTAATAAGAGCACTACATAACCTGCACAGTGTTTTAAAGTCCTGCCTGGAAATGTACAGATAAACTTTCCATTAGGGCTCCCTTGTGGAGAGGCTAATGGGAACCAAAAAATGGCACAACTTGTCTGCACAGCAAGTTGCACAGGGCACTGTTTGTATGACACACAACTGGGGATCTGAAGGTCATACACAACCTAACGAGAATTAGCCAACCTCACAAAAACTGCATGCTGAAATCAGTAGGTGGTAATTCTCCCAGCCCAATTACACCCTATTTGACTCATTTTTACTGGTTTCTTTGGGCTTTTTTTTTTACAAAAAGCACTTTAAGCTTACATATCTGACACCTACTCACTCCTTGAGCAAATGAGCTGGAAAGTTGAAGCACCTGCCATTCAGTTTATTGAAACAAGTTCAGGAGTAGTTTTTTTTTCCAAAACACCTAAAATGCAGAAGAAACACATTTAAAAAGCCTTTTCTAGCAAATACACAAAAACAGTACAAGTATTTAGTTTAGCACCAGAAGTCAAATTTGTATAGCATTTTTCAAGACTTTTTCATCTTTGTGTACATTTTTCATATATATTGTGAAATTTCTTTGAAATGATGATACAACAACATAAGGCTGAAGTGGAAATTCCATGGCTTACTCCTCCAGGTTAAGGGTATACTTAATAAAGTAAATGTAGTTAGTAAAACCAAATCCTGTTTATTCTGTGATCATGCATGCTTTAGAAACCTTTGTAATGGTGTTTGCTAAAAAAAAAATCTACACACAATAAAAGCTGATTTTTTTTGTGCACTGTGTTATGTCTTAGATACTGTGACATTTAGAATAAGAAAAATACTCTGACAGTACTTATAAGGTGGCACAGAAAATGTAGACTGGTCATGCTGTTAAAGTCATTATTTAGAGTTTTGAAATAAAAGAATAGTAAATATTACGTTACACTTGGAAAATGATTGTTATGTCATTATTGTTAAAAATGTTATTAAAGAAATGTTACTGACCCATTTTAATGGCTGTGCTGAAAATGGACTCCACCGGCAGCGATGTAAAGTTCTGAGTGTCGTAACATGCTCATAAAGTCAGGCATCAGATTGTCTGTTGTGATAATTGTCTTGACTTTTGAAGACTTCTTTCCATACGATCTGCAATCTCGGCAACAGCCTCTTGGATATGGATGCAGGGATTTCTTGCTGCCAGTGCGTTGCTCACAGAACCAATAGCACACTACCTTTTCAACAATTGCCAAATTGTGCGTTTCACAGGAGCACTCACAATAAGATGTTGCTCCAAGAATTCTTCACGTGTCATCATGAAGAAGTCTGGATGAACATATAGCTCCTCAATTGACATATGCTGTTCCAATGAACAAGGCATGTTTTATATTTGCCTCATATACAGACATGTAAGAAAAGTAACAAAACAAAACACTAGTGGGATGTTCTGTTAGCTTTATTTGACTATGTTTGCCACTTCTAAAACCAGGGCAGAGCTCCTTACCATGCACAACGATACTTTACCATGTGCTACCCTTTATGTTTAAAATCCCAGCTGACAACAGAGGATGCAAGAAGGTCCTTGAGACAAAACTAAGACTTCAGCTAGTGAAAACCTCAGAAATATGCATTTGGGATCTAGAGCTTTGAGGCAGCAATGCTCCTTGCTGAACCACTGTTGACAGAACATTATACTTAAACAGCCTCTTGAGTACAAATAAAGAAATAAAAATATGTCACAAATAGTAACAAAATATACTCATATGGCTTTGGCTTACAAATCCATGAGGCTAGAACATTTAACACATTTTCATTCATTGTGTTCCTATGACGAGCCAGTGTGTATTGGTTGCCATCATACAACCTCAGCTGTTTCCTTACATAGGAGTTGACAAGGTTATAGTGTCATATGCACTCTACTTGCATTCTTCAACTCATATTGTGGTCATAATTGTTCTGTAAACTGCTTGAGAATGCTCACTTTATAATCTGCTAAATAAAATAAAGGCTAATCGATTGATTGGTATTTTGTTGTGAAAAGCAGCAGACTAAAAATAATTCATTTAGAAATGTACTTGCTAAAATATTGAAGAACACTGTTTACTGCGTCACTGCAGATTACTTTATTTAAAAAGTGCAACTTCTGTCCATTACCTTTGTGTCCGCTACAAGAATATACTAAACTGTCCTCCATAAGGATGGCATAGTAGTGCACTGCTTAGCTCCTCTGACTCGCTGCTCCATAGATCCGAGTCCATTTCTCTGCCTGATCATTGTCCTTGTGGGAGTTTTGTCCTGCATCCCACAGAGGTGCACATTAGGTTACTCCTGTAAATGCAGCTGTACAAAAGACTGAGTGGGAGTGTGCTTGAATGTGACCTGCGGTCGCCTGCTGTTCCATCCATGTATGGGTACAGCTCAGAGTCCAGCACTGCAGGTGTGCTGCTGCCTTAGTACAGAACATGGAAGTATAAGTGGATGTTTTCTAAAAGATATTAAGGCTTGTTTTACTAAAACTTTCCCCTTTCACCTGAGTCATTGGATTGAGTTGCTCTTTGCGAGAGTCCTCGGCATGAAATGGGCTATATAAAGTAAATAGCTAAAAGCATTTTAACTAATTCTTTACCCATGCCAAAACTCAGCTGGCATATCAACATTTTTGTTCTCTGTAAATGAAAATGCCATCATTAGTTGTACCCCCCCACAAAAAAGAAAAAGTTATCAGCAGAGGTGCTAATTTAAGTGTATTTTTCAAAACTATCCACATCTCATATGTTCTCAGTTTGATAACCTTCTTTCACTTTTCTGTAAATTATAAGTAAACTTAATGTAACTATATCTGGAAAAATACTAATTATTTAATTTGTTATTTTATTTAGATTTTGTTTGAAAATGATCTTAGTAATTCTGTCTGTTCTTTGTGAGCAATATATATATATACAGTATATGAATTCTAAAAATGGTACTAGCTGAATACACTATCCATTTCAAGCTGTTTTCAAAAAAAATAATAAAAACGTGCTGCTTTATTCAGCATACTAACTACTGCATAATGTGTTAAGTAAAGAATAAGGCAGGCAGGTCTAACAAAGCAGGTTTTTTGAAAGCCATTATCCAATATCAAAGGCAGCCACAAAAGTATTTTCACATACAAAGGACAATCCACTAGTATTGGTAAATTTTGCAGATTCTTGTGTTTGATGGCTATTATTTTTTAGGGGATTAAGAAATTACTAACTGTAAAATCAGCTTTTAATGTTATGTACTGTGTTATTAATAAAGTATATTAAATAAAGAAAAAAATCATAAAAATATGTTGTGGTATATTCCCCTTGTCGTCTATGCCTTCTTGGCTTTGCTGACTTTAATAGAGCCTGACAGCTTCAATCTAAGTTCCTGTGGCTACAGGTACTCACATGACTGTGCCGACTTGGCTCTCAGACTGATACGCTACAAGACTGCATCCCTGCAGCAATAGACACTGAGAAATGTAAACAAATGAAGATGCCAACAAAATCTGCTAACTCAAAACGTAGACTTGATGCTGTTAAAACACAGAGGATGTACTGTTTTTGGTTCAAAGGATCAGTGCTTCTCTTGTTATTAAAATTACCAGCCAAAATGTTTTTTTTTTTTTTTGGAGGGAAAGAAATATTTTTGAAGGAGTGAAGACTTTTAATCTTGCACTTAGAAATTCCGCTCTTTGTTTTGTCTTTGCCTTGTATTATATTATATATATATATATTATATTATATAAATTATTATATTCACGTTTAGCTGAATATTAATACTTTTTATATTCTGCGTATTACTTGTGTGGCCTAACCTATGGGGTAATTTCTTTAAAAAGGGTGTACTAGATATTGCATTTGTTAGAATAAAGTATGCTTTTTTTATTTTACTAATTTGGGAAGTATTTTGTTGACAAATACTTTAACTTTGTTTAATTTATGGTTCCCATCTACTTTTCTATCTCATTTCCTCAATTAGATAGTCAACTTTATGTGGTTCCCTAAAGCACATTACATATTTATGTGCTTATAATTTTTCAGTTAAGCCATTGTGGGTAAATCTATTTATTAAATGACCTCATTTCCCACCTGTTTTCTAAGCCTGCTTTACCCTACACAGGGTTGTTGGGAGCTGAAGCCTATACTGGAATCATATGGAGATGAACAGAAATCAATTCTAGGTGGTATACCAAGCCAAAGTCATACATACTAAGACAATGTAGTGCTGACAACACTTATGAATATGTAGGTGGTCTTCAGAAATCCAAAATCTCCATAAAAAAACCCAGATAGAAACATTATGTGCAGATAGTATGTTCTCCATAAGTAACCAGACTGGGAGTCAGACCAGAGTGTCTGAAGACAGCAATGCACCACTATGGTATGCTTCATGTAATTGAGCATATACTGTAAATATATACATACACATTCATTGATATATGTGTGTGTGCGTGTCTGTATACTGTATGTGTATATGGTACAGTATCTGCCAAACAATACAAAGAGTACACAACACGTGTTTTTGTCCTTATTGGGTTCATCAGGTGTACCACCTAATAATCAGATTGTAATTCAGACTTAAAAAGAATATATTAGTAACAGTAAAAAAAGGACAAGTTTAAGTGTTGGGGCCCCTCCTTATGTGAAAATTTAATAAATGAAAAGTAAATAAACAACCTTAGCCACCAGTTACAAAATTCATTCATTTATAGATAAATTAGATGCTCTGAGCATGAGCTCCGTCTCCCTCAAAATAAGCAAGTCTTATTTCCAACTGTGATGAAAAGGCTTTGAGCTGCAGGTTTGAAAGGTCAAGTGGCAGTAAGAAATTCATTGCTAAGATGGTCAGAAGTTATACAACACTGCCATTTTTTCAGTTTCTGTTGAAATTTATAATGTTTAATGTCCGTCCCAGTGTACTTTGAAATTAAAGCGCAGGTAGTGAGTCTTGCCTGCTTGGATGACTCTTTATCTGTGCCTGAAGCTGTTGTCCGGTGAGGTGCCTATCACACAAGCAGATGGCTATCAGAAACTTGTCTTTGGATTCCGTTGTGGCTTTTGGTGTGTCACAGTTTCCTCCTATTTCCAAGTTAATTTTGATGATATAGGAAACTTCTTACCGAATTTAATGTTTATAATGGTCTGTATGTCTTCCATTGTTAATTTCCTTTTTCCTACCATTATAATAGTAATGTACAGTGTAAAATTGTATAATAATACTTCAAAGTTTGTTTCAACACTGCTTTTGTACAGACACGGTTTGTAAGTAATTAGCAAAACTTGGGACACCTATAGGAATTTCAACTCTCAAAACTTAATTAACGTCCAGATGTAAATTGTTAACCATTTACTTGTTCCCTGAAAAAGATCTGTTTGCACAACTATGAAAATTACATTATTTTTTTCTGATAACATAAACTTTTTCTTTTAACGTCTGGCAGGATACACTCACAGTACATTGCAGGGCTCAGTACGACACACTCTAACCACTGCACCACCATGTCCATCTATATTTTTATACACAGTATATCTCTCTATTATAAAAAAAATCCTGGAGAGAAACACTAGGGTGATGAGACGTGATCTTCATGGGAAAATCACGGAAGACACTTAAAAGACCCGCAAGACTAAAGAGATTGGCCACAGGGCGTCTCGCGGGGACCTTAAACATGAGACTTTGTGCCAAGAGATTGACCCAGAACCGTCTCGCATTGATGTAGAACATGAGATTCTTGCAAGACACGCCCTACTTACAACCAATATCAAATAAGACCATGGGCAGCAAAACACTCAGTTGTGTTTTGGCTTTGAGCACACACAGATCCAGGACTCTCAGCGCATATAGAGTGTATAAGGACAATATGTTATAGATGAAACGTAGACGACTAAGCAAAGAAGAAAGCAGCGCGGAAACAAAAAAGAAAAATAATAATCTAGGTGCAAATTCAGAAGATAAGGAAAGTAATTATCAGCCCGGAACAAGTGGAATTAAAAAAAAAAACATGTCCAATCCGGACGTTGTCACTACACACATGCAGAGCAGGTTATAGATTATGAAAGCTGTGGAATTCAAAAGGCTTTCAAAAACGTTGCCGTGATACACATGTGGAGAAAGTTAAAGAATATGAAAGTAGGAAAATTAGAAAGTATAAAAAAGAGAAAGTAAAGAACATGTGCAAACAAATGGAAATTATTACTCAAAAAAGGGAAAATAATCACCACGGACCAGGTGTCATTGAAAAAAAGCAGGACAAAGCGAGTAGAAAACAAAGTAAAATGTCATAAAAAGGATAAAAAAACAAGGAGGCCAAACACATGCAGAGCAGGTGAGAGATAATGAAAACTGGAATTCAAAAGACTCAAAAAAAAAACGTAGGCGCGAAACATGTGCAGAGCAAGACACAGAATATGAAAGCAGAAAAAAACGACAGTGTCAAAACAAAGAAAGTAAAGATCACATTAGTGCAAAAAAAGAGAAATTATTACTCTGAGAAATAACGAAAAGGTGAATAGAGATCGAATATATGGACATAGGTGATATGTCAGAAGTATGTAAATATTGTAATGCTTTGAAGTTTAAGTCAAGAGAATTTCAAAAATGGAGTTTACCTCACATGCATTTAGTGGTTACTTTGCAAAAAAAATTATTAACTGCTGATAATGTCGAACGTTTTGTCTGTGCTGAAATTTCAAATAGAGAAGCCTATCCTGAAATATGGTACAAAGTCATTAAACACGTCTCACTGACCTCATTTAAAAGATTCAGCACATTGGGACTCGAAAGATTCCAAATATTGTTTTTACAGAAGTTCTGAAATAAAAGTGAAACTAATGAAATAGCAACAATTCAAAGAAAAAAAAATCTTTAAAGTGTGTATCCGGAAAAACAAACACAAGGGTTGGCGAGCGAAGCAAGCAGGAGACAAAGCCCCCTAGTGTATAAAAAATACATACAGTATATGTCAAATCATATGCGTGTATATTTTCAAAGCAATTTGATTGATTTCTGTTATACCTTATTAATACAATTAATTACAATACTGTACTTGTTTCTACTCAAAGCAAAATGTAGGTAAAGTAGAGTACATGGTACAAGTACACAGCAGACAAAAATGACTAAATAAAGTTTTGCATTTGCTGTCCTAAGAAAGAGTGAACATTAAGTCCAGTATGAATGTTTAAGATGGAGGAAAATTACATTAAGATTTCAGTTTTTGTTATTTCTAAGTCATTTCAGTAAAGGCTTCCCCTGAAAACATGCCTTCTTTTTTTATAAATCTATTAGATACTTGGTGAGGCAAAGAAGAGTTTTATAATCCTAAAAATGTTTTTTTCCTTTTATTCTACCCTATAGCAAAACTGTTTTGTTTATTGAGTACATAAAATATGGAAAATCACATATATCCTATCACAGCATTTAAAATGATCTGCTATTATGATGAAGTCCTACTGTGTATGAGCAAATATGTACCTATAGTATATCCAAGTAAAACTAAACAAATAAATAATCAAATATTAATAAGCAGCTTTTATCAGACAGAAGAAGTACAAATCTGATAAAGGTAACTGAGTCATAAGTGATCAGTAAAACTGAATTATTGTTGCAAATTCATTGTTGGTGGGAGAATTTATATAACAGAGTTTTGGTCTCAGGTCAATTATATAAAGTTTAAAGAGTAAATTGCATACAAAAATATAATTTATTGTGATTTTAATTTCTGTATTGCTTTCATTTAACTTTTAAGCATGGAGTTAACTTTAGCGACATAAATAGAACTTACGGTTTAACCCTGTAAACATTTTTATAAACTTGCTTAATCTGTTTTGTGGAAGCTGGGCCCTGGGTATATCCCAACACCAATTAACCTAACATGCACATATTTACTGTATGAGATAGAAACTGGAGTACCTGGAGAAGATACCACATAGTTATGGGAAGACTGTAATGCCAGTGGCCAGGTGGGACCGGACCCTAGGAGCTATGAGACAGCAGCGCTAAGTCTCTTTCTCTCTATCTTCTGTGTAGTATACATCATGTAATTGAAGAGTTCATACATTTAACAGTTCATCATGTTCTTCTAATCATTGTTTTTATTTTGCTACTTAAAATTATTTAATATATAACATGAAGAAATTAATTTACCTCTTTACTAACTCATCATTCAATGATTCATTAAAGGAACCAACATTTTCTAGTGCAAGATCTTCAGGTTTTGAAGGTTATATGTTACTTTTTTTTTCTCATGTCTGCTTATTTTCTGCTTAGATTTTAATACATTTTTCATCAGTCTATAATTTCCAAGAACACAATAACTAGCTGTGTCTGTAAAAAAAAAAAAGACAATAACTTAAAATCATTGTTTAATAATAGGCACTAACAATTATAATTTAGACTTGCTGACATTTATATGAGCTAGCCAGCGCTATCATGTTCTTCCTCTTGTCTCTCTTTCAAAAACGAAAGAAAGCCCATCATTTTCATGAATTAATTATTTGACAGTTCGGCAAAAGTAGTGTTGCCAAAGCTTGTTCATCGCAGGTAAATTATTACATGACCAAAGACAGCGCTCATTAGCAGCCTTGTCAATCATGTGGGAGTAACGCCAGAGAAATGCTGATGATAAGGCACAGGGTCACCAATGAAGATGTTCATTTTCTATTCATCCATCAGATTTCCTGAAATCAATTTACAACGTGTCAACTTTATTGTGTTACCCTCTAGACAATATAGGATTTTGTGATTATAAACCTGTTATTACTGTGGTCAATTATTATTGGTTAAATAATAAATCTCTGTAGAAAATGTTTTGTGAAGCTGACTGTATTTTAATACTAAGTGTGTAAACACTTCCCAGAGCAGGTATTTTCTGATTTTGAGAGGACGCTGTCATAAATAGATTTTAATTTAATTTGAACTCTCGCTACTTTTTTGTACCATGTATTGCTTTTGTGAATTCTCATTAAAGCCTGTTCTTAGAAACAGAGCAAAATAAAAGTAGAAATGAGAGTAAATACAATTAAAGAAAAGACACATCAGAAATAGTTTGAGCTAAGAGACAGAAATGATGTCAACATTGTGTTTGACATTAGGCTGCTGGACATCTTTTTTTTTTTCTTTTTTTTTTTGTGGAAATAATATCTAGGCTCTGCTAAAAAGACAAAGGGAATTCCAGCTCAGTAAGGAGAAGGTTTTTTGTGTTTGCATGTACGTGTGTCTTAGGTCGTGGTGCTTGAATATTAAATATGCAAATAATTTATTAAACTGCAGCAATTACAAATGTATGTGAGCAGCTTGTCAAGTACTGGCAGCGGTGCGATAATTTGTAAAAGGGGAAATATTCCATTCCAAGAGATGTCATGCTGTTTAGGCAAAACGGTTTTCTATCAGTAGCCCTGCTACTGCTACTTCATAGAGTGTGCAAATGAATGTGACGCTGCTGCCAATAGCTGCCAGTGCTCTTGGCAGAGCAGATGTCACTCAGCCGTCCAAACAGACAAGAGCCCCCATGCCAGAGACACCAAATGTGCGGGGTGCTGAGGAAATGGCACACGCAGCATGGGCAGGGATAGATTACGTCAAACCCTCTCTTAGGAGGCCTTAGGCCTTAGGAATATTTTAATTCTGATCCCTGGCTATATTATCATGCAATTGTAGCAGCTGAATTGTAATTTGTAGCTCTGAGGTGATTGGAGAATGTGCCTGAAACAACAGGACAGCTGCGGGAACGAGGCAGGGGAAACGTGTGCAATACTGACTCTCAGTTGGCTCTGTCTCTTTTTTACTGTGTACCCCTGCCCTCTTGTGCTCTTATAATGGTATGCACAGATGTTCCAACACCCCTCACCCCCTGCTTACACTCACTCAGGTCCTTACTACCGCCTTTTCTGTACTTTATGGATAATTGTCAGCATCCACTTTTATCACATCCCAAGAAGCAGCTTACAGTAGCGGTGGCTTTGGTCAGGTCTAATCCTGCCTTCTCTTGCAGCCGGAAAATCCGGACTATTTTAGGGGGCCTATTGATAACCCTTACGCTTCTTTACCACAAAAGATGGATGACTCTGGCAAGCTTGGGAGACTGCAGATAATGGGATTGACTTGCTACTTAAATCTCAGTGAACCAAGGCAGCATAAGTAATTAGTGAATTGGATCCATACCGGGGTGCTAATGATTGGTAATGCTACCCAGTCCTGTTCTAAAACTCACAAGATGCACATCCATCTCACTCAGATAAAAAGCCAAAGGACGCTGCTCAGAGACATCATTTGTTTCATCTTAAGTACAGAACTTAGGCAAAAAAAAAAAATAATAATTTTCCGGAGCTGCCACATGGCAGAACAAGTGACCGTCCTGTTCCTCAAGGTTCATTAGGAGTACAAAACTGTCACTTGCTTTTAATTAGGAAAGGTTAATAAGGAGAAAGCACACATTTTGTTAAGAATGCAGTTTTTGCCTGTTAAAAGACCTCTGAGCTTTGACAAACCGTGCATTGTATTTGCTATGCTAGGAATTGGTCAAAATTCATATCCAGATTTACTGTTTAAGTTGGTTCAGAATTTAAATGAAGATTTTAGTTTTTATTCTACTTAGGCTAATTTCAGTAACATTCTTGTTTTTTTGTGATCTGTTACATTACATGCTTGGTGATGCAAGGAAGAAGTTTTATAAATATTTCAAATGTTTATTTATTTTATTCCACCTTGGAGCAAAAAAGTAAACCTTTTGTCTATCGAGCACATTAAACATGGAACATTGCTTACATTTAATCATGCCATTTAAAATGATCTGACACTTCAATTAAATTACAGTCTGTGTGTGAGCAGGTATATGAACCTAAAAAAAAACTCAATTTAAATATTCGACAAGCTTATGACTTCACTGGTCTTACCGGTGTTTGACATTTTCCTCGCTGTACACGTAACTTTCTTTTAACACGTTCACATAAATAATAAAGTGAAAGAGAGGTACGGTCCTTCATAGTGAGTACACCAGCAAAGAGTTCAAGCCTTTTATCTTTCTATTTATCCTTTTCATACTGCAATGGCAGGAATTTACAAGTGCCCTCAAAACCAGATGAAAAAGTTCACCTGTCAGTCCCCTGATTTAAGTGTACGCCTAAACAAAATGCTTTGTAACATGTAAAGTTTTAAATGAACAGCACAGTTGGTTTATCTAAAATAAACTCTACCAGCAAAATTAAAATAAGTATTAAATACGGGTACTACTAATACTAATAATTAATACAACTATGGCACCATCTACTGGGAAAAGTGACAATAACACAGGGAAAACTGTCTAGCCTGTCCCGGCTTTACATTATACGGTGCTGCTCATGGAAGTATTGTGAGCGCGGCCGGCGGTGTGCAGTCAGCGTGCAGTGTCATAGTTTAAAAGTACAGATAGTACGATCTCTTCATTACAGCGATGGACTTTGTATTAGTGCTCTTTACAGAATTACACATACTGTATACAGGGATCTTCTTGTGATGAGTATAAAGTTTTATTTACTGGTGTGCTTTACTTAATGTATATTAAGTCTAAAAAGCAAAAAATAAATTGGTGAAACTCTAGTTATCACACTTCAAGTTTTAAAAATATGAATATAACACAGTAACCTTTGAAATGTACTTTTGATCATACAGAACTTGTTTGCTGATGTAAGAATAGTTAAGGTGTCAAAGCATAGAATTTGAGTTTTTACAAATGCTGGAAATTAACATTTTATATTAAAGGAATTTTAGGAAGCCCTTTCTTTTCAAAATTATAATAAAATGTTCAATTCAGAATGTCATTAGTTGAATTTCTCGTTCAGACTGAAACAATGTTTTTAAAGTGTAAATCAATGCATACAATATATGTTAATGGCTATCTAATATTACATATTTACAAGAAAACAAAAAAGGAAACAGAGCTCCTGTCCCTTCTCAATTATGATTTTACTGAATTGAGATTCAGATACAACTTTAAGATCGATTTGCAATGAATTGTTTATTGCTATTAAACACTGTTTGTTTTATATTGTTTATTTATTTGATTGGTTGCTTTCTTGTTAAGTTACCTATTCATTTATTTACAATAAGCATTGGAGTTATTACTGAGCAAAATTGTATTAATGCAAGCACCACGACTTCTTTTAATAATAATTTAAATGTCAATGTAATATTCTGAAATCTGCAGATCCTTTCTAAAAAGTTATCTTCCAACTGTTTTCAGTATATTTCACATTTAAAAGTGCACAGTTTTGTTTTTGGATGAAAAGACTGGTTTTGCAGACTTACAAAAATAATCTTTAGATTTGAAAAATGAAAAATTGAAAAACAGGAAATGTGCATTTTACAGGCGCAGCAACAACAAAGTTTATTTCATGAAATGATGCACCCAACAAAAAAAAAAAGAGGAACTTTAGAAATTAATATAAAATTCATAGTTTTTGATTTTCTTCAGACTACCTTTAAAAAATATCATTCCACTTTTCACTGTTAAAGCACTCAAAGTAAAAGCAAATTTTCAGATTTTTTTTTTTTGTTAAATTGTAGCCTTAATGTTCTGAATGGATTTTCTTCACCCATCTTTGAAGGGACTCCAGTTATTTTGGAAGGCACAAAATGCAGGCTGAATTCACTTTGCATTTCAGTCCAATTCCCTCACATTCCATTTTCTGACTGAACTGACTGTGAACTGCATTATAAAAGAAAAAGAAAAATGCATCCTGCAGTGTCCTTCACAACATCAGTGTTGCATGTTTGACACTTTGAAAACTACTGCATTTCTGGTATTGTTTTTTATATTTAGAGATAAAAAATGTATCATGCTTATAAATATATGTGTACATATATGTGTGTGTGTGTGTGTATGTGTGTATATATATGTGTGTGTGTGTGTTTGTGCATGTTTATATATATATATATGAAAATTCTCCCTTTGTATCTGTATTGGGGATTTACTTGATCACATTTATTTTTTCCTTGCAAATCTGCAGAGACTCAAGGAGAATTGACATTTGCTGAAAGTGACACATGCAGGAGAGGATTCTTCTTGTTGTAGCGAGTACAGCTTATCTGGGGGCTAATGTAGTTTGATTATGGAAGAAGCCGACACGTGAATACATGCTGTGTGTGCTGTGAATGATTTCAGTGTGTGCTTTAAAAAAGGAAAAAGGATCTGGCATAGTGAAAACACTCCTCCAAAGTGAGAGAAAACTTTTTTCCAAATGGTTAAAAAACAACATTGCATCAACAGTATTCCGCCTCCACTTCTTCGTTATTAGAAAATATTGTCCGTATAAATAAATGCAACAAAAAATGCTGTCCTTGGTTTGAATAACTAGTATTATTAGTCTGTAAAGATGAAAAATGCAAAGCTCCTTTCTAAACACTTCAAGAAAAATAACAATACTGTAACAATGTTAATGCTGCCATGCAAAGTAATAACAGATGTTTTAAAAGCATCAACTCTTAACAAAATATGGATGTGCATGTATTGTATATAACACCTAACTGTAATAAATGTGTGATCGAAATGTTAAGAGCTTTGACAGTGCCATACAGTATTAAATACTTAAGACTTTAATGTGTTGTATTTTAATAGATTGGTAATTAAATTATTAAGAGGCAGACTGTTACAAACAATTAACTGAGGAATTGATTTTTTTTATTTTATGAAGATTGTTTTTTTCACTTCTAACACATGTAAATGCATGCAGTATTTTATTGTGAAATACATATTTCTTGGCTAATATTATGAATAGATTAGCAGCTAGAAAAATATAAATGTACAGTGCATGCACATGTAAAAATATTCTTATATGTATTATTGCTGCTTTGAATATTCTGTTAAGTTAAACTACTGGGTCATCAGTTGTATTTTCTTTTTTTTTTTAATTTTTGTGGCCACCATTCGTTCTGCTCTCTTTACACCTGAAAGTGCATGCTATACAACATGTACTGCTTTTTCGGCTGTTTCACAGCCTCTAAATGACCTAGAAAAAGTGAATTCTTCTTTTTTTTAAGTTTAATGTGAGAAATTAAGCACGCTAATGAGCAAACTGTATAAAGCCGCTGGCTGATTTGCAACTCATCAGTACCGAAAGTAACATCTTTCTCTGTCTAATCTGCAACCAAAAGACTATGGGGTGCTCTGAAATTAATGCATTAAATCTATTATTTCAAAACTGCTAAATATAATTTTGGACTATATTTATGACATTCAGGGGTAAATTTTATACCTGCAGTTTCCACTAAGGATTAAGTATAATGATACTGTTTAAATACAAACATGAGTTTAAACCTCAGAAACTGATTTTCTGGTATGGCTCACCTCTGTGAATAGCATTTCTAAGTATAAAATCTCTAATGATTTTCCCTAGGGCAGTAGCTAGGCAAATCTGAAGTTTCATGGATATTTGCTGATACAGCATACAGTTTTGTTCAAGAAATGCTTCTCATGACAGGCAACATTTTTTCTTGTTTCCCTGAAAATCTTATTTTTTTCAGATTTTGAAGTTATTGTTATTGATAGTGGTATTCATCATTCTTCCTCCAGCATTATTCTACCAACTATCCCTTCTTTCCAGCTTAAGATAAACACAGTGATGTTTTGCAACTTTGTAAAATTGAAATGCTATAGAGTAAGCACCTTTCCGATGCCAATTTATTTCCTATGCAAGGTCACAGCCACAGAATATTTATAAGAAAAACCTTAACCTTATTATTCATTATGGATGAATGGTCGCTATATTGGAGAGTGTTCCTATAACTTGCTTGCATCTAAATACCAAAAGATGTTTTCACTTCGATTTCTCAAGTGATTTACTAATTATACAGTTATTATTACAATGATTCGCTTAAAAACTATTATTTTATGAAAAATGTGGTCAGTGTAACTTAAAAAATGCTGTACTCTTTACAACAATATTGCAGATTTCAAAGATTATTAGGTAATGTTTACTGTCTTTAGATCTTGTAAACATTTTATTTAAAACATTTGAGTGAATGCTTAGATAAAATGCTTTACGTGATTTTAAATTACATTCATAATTATGTTACATGCCCCAAATAGAAAAACTTTCACAATGTCTTTGTTTTTGGTCAATCTGTAACTGCATGTGGCACAGTAGTTAAGGCTTTGGACTTCAGACCCTGAGGTTGTGGGTTCAAATCCCACCACTGACACCATGTGACCCTGAGCAGGTCACTTCACCCGCTGGGGCTCCAGCTAGGAAACCAACAGAAATGGAACCAACTGAAACTCAAATGGTGTAAGTTGCTATGGATAAAAGCGTCGGCCAAATAAGTAAATGTAACTGAAATCCTGGCAAAATACTTGGTATAGGACTCTTTCCAAACGCACCTCCCACAATGTGTGTGTGTTACCGTTTCACAGGGCTACAAAAACATTTCTAGTAGTCCATCACGACAGACGGAATGGAAGTAAAGTGGTGAAAAGTGCTGACAAGGCATTTCAACATTCAGCTGACCTCTTCAAATATTCTTGATTCATATAGTTTTCTAATATGAAATTAAATAAATTAACAAAAAAAACTATGCTGAATACATACAATGTTTACATAATAAGACTGGATATACATGTGGTGGTTTTCTGCAGGGATGCTATACATTTGTGTCTAAAACATTTACCAGAATAAGGCTGTCCTACTGTGAATTTATTTATAATCCCATCATGTTTCCTTATAGGAGGGAATATCTAAAGTGGAAGTAATAAAAACTATGTATATTCATATGTTAAATATATGACATGGTAACCGAACAACAGCATAGCTCAAAAATTCCAGCTGCTGCTGCTGGTTCACTTTTCCAGCGAGCCTTTTCAAAACATTAAAAGGGTGCTTTGCTGAACTGAACTACAGTACCACCATTATAGATGTTACCATCTATAATATGGTTAGCTGTTCAGTCTGGAGTTCTGCAGCTGCGAGTGTTAAGCCACATCTCCATCTAGTGGCAGAAACTACCACAGGATATCAGGAAAATGGTTCTCAAGAAATGGATCAGTGCTCCTAGTGAATGTACAGCATAGTAAAATCAGGAATGCAAACAGCAACAGAGGTGCCAACAGCTATTTTAAATTGTAAAGGTTATGCAAAAATATTTATATTAGAAAATGGTAGGCTGATAATTAATCATGCCTGAATTCCACTCAAATAATGTAAAAAAAAACTGCTCTATCTATGTCATATACACACACTTATATATAGAACACTGTGTGTGTGTGTGTATATATATATATATATATATATATATATATATATCAGAAGTTAATATTTGTATTTTACAAGAAGCAAACAATGAGGGAGAGAGGGAGAGTAAATTCCTTGAATTATAGTAGATAATGACCTCTGAATCTATAATAGTTGGAAAGCTCACTAAAGCATTTAATATTCTGTGAGGTGTCTCAGTCATTACTATTTAGGAATGCAAATCAATACCTACCTTTTATTTGCAAAGAAAAAAAACTGGAATTGTATCTGTTTTAACATCACTTAGTAAGAGTAGAGTGTACATACTGTAGATATTGCATCACATATTAAAGTTAATTATGCAGAAATGTATTTAAATAATATTTTTTTTATTACATAAAGTATGCAAGATCCTATTTTCTAGCTTCTTGCCCATCCTATATTGCATAAAATACATAGCTATGTAGTTTTTTAATATTGGTGTGGATAACGACAAATAAAAGAATGAAAAAAAAGAAAAAAATGGTGCTGTATACTTCATGCCTGTTTATATTTCTTTTTTTAATTTTTTTATTTTTATCTTACTTGCAGTAACTCACACTGAAACAGATTACTGTCCATTTTGCATTTGTTTTCAAATTATTAGATGGTGTTCTACTTTGAAGTGCCCTCTAATATTCACATTATAAAGAACTATGCAAAGAAGTAATATATGTTATCTTCATTAATAATTTAATTCAGTAATATTATGGCTTATTATGGGGTGATAAATGTGCTTCTTAAATAAACAATTGGGTCTCTTTTGTCTGAACATTTTTCATTTTCGTTTATATAAATGCACACGCCTACAGTACAACTATTTGAATGTGAAATAATGCACCACTTGCAAATCTTAATACGGTCTTTGTGACAAAAATAATTAGAAAACCAATAAGAAACTTTGAAAGAATGTCTAAATACAGATAAATCCAAACACACACCCAGAATTGTAGACAGTTTTCTTATTATTTTGAATAAACTGCTTATTTGTTTAAGTGTTCTACAGCTAGGTTGATAAGCAAAACTTATTTCATCATATTCAACTGCAGGAATTTGCAATGATATAATCACGCAGACATTTTACTTCTTTTGCGTTTAACTCTTAAACAATAGAAGCCAAAAAAAGAAAAAGTAACTTTCACCATTTCATAGACGTCTGCCTTTAACACCACACGTTTGCACGTAATTTCATATTTAACAGAGAATCATTCACATTAATGAATAATGTGAAATTCCTTGAATGTAACAGTTTATACCCAAATCAATTGCAAGCATCTGAAAAGCAACTAAAAGACCTAGGATTTGTAAGGTTACGTAAACTGAAAAATAAAGGTTCAGGTTTTATATATTTGCTGACAGGTTTAGAAAGCACAGAAAGAAAATGTTGGCCTGTTCTAATTAGCAGAGCTTTACTGACACATCTGAATTCCCAAGGGATAAGTTAAAATAAGATAAATAAATAGGACACCCTAGAGTCTTTGATCATTTGACCATGACTAATGATCAATTATTGGATAATTAATGTTCATTGACATCTTACATATAATCAGATCAATAGGGCCACTTAAATGTATGTGCATTACAAGTCACATAATCCATCTCCGTGTTAATGTTAATCTCTAAAACAATTGTGTTTTGGACAAGTGACTGCAAAGAAGGTAACTTCATTTTTTCATGCTGTAACAAAATAAGTACAAGTAATGTAAAAATATGACTTTGTACCAAATTCTAATACTCAGAATTAGTGCCTCTTGATTATCCAGCAACAGTAATAATTAAATATGACTTGCCATGAGTTTTGAAGCCTTGAGAACCAGTTAGGAAATATGTATCAGGTCTTGTTAATTGTTTTTAATAATGCTTTTTTATTAATATGAACACAACAACAGTAAGCAGGTTCTTGTAACACTTAGGTTATGTTTAAGCCGTTGCTTTTCAAAATGTTTCTCTTGATGAAAGTTCCTCCTTAAAGAAGAATCCTTTAGTAGATCAAGTTTGTCCTCTTGTATGCAGAAGGACTTCCAAAGGAGCTCGTTATCTGTTTGGATCAAAGAACAAGCTGCCCACACTAATCCTCCTTTTACCAGCAGTGCATATGCAGTTTATCGCTCGCTCATGAAGTGAAACTTGGGCTTTTAAGGGAACTTACTTGAGTACTGAATAAGGGAGCCCTCAACCAGTGTTATTTAGTTGTCGGGGAAAAGAGGTGAAAAGGATGGATAAATTCATTAAGTTGGACCAAATCCTTTTATGAAGCTAAATTATTAAATAAAATGGCATGAAATTATTTTTTTTTTAATATTATAAGGGTGTCTAGGAACAAGAAATAGTAAGCATATCCTTGTTTTTACATACAATTAAGTAACACTTTTAATGAGTTGAATTCTTCATTTTGAAACAGTATGTGTGACTTTATACCGACTATCTGAAGCACTGCAGAGATAAATTAGTGCAATAATTCACTGTCTGAGAGAATCCAATACTGCGTCTTTCAAGTTGATGAAAGTTTAAGCACCACTTGTAAATACGGCGGGTTTCGAAGGTTATAGCCTGTTTCCCAGCAGCATATTCAAAAATAAACTAGTCAAAAACAATTAAGACTGAATATTCATAACATTTATTTTGATGGTTGCCTTCTTTGACATCACATCATAACATCTCAGTCCACTTCCATAGGCAGAACATAGCAACATTCCCTGGTTAAATCAAATTAGTAATTAGAAAATTAAATCAACAACTAGACAAAATAACTGCATACAATTAATGTCGTGGCAGTCATGTATGCCAGCCCATCATAATCCACAGCTTAAAAGTCAAGTCTACTGTACATGTGCACACACACATAGTCATATATATTAATATTCTTCTTTTTTTTTGTGCACTACTTTTTCACTGTTTGGGCAACAATTGTTTTGTTTTAAAGCAAAATGTACTTTGTTTATTCAACTCAGATAAATGTTCCAGTTGCTTTATTCGTCATTTTCTTTTTATGTATATTGACATTTTTCACTCGATTCCTCCAGTGCTCCAAGTTGGGATGTCAAAAATTGCGCTTGCGGAAATGAAACTATCCTCATTATGCAAATGTACGTTCTACTGATAGGCATGTTCTGTTTTATAAATTACATCCTCTTGTCAGAAGTCAAATTGTATTTGAATAACTTCAGAGAAATTGTCACCAAGATTTGAAATTGTGTGCCTTGTATGCCATCGTTGATTTAGTCAGTGAATAAAAAATAGACATATGTTGATTTTTAAATGTGGGCATGATTGTTTTGTCATAAATGTTATTTAAATGAAGCCTAGATGCATAAGTAATTCTTATATATATTCTTGAAAAAAGTTTTGCATTTGAATAAATACATTTCAATTTTTATATTTAATAAAATATGTTAAACAGTTCCTGTTAGTGTATATTTTAAAATTATTTCTTGCAAACAAATGTATTTCCCACAAACAAACCTGACAGATCTTCCTGCAAGGAAAAATTAATAATCATGTATTATTAGCATCGACTAAGAACAAAACTTAAAATTAAGAAGTGAACTTCAGATATGAAAATTAGACATCATTAGATTATATGCATAATTTAAAGAGACATCCAGTAGCTATCTTAGTTTAAATAGAGGGCACTGAAATAAAGAGAAAAAAAAAAACTTGTTTTACAATACATAGTCTTTGAACAATTACATTTAAACAATGATGCATGCATGCTGAGATTAGCAGAGAAATGTGAAAGTTTGTTGAAAAGGAAAACTCTGCATTCCAATATAAACGCTAGACCTTTGAACCCAACGCGTCCAGGAGTGACAAAATGAAAATGCCAAAACTGTGAATTGGTTGAAATCTCTTTTCTGTAATGAACTTCATTGCTTTTACACGAGAAGCATCTCCTTTAGCTTCAGTCATGAAAAAGTTCCATCGTTAAGCCAGAAAATGTTTCAATAATTACATAACCTTTATCAGAATGGTTCCACCTATTGATTTTTTTAATTATTGCTGGTGGTACTTTTAAGCGCTGGATGCTTTTAACAGTGTACATGTTAAACAGAAATCAAACAGGACATTTCCCATATTTGTTGCTCGTTCTTTGACTTTTTTTTTTAATTTTTATTGAGTAGCTATAATTACAATTGAAAGAGATCCAGATCATAATCTAGAACAATTATATATTTGAGTTATCTGTACAGGAGAATTTGTGGTAATAAATGCAATCAAATAGTAAGCTCTAAACCTCTGACAGTAACAAATACAAATTGCACCAACCCCCCAAAAATTGTTGGGGCTAATTTTAATATTAATGAATTCTTTACAACCTCAGTTCAGCAGTTTCGATTAAGCTTTAATTAGTAGCCAGAGGGGAATCCAAAACAAAAATAAGGAGCTGAATTGCTAATTAAGGTAGTTGGGTGAAGGCAGACCTTTTTTTGTAAAGGATGGCTGTTGTTAGTTGTACAAGTCTGACAAAGTCTGACAAGGTAGGAACTGAAACAATTGTTATCATTACTGTAAGTAGAAAGGTTTTTAATACTTCACGTCCCGCATAAAGGCAGGCTTCTCATTATACTGGATAGGCTGCAATTAGTTAAATCTCTTTTAATTATTACCTGAAGAAAGGGAAGAAAGATTATGGAATATTTAAAATTGCTGTGAGGAAATATAGGCCTAATATATAAACTCTTTGTTATTTTTTGATAATATTTTTACTGTTATTATTGATACATTATATGTTTATGTCTTTGTTTTGTAAAGGATTATCGAAAATTGAGCCAACATTTTATTCCTTTAACCTGTTGATTGAGGAGTTTCAAAAGAATCAGATCGCATTTGTAGAACCTTCTTCCAGATACAAAAAAAATCTCACTATTATCATTACATTAAATCACTGAACAGACTATTTTAAGTTTTTTTGTTTGTTTTTTAATCTTAATTATGAAGGTGCTTTCTAATGCAGTGGAGCAGGCCAGCATTTATTCCTTATTGCAAAGAGTCCCGTGTTGGTTTAAAAAATTACAAAGATACAGAAACATTTTGCTGCAATATGCTGACATTGTTTTTATCATTTTTTGTGTTGACAGTGTACATTAATTGCTTTCAGATTTTCAATAAAACTTTGCATTTTTTTTATTCTGAAGTGGCCTCAGTGCAAAAATAGTGTGTTCACATTAATATCAATCTCGTCATTATTTACACTTCAACACACCTTTTCATCAGAAATTGTTAATAGGCATTTACAGTAAAGATTGTGTAAAGATTACAATATGTTCAAATCTTTTTTTTACTATATGAAAACAACTACATTATTATTATTATTATTATTATGCTATAAATACGCAATATATACAGTAGAAGTGTTTGTTTTAAATATGTGTCTCAAGAAGCCACTGCATATATACAATCAGTGTTACCATCATGACAAAATAAAGCTTTTGTCTCATATTATTCTGGCAGGAATATTTTGTTCAAAATAAAAAAAAAACCACTCATTTAATTTTAACATCTTTACTATGATCTGTTGGGGGCAGCTTAAGAGATATAAAGTCCAATAATACCAGGATAAGAATACATGAAAAAAATAAATGATATTGTTACTGAGGTATTAGATTTAAGCTTGGGTATCATATCAGAATAGTACTGGTGAATTGTAATCAGGTACTTTGGCTTAACAATGTTGTGTCTTATTACAACAGTGGATGCCATCTGCTTGATGCTAACTCTGACAGAGTACTGGCGGCATCATACTTCTGCGGGGAATCTGAAGACTTATTTTATAATCACTAAATCTACACATTGTAATGTAAGTCCACAAGGTAGAAATCCACATTAAACATTGTTCAAATGACTGATGAAACAGCTTAGGTTTTACTCTTGGTGTCAAGAAATGAGATATATATTTAAGGATAACCAAATACTATTTGGTAAATCTATACAATTAACTCTCCATGTTTTGTACACATGGCTGCATATTAAACTATTATTTAACTACAGTGTATCTCTCTCTCTATCTATCTATCTATCTATCTATCTATCTATCTATCTATCTATCTATATATATGTATATATATATATATATGTATATATATATATATATGTATGTATATAAATATATATTTGAGGAAAGGACAAAATGTCTGATAAATGTGTCAGTGTAGTTATACTGAAACATTTTAAAGTGTCTGATCTGATCTTAATATATTTATATATCTTTATATTAAAGGTAAAAATGACATAGAATGCTAAAACCACTTTAGCAGTATATTGTATATATCCATTTGAATTAACTTAAACAGAAAAAACAAGTATACAAAAAGATGGTTAAATTTTGTAATAATGTGTACTATATGCAAATGTTTGTGTGTTACGTGCATGTTTTTATATGTGTTGATGGCTCACTTCTGAACAAATGTACAGGGTGAGTGTGAAATCTGAAAGCCCATTTAAGGGCAACCTGCAGTCAAACTGAAAGGGTAGAAATTGTTAGATGAATATATTTATCTTTCTTATGTTCACATTCAGATAGATAGATAGATAGAAATGTTTCAGTTAAACTGAAGTAAGTTCCAGTAGGAGTGCCAATTCTTGAAAGTTTGCAGAAATCAGAGTGAAGCCAGGTTCCAAGATTAACCACAGATGTTGTCTTTGTTAAGAACACCTAATGAATATCAAATGAAAAACAAAATAGAATGCTCTTAATTTAGACTACGTTTTGATTAGGAAGCATTGACTATATGTTGCTATGCAACCATTAATCATTCAGTGCTCACGCCTAATTTCCTTACAAATTTAAGTTAAAGAAGTGTTGTGAGTTGAAAGTACACTTACTATCTGTAATAAATACATTTCAAAATATTATTTATTAAGGAAAATAGGCAAACTAAACACTGATGCCTACTAGTCGGCAGAAGTCTGCATATCTAGTAGCTTGTCCTGTGTGCCTGCGTTTTCCTCCATAATAGTGGGAGAGTCCATCCTTCACTGTTCACTTTAGCACAAACAACGAATAACACATTTAGAACACCAGCCTGGTGCTCATGTTTACCTTCAGTTTGAATTAGTGTCGCTGTTATTACAGAGCCAAGAACACAGTCCTAGGAAAATCTGCTTTTCCCCCGCTCACTAGCTATCACAATCCATTACTGCAAATTAGGGTTCAATAAAATTGGTATTCAGAGATAATTAGGGACGGCTTTGTTGTACAGCGGATTATATGACCAAGCCGCAGGTCTGCAGCTGTGTGAACTGAAGTGTGACGAGGTCATTCACGAAGTCCAAGCATAAGGGTCACACTCCTCATCGCTGACACCATATAGCAGTCTCTGTTCTCTGCCTTCACCCGCTGTGAAGGAAAGCACTCCAAATTAAATGAATTATTTCAACCCCTTTTGGGAAGTGAAAGTGAGAGCACAGGCAACAGCATAGGACTTCCCCATAATGCTCAACTAAAAGAAAAACCCTGGGTCAGATAACAGGGTACTGGAAAAAGTGTCCTTAATTGGCAAAGGTTTGTCTTTCATTAATTAACACCTTTCTGCGAACACAAACTTGTTATCCTCACATTTTATGAGTGAAATATCGCAAGTGAAGTGCAGCTCCTTAAAAAGAAATGTTGCCTGTGTTAATGTGTGCAAATTGCAAGAAGAAAAAAATGAGAAAAAAAATCCCAACTCATCCACATCATGTTATTCTTTCTGTACCTCTGAGCTTGCTTTTGGTTTTGAGAAAATATATGAATTGTTGTAAGTTTTTAAAGTGCTTGCATAAATTCCGTAGCTGTATGGTGATTGTTTTGTTGTGGGTTGCAAATGATGCTATTAAATGCATTAAAGAAAAAAATAAATAAATGAAAAAACAAATAAGCTTACAAAGTGTAGGCCACCTATCAAGACCAGTCAGAAATACTGATGAAGTGTGTGAGCGGCAAAAATACAACTGCATTCTCAAAACAAAAGGGTATAAAATGAATTGTGTGGAGCTAGCAAAGGTCTAGCACAGAGTGTGTTTTATTCTGATTTTGGAGAGTAGGTTCATACTGACCTACAAATGACAGAAGTTAGAGAAAACAAGCTCTTCAACGTTAATAATAAAAAAGCGACAAAGCAATGAATTAGTTCAGAAAGAATAAAAGCGGCATTTCTAGTACTCTAAAAGAGTAAATGGAAATAATTACTTTAAATAGAGATATCGTCATGTTTATTTGTAATCAATGTCTGCGCCTTTGCGCTTGTTGCTGAAACTCATACATTTGACAAAAAATAAGCATCTATAGAGGAAAGTGGATCTTACTTTTTATATATCTATTAACCAATGTGTTGATTAGAGAGTGCACAATTTTTTAAAGAAAACTTTCCACTTATGACAGCAAACATTTCAATGTTGTTTATTTTCTTAATACACTGAACTTGGTAAATCACTTTAGAGTAATCATGTAAAGGCTTACTTCAGATAGTCTTTTTGTAATCAGTGACCTTAATGATATTGTCATTTGCAAAGAGCTTTACCAAATAATAAAATATAAGTGCAACAAAATATATATAACTGGGTGCTTAAATTAAGAAAAGAGTTGTAAAAGTACACTGAGATATTGAAAGTGTTTGAATGACATGACCCAAAGCTTTATGGAAATGGGAATCTGAAAGCAGGCGTGGAGAATGCAATGGTTAAAATAAATGAATTATTAAACATTCAAGGCTAAGCAAAACAGTAGAAACAAATGTTTATTCATGTATTTATTCACTCATGTATTACTGAATTTCATTTTCTCATTTACGGGCCTTGTTTAAAATGTTTTTCTTTCCTTTTTAGTCCAACAAACTCTAAATTTTATAACTTTTCTGACTAATATCAAATGTGCACTTATTTCTGTGTTTCATATTTTCAAATTGCTCTGACATATTTTAGTGAAACAATAATACATTTGTGAAAAAAGTATACATTTTAAAATTTAATTAATGTATTAACTAAAATTTAGTTAATGTTTTGGGTATGACATTTTATAAATGTTCATAAAACAATTTTCCATCCTTTCATTTCCTGATCCTATTTTTCAGGGCACACTAGTGCAAACCCCACTATGCATTACAGTATATATACTGAATATATACCTGTATATATATGTGTGTGTGTGTGTATGTATAGCATATGTGTATTTGTGTTCAGTTTTCCATTCATATCCAAAAACCACACATGACTCTACACTGGCCCTCTATGTGTGTGTCCTGTGATTTCCAGACATCCTATCAGGACATGTATTATATTATATTATATTATATTATATTATATTATATTATATTATATTATATTATATTATATTATATTATAGATTGCTGGTGAAATATATAGGGCCCTTGAGCTTGAGCCCAGGGCTGCCAGAATAGGCATCAACTCCCTGTGATTCCAAACTGGATAACGGTTTGAAAATGGATAGATACATTTTGTAGATT
>JANRMT010028174.1:77166430-77186761 GCA_026402145.1 Polypterus bichir lapradei
ATATTTCTGTGTGTGTGTACATGTATGTACATATTTATATATATATATGTGCACACAATATGTATGCATCAGGATGACAAATTGGAAATTGATTTATTTGATACTTTTATTATATGCATTGGTTGATTTTTCCTTGTTGATACAATCAGAATTTTAAAAAAACAAGATCTCAACAGCTTTAATATTTTAATTTGCTGCTGTTTCATCATTAATCAGCTGGGATGTTGCCAACAAAGTCATTTCACTGATCCATCACTTACTGTCTCGTTTAATGTCTCTAGTTTCCCATCTATACATCATTAATGTGGAAAGAGAAAAGAGGGAAATGGTGTTTTCAGCAAATATTCACATGGATCAAACTGTATGTGGCAGTCTTCTCAAATTATTAATTTTATTATTTAGCACTAACAAGGGCACACAAATAAATGTATCTTTGCAATAACTTTTGACAGTTGTGTATATGATGTATGCAAAATCAGAGAATTGGAAATGTGCAAAGCAGTTGTGCCTGACATCTCTGAGAAACCTTTTTTTTTTCTTTTCATTCAGTGCAAAGAAAGAAAGCTAAGTAGCAATGATGAAATGATTATCTTGTCAAATGATGGGTTTATATCATGTAGACAAGCCCCAGTAGGGACAAGGCATCAAATGCTATAATTTTACTATACTTAACTGTACTATTTGTGACTTGTTTTAAGTTTGTATTCTCCTGTTTGATTTTTACAAGAATTGGTGATAAAACAAATGTAAAACAAAGATCAGCCTGCCTATAAATAACCTGTAATATAATCAAATTTTATGATGAGTTTATTTTTAATTATTTTTATGATGTTACTTTTAGGTTTGTATCAATTCTTATCATAAATATAAAGCATTCAATTTGGTTAATGTTTTAAGTGATTAGATAGATAGATAGATAGATAGATAGATAGATAGATAGATAGATAGATAGATAGATAGATAGATAGATAGATAACTTCATAGATAACTCACCCCTTTGACCTGGAGTTATATAAAGGTCCCTATATCTTTTCATAAAAGGCAACTAAAGAAGGCTGGAATGTCACGTGCCTGTAAAACAATTTGCTTCAGTACCTTCAAGATTTGTTGTCAGCATGGGTGAACCCGAAAAAGGACTGGCAGAGAGAAAGAGCAAGAGAGGGAGAGCAGATTCAGTAGTAACTTTTAAACTTCGCATTTGTTTGTGGAGGCCATGTAAGATGTTGGCTCTTCTGTATACAGCAGGCACCTTCTTGATTCCTTTCTCAAGCTTAACTTTTATGACCACAATAGTTAACATTTTGGAAATGGTCAATGTTTACTTTCATATGAATTCCTAGGAATATAAAATGCACAGAGAGCAAGTTAAATAAAATTCTAATAAAAGATCCCTTATATTTATTGAATATATCTGTGTATTCTTCTTCATTTCCCTGATCAAGAAAAAGAAACATAATCAGGTAGTGAGAGAGGCAAGCAGGGCCAAGTCATGTAACTCACGGAGCCCGGCTCTGCTGCCTACCTTGTCTGAATCTGTGAGGTAACTGAGGCCTCCAATTGCCTGGTTTCTTGCTTTTATAAAAAAAGTCCAGAACAGCTGTTGCTGATGGCTTATGTAACTCTATCTGCTAGTCTCTGTAGCATACTTGTTTATCAAGTTCTATCAATCAAAATAAAAATAATTAATGACAAATAATGTCATCAAATGAAGGAACCTTTATTTTAAATAGCATATTTCCATAGTCATGCGGTGGGCTGGTGCCCTGCCTAGGGTTTGTTTCCTGTCTTACACCCTGTGTTGGCTGGGATTGACTCCAGCAGACCCCCGTGACCCTTTAGTTAGGATATAGCGGGTTGGATAATGGATGGATGGATGGATGGATATTTCCATAGTAGAATCAATGGGCTAGAAATTGAAATGGAAATAAAAACCCTGAAGCTTGGAATTCAATTTTTAGCCATTACACCATGGGTAAATCAGCACAAAGTATATTCGATTTTACAAGTTATATCATGACAAAGTCAAGTTGCAACATTTAGTTACATTTAACTAATTTCATTTCATTTTAATTTCATTTTTGGAGTTGTACATATGCCATGCTTTCTTCCTTATGCCAAATGATGTCAGGAGAGGCTGCAGCACTTACTGACCCAATCTTTAAGTGAAACTCAATCCTTTGAACACAAACAACTTCTGCAAAGATGTCCCATAAAGTTGACATCTTACAAGGAAAAAACTAACTTTTTAACATCCATTTGTCTATTTTCAGACAGTTTTTGTTTTTAAAGTATAATTTCTATGCACCCTTTTGCCCAGTTCTTGATTTATTAGTTTCTGGTGTCTTAATTGTAAACTGGGAACTCCCTTTAACTGAAATCCTCACATACTGCACACTTGTAAGTGAGTGAAGATTGCGCTACTTATTTGAGCACAATGTGCAAGAAGGAAACGCATAAAGCAGTGACTTACGACAATTCAATAATAGTACAATCTGTGCATGGGGCATGTTTTGAACACAGTTTTCAACAGGGTAATATTTTAGTGTGTGTAGTCTTCCAATACAGACGGTTGCACTGATATATATCCATTATGTGTAGAAGCATTAGATTGAGACATATTAATTTATATTAAGTAAAGGCAACACCCATTAGAAGATCAATATACTTTGAGTATGCTGTAAATCTATGAATAAATATTGCTTATTTAAATGTCTATATATTATTGAAACACTTTGTATATTATGATCTGATTATATTAAATCACCTAAAAGTAACACATCACCGTAATTCTCCTTGAAAAATCTCTTCATTTGCATTGTATTTCTTTGATCAGTTACTTTACAGTAAACCAATTTTATCTGTCAGACTATTCACATTTATTATTTTTTGTGTTGGCTAAAGAAAATATTTTTCATAGCACATAATGAGACCATTATGGTGGTCAAAGTGTACTACGTAAAAAATGCCTTAGTATTCTGCCTTTTCTTCTGTTTATAAAAATCACTTCCTGTTTGTCTGTGACACCAGATGTTGGTTGCATTCCCACAGAAGTTATGAAGAACTTCCTTCTGCTCAGATTGCATCTGTGTATAACATCAACCACAGTAAAAGCGTTTTGCTGAGCTGCACATACAGTACGGTGCCTCCATGATTTGAAGATGGAACCAAGTCAACTTCTGCTGCCATGAGTAAATAGAAGAGCTGGTACTTATGAAGTGGGTCATTTTTGGTATGAAGGCTTTGTAAGTAGACTCGAATGATGGCTGGTGCTCTGAGTAAATGTTGTTAATTCAGCGCTGTTAAGGAAATATGAAACTAGACTTCAAGTCAAACTATGCTATTTTTGAAGAACAAATACAAAAATGGGCCATGACTATAAAGTACAGGTAAAATTCCATTATAACGAACTTCCAGGGACCTAAAAAATATTTTGTTGTAATGAAAATTTAGTTGTAATGAGATTCTGTATATTGTCACTATAGTGCTTTCTTTCACTTGCATCACAGGCATCTGCAATCATTTCAATAGCTTATTTCACGTTAATTTTAATCTCCTCCTGTCTACAAGTTATGCTGACAAGAATTTTTCTCAGCATTTCCTTGTGATAATACACTTTCAGGGTGCGAGAATGATGCCCAAATCCAAAGGCTGAAGCACTGCTGTGCAATTGGGTGGGAGGAATTCAACACGAACATTATCTAAGTGTGGAAGCATGTTGTGGACAGACACAACAGTCAGGCAGGGTTGTGGCCAGGTTAATGGCCAAGTAATCCTGTTCCCTGCATTACCCATCAAGTTTGCTTTGCCTCAGAGAAGTAGCAGAGCTGTGAGCCTGCAGTCAGACGCGGTGATCGCACTTCGGGACGCTCTTTGGCGTATTGTCCAGTTGTGGGAGGTCCCAAGAGAGTTTAGAAACCTCACATTTTCTTGAATAAGGGCTGAATTAATAGGAATGTTTCTTGATCGAGCATCACTGAACCACATAAAAACTGCTTTTTCGATGTCTTCAAATGCAGCAGTTCATTTGCAACCCGAGATTTTTCTTCTTTTTTTTGCTCGGTCTTTCAAGAAAGTTGACAGTGTCGATGGCGAAATTCTGAATTCACTGGCAACATCTTTTTTCTTTTTGTCGCAATCGAGAGCTGCAAAAATGTAAAGTTTTTTTCTAATATGAACTGTTATCATTTTTTCGTGTCTGCCGTTTCTATAGGAGGGTGACAATGAGTTAAATTCCAATGGATGTTTTCCAAATGTTGACGAGCAATAAGCAAAATGTATCACTGAAAACCACTGAAAACAAAAATAGCAAAAAAACAGTACGAGCAAAGTTTGAAGAAAGAATTTTTTATTTACAGTGTTTCTGTTTGGGGATCGTTGTGCACAATTGAGCTGCGACCACAGAACTAACTGCTCTGTGGATGATTCATTCAGGCATTTCAAGATCTTTTGGGCACTTCGTTGTAATGAAAGTATCTGCTGAATGTACTTTGCAGTAACAAGATTTCTATAGACTCATGTCATATGGGGAAGCTGTCAGGACCATAAAAATACTTCGTTGTAATGAAAATTTTGTTGCAAAGATATTCGTTGTAATGGAATTTTACCTGTATAAAAATCCCAGTGACCTCTCCATCTGTCCTCACAGAATGTATTGCTAGTCTCAAACGGCTGTGCTTTTGGCAAAATACACACATACATGTGTAGGTCTGCAAGAACATTCATTTTAGAAATTATAAAAAATTACAATAACCTATGAAAAAATGTATGTTTTTATTAGGCTTACAGCTTATTATTACAATAAATTATGTTACAGGTACAAGTAGGAAATTCTTTAATTTTAGAGTGTCCACTATAGAAGTAGAATTAAATTCGTTATTACACTTTGAAAAAGATAAAGTGGAGGTCACATTTTGGTCTACCTTGGGAGTTGCAAGGACATGTTTTTTTTTACCTACAGGCCTTTTCATTGTTAAACAGGCTCACTGTGATTGATTTATATATTTTGATATATTAGGTAAAGTCATTGTGCCAGGTTCTCTGCTCATTCCAGAACACATACTAAAAGGGGAAGGCAGTGAGCTTGCATTCTGCACACAATAAGGACAATAGCTGAAATTCATGCTGGTCTATTTTCCAAATTTCCCACTCTGACTTCAAAATCACAAGCATGCTCATGTTTTAATATGTTTTTAGCATGGGAATGGCACTATATAAATAAAATATATTATTATTATTATTGTTTTGTCCAGCCAGTCTTTTTGCATTGGAACCTGCATGAAATATTATGGTTTATGTTAGTCAATCAATAGCTCATGCTAATTTATTGAGTGACTAGAAACATTTTTTTCTGGAGTAAATGACAGAAGTGAATGCAACATAGAAATTAATATTGTGGCACTACCTAATCTGCTAAACTGAGATCTTGTATCAACTTAAAAGACTAGCTCTGGGCTGGTGAACAAAAACTGGATTTCCTAGGTAAAATACATACAAACCCGATGGTAGCATGTCAACTCTAAAAAGAAGTAATTCCGACTTAGAAACCATCAGGGATCCATCAGCTGTAAGGAAGCAAAGTGAACTGCTGTCATACCATGTCGCCCCTTAATGGAATCATAATTGACTAAAATAAAAACATACTCTGTTACTATTAAATCAAGAAATTCCCAGAATACTCCAAACATATAAGCTTATTCTTAAGTCATAATTTCAAATATGTTTATGTGACATATTGTAACAATTTAAAAAAAGTTATGCTGTTTATAAAAAAACTGAGTAAAATTAGTGGCCATTTCATTTTAAACTAAACTCAAGGAACTTCCTTTCCAAATAAAATACAAATAAAATACACTACTGAAAACTGACTGGTCATGTCGATATTTTTACTTACAGTACATATTGTGTGTGACATTTTTCATAGTTGTTATTTTTTTGCACCTGACACATAATATTCTGTTTGCCTATTTTCCAGTTAATTCAAATCCTAATATTTTAGGATAAATTATTTATGCGCTCCTCAGTGCTCAATGTGTTTAAAGTGATTTTATCCTTTCATTTTGATATTCAAAGAGGACATTTGTGTGAAAAGTTTATGTTCTAAATCAGAAAGTGCCCCCCAGATGAGTATACATATTACACATTTAGAATGTCTACATGTACTGTAGGCTTTGAGTTTTACAGTCATCATGTAATCACACTGACTCTCCTTCCCAGTTGCAAAATGCCTGAAAAAAATGGTGCAATTAGATTTTTGAGGCAAGAAAAGATATATCCTCTCAGATTTCGAGATAACTTAGCATAGTCAAGAAAAAAAGTTTAGTAGGGGCAGAGAAAGTGTGAATGCCGAAGAAAATATAATAAAGGCCATCCAACAACCAACAACAGTAAACAACATCAATCATTGAAAACGTGTTTCTCAGAGAGTTTTAGGTTTGCAGAATGGAGAAGCAAGGAGAAAGTGTTGAATAGTAATACTTCTTGGTTTAAAAGAAAATACATTCCAGTTTTGATTTCCTTCTGCTTGTGAATATGTTTTTAGAATAATGAATGTGATAGCCTTTTATGTGCTGTATATACTCTAAATTTGCTTTCTGCTAATTGAAGATTTAACTGCAAGTGTTGAGCTTATTTCCTTGAGAATTTCATGGCTGCTTGGCATCCAGGCACACAGGGCAGTTAAAGACCCTGAGGGTAACATGGGAAGCCGGTGGATGCTTTTGCACTGGAAACTGGCATCTCCTGGCTTGAAGCTTTCAGATCTAACCATTAAGTCACGCTGTCTGCTCATTTTATTGTCCGTCAAAACCATGTCACAGGTTTGAACTACTTAGTCAAATTTAAATACAATATCACCAGTTGGGGCAACAAGAATGAAGTGAAGCCAATCAATGTAGCCTAAAATGTAAGGTTAACTCTAATGCATCATGGCATTATCTTTTGGCATTTGATATTAGGACATGTTTCTTGGTTATTCATTTGCTGCATTCAGTTTTTTGATAGATAATATCATTTGACACGTTTCCATGTTATTCTATTGTATTAAATCACTTTCAGTATTATTTTTTAAATAAACATTAAGTGTTTACAAATGTTAAAAAGCTTTACACATTTTTAGGGGCAAGTAATTTTGTGTTTTGGAGAGATTAACCAGTAGTAATATACAAAAATGTGTAAAGTAGTGCAAGGAGCAGAAACTGAAATAGATGTATATCAAACTAGAGCCACAAAAGAGACTGCAGCAGAAAAATATCTGTTGTTGTGCATTTACCAAAATTTCATGTACATGTGACATTTTGTTTTCATGAGAGACTTTAATTAATTAAAGTTACTTAAGTGTGCTCGAATGTCTACATCTATTTTATTTTTATTATATTTACAGTTATTATTGTTTTTTAACCTGACAAGCATAAAATAAAACAATACAAGTGCAATTTCAGTAAAATGCGGTAGGCACAGACAGTCATTTTCAGCATGGTATCGCCAGTATTTATCAGAAAAAGTCAATAGAAATTGTGTTTTGTTGTTCACATTTGCTTAAAATGGAGCTATCATAAGATTTTATCTGATTTATATACAGGGTGAGTCAAAATTATGTTAACACTCATGGTACTGCTGTGTATATACTTATATACAAATTTTGTGGACAATTTATGTGCCACATAGTACATGTGTTGAACATGATGGCGAACAGGTTGAGACATCATCTTGCACATATGAAGTATGTTTTATGAATAAATTGTTTCTGCCATTCAAAAGTTAACATAATTTTGACTCACCCCTGTATATCGGAAATATGTTTTCCATTTTTTTATGGAAATTGCAGTAATTTCACAATGCGGACCAGTTTTGCCGAGTGTCAATTTACTTCTTATGGTCAGTGCTTCTAACTCTCATTTTAATTACTTTTTATTATATTTGATTATATATCTGTACTTTTTCTCAGAGTCTTATCTCTGGGGATCAAATAGATACCATATACAAGTTTTGAAGAGTAACCATTTTCCACATATAAAATGAATTATTGGGTACCCCTAGTCTCTCCAAATATCGGAAAAAGTTTGGTGACATTGCAAAGTAAGTGATATAAACATAACAACAACATTTAAAATACATCCTGTAAATTGTGTTCATGAATCCCAATCAAGGTAAATATTAAAACAGTGACCCTTATTTAATGCGGTATTCTTGTGTTTGTGTTTCAAAATATAATACATAGCATCTGTCTGTATGGTTATATTCCTTAGGCACATTTACAGATAAACGGCTGAGCAGACAATACATTGTTTAATAATGGTTATTAATATTTTTGTGGCTACTGCCATCTTACTTTTTGTATTTGTATTTTTAAAATATAATTTGTGAAAGCAAAACTGAAAGAATGTAAGAAATAAAGAGCATGACTTTACAGTGGCAAAGTTTTCTGGCACATGGACATTAAGGTACACATCCTTTTGTTGCCAGTAGCAAGAAAATGACAAAAAGTGTCTAATGAACACATCCTCGTATTGTATGTTCAGCATTGTTTAAACTTCCCAAAACTTTCAAAAAGCAGTTTTGTAACAGTTTCAGAATGCATTCTTCCATCCTTCTTCCATGCTTTCCTAGGTGTTTTCTCTTACTTTCAGCTCCCTGGTACCACATTTCTGTGAAGACATTGACCATATGATGATATTCAGATGACCAGACTTTTCTGATTTCTGTACTGCCAAATAGCGAATCAACCTTTATAATTGAATGTGACAGGCTGACAAGGAAAATGAATGTAAAATTTTATACTTATATGAATTTTTATGTCACATCGCCGTCTGTGCACTTGTTTTCCTCTTTGTCAATAGCCGAAGGCTCATTTCCCTGCACTGGAAGCACATTTTATATCCAGGCCTTCAGACAGATCCCCTTCGCCCTAGTGAATTTGCTGATTAATTTTGGATGCTCTCCTTAATTAACACCCCAAAGGAAGTGTAGATTTTCTAGCCTATATTCCATGTAAAACAAGTGAATCTGAAGAATGATGACCTAAGGAGACAGACGCACTCCTTCCAAATGACATTACAAGAACAGTGAATATCTTGCAAGTCAAGACCTGGTCAGGCAATGCCTAAGGAGATTCCAGGCCTTTAATCAAGGCAAAAATGAGATTCATATTAGTCTAATTTCATTTTCTTTACTGTTGACAAAGCCGAGTCCTAGCAAGATGCCACCCGACGGTTGAAACATGCTGCAGTTGTGCCACCATAAGCGCCTGTGGCCTTGATTATTAATTGGTGCCAGTTTTTTCTCAAAGCAAGGTTTGCCGATGATAGATGGGGGAAAATAGAGATGAAATTCATTTGAAAATATGAAAAATTGGACTAATTGGATTGAGTATCTTCTACCTCAACATGGAGAAATCTGTTCAGAAGAAAGAAGTATGATTAACAGCTTCATAAATGTGGCGCAGATTAACTTTTATATAATAAGAAAACAATTTCAATTAAGTAAAGTATTTTTCCTTCAATAGTGTACTACTTTAAAATACTTTCTATGTGGTCATATGAGTCCAAAATGATTTTTTCCTTCCTATTATAGGATCTGACAACTGTTGCTTTCCTTACAATTACAGGAATCAGTTAATACATGCTAAATGCTTCATTACTTTGGTAAATAAAGCTTTTCTGTTGAAAAAAGATGTAAAGGTCGACACTGAGCACTACTTGTGGCAAATGTCTGGTTTTATAGCCTTTTGCCATTTGACCTTGATTTACTTTCTTATTTGAGCTTGCATTAGTCATTAGTACATTACCAGGTTTGACAAATATGGCTTCATTCACATATCAAAGTGCCTATAAAGCAGTCAGTTCAAATGTGTTTAAATTTTCATCTCCAAAGCAAAATAATTCTGCCTTCTCTGGTGGTTCAGGACAGTAGTAGTTTATGGGTTCAGTTGTTCAGTTTAAGACTAGAAACAGCCTTAGTCACTTTCTCTGTTTGAAGAGACGACTGTTCAGTTAATCTCATTCTTTTGCACAGTTTCTGTCGTAGAAAAGTTGTCCTTATTTATTTATTTTATCCATTAACCTTTTTTTCTGAAATTCTCACGTCACTTGTATAAATAAATAATCTGTTTCAACAACAGAGTGTATTAGATGCCTCATCTATTCTTTCGAAACAGGTGTATTCTTTCCCACCTACATTTCCCTACATTTTCATTGGCGAGTGTCTGCTTGCACAGCAAATATGCTCATAAAAATATAAAACCACGACAGTGTATACTTGGTACCATGACAGAGGTGCACCATGGCCGATTCACAGCACTTGGACCTTGTTTTCATTTTCTGCTGGGGCGCCTTCATTGTGAGCTTTCAAGCACTCAACAAATGGATTTCTTCTGGTAATTCAGTTTTTCTGCCAAAGTCCAAAGCAGCACATGTTAAGTCTACTCTAATTTGACCCAATGTGAGTCCATGTGCTAGCCTGCACTATGGTGGGCTGCTTTCTTATAAAGCTTAGATGCCTGAGTTACATTGATGTCTAGTAGAGTACAAGAAATATGGAAACCGACGATACACATTGATGTTTTTTATGTATCATTTATGGTTTATCTTAGAGCATTAAGAGAAACATTTTACAACTAACACTGCTGTCTGTTCCACAGTTATGCAAGGGTTTAGAAATTAGGGAGAAAAAGAGACAAATTGGTGACCTCTGTGTTGATCTTTGTAAAACTGATATGTGCAAAAATGGATTATATAATAATTTAATTTAGAATTATCACCAATTTGGAATAAACCAGTTTTTCATATTTCTCAGAAAGCTGAAAAAAACAGAAAGCAAAAAATTGTATATTCCAGCTGTTCAAGTATGAAGAAAAAGTTTTTTTTTTTTTTTTTTACTTTTATATCTCTCATGTTGAGCAGATATTTCTTCTGGACAATAACAACCCATATATGCCAATCAGACAGGGTCCAGTGTCTAAGTATTGCCATAAAGCGGAGTGTCTTACTTTCTACTTGCTGCATAATGCAACGAGCATGTTAACTGTATATATCAGAAATTCTAGTGCTAGACAATTGTATACCTTGTCTTTCAGCAAATGGGATACAAAGGAACATAAAGTGCTCATGTAATTGGGATATTTGGAAGCATCATATTTCCCCATGCTGCGCTGAGGTGAAATTAAAGACAGTAAATCTATAGGAGCAGATCTTTTGGTAAATTGCCCCGTCATGCCAACCCGGTGACACTTTTTCAGTACCCTTTGCCGGAGCTGTGATGATAAAAGTTTGATTTGGAAATATAAGTAACAAATGAGATCAATTAAAATGTCCAAGTGGGGCACCTGGCAAAGTGTTGGGTTGCACTAAATGATTCCCACATCTTTGTTTCCTGTACAGGATTCCATTTGCAACCGCATCACATCCATGGCAACAATAGGTGAGTTGTTCCTTAATGGACAGCAACCACAAAAGCAGACCTTAGTCTGTGGCCCAGGTATATCACTGTTGTCGCTCTTGTGAAAACAACGGGAGTACTTTTCAGCTCCATTTGTGAAGATAATCCCTGTCTCCTTCAGAATAGGGCTTTATTTGTAACAAATTTGTAACTCCAGCCTCTGTAGTGATTCAATGACATCCCATTTAGAATATGTCAAATAGACTCAATAACAATGAATTGCAGCACTATAAATCATTAACTAGCTATTAATTGCCCTACAATTCTGGTTCAGTCACTCAGTGGATGAAAACACATCTTCAAATGACTTTCGGTCCAAATAATTCCTTTTTAATTTGCTTCTAAAATTGTGGGAATAAGAACATTCTTCTTAGATTCTTTTGCAATCAATTTTCTTAGCAATAATTGTTTTATGTTTAGAACATGTGATAAACTGCATAATAGAGCTGGTGGTGCAACACAAACTGAAACAACTGCAGGTACCAGTACCTTTGTTTTTTTTAAGTGGCTTCTGTAGCAGCTAAATCATGAATTGAAAAATAAGCAATTAATTTACTATACAATTTGGATGATGAGCAAGTAATAATGCTGGGTGTATGATTTATTTTAGAGCAAATTCGGCATTGGGATAGCTCTCATGTAATACTGTATAATCATGAAAAAAAACATCATCCCAGTTCAATTCAGTTTTAAATAATATACATTGTGAATAAGTATGCTGGTATTGTTGTTAATAGTTTAATAAACTGTCCCCACAAAAATCTAAATCCTGCAGCACCTTTATTGGTTATTTATTTTTGTTCCATTTTATCTAGCTATTTTGTAAAATGCCCATATAAAATGAATACTGAATGGTACAGATAGGTTTGGGAAATATAAATGAAACTGAGGATTATTGGGAAATCCCTACAAATACAACACTTACGGCATATGTGTGTTTCTGTTATTTTGTGATTGATAAGAGAAAGGGAGAGACAGAGAAAGAGACAGCAGTGACTAATGACACAGTAAGTTCATTTAAATGTAATCTTGTCAGTAATCAAACTCTTATTTTATGTCTTCAAGAAAATCTGGCAGAATTGAACCCTAATTTAATTATGACTTTAAACTACAGCAGCAAAATAGACTAAACACGCAGCATCTCTTGATATTTCTAGATTTTTTTACTGTAATAAAAAACATGTAAGCAATAATATTACATTTTATTCTAATACATGGCACTTCGTCTTTTCTAGCCCAGCACTCCAAACACTGTTTGAAACACAGTATATTTTAAAAATAAAATATTACTTTTGAACACAAACATGGTAGATTATCAAAGCTTAAAAAAAATATTTACCTCAGTATCTCTCCAACTCAATATTTCAGAAGAAAGAAGCAAAGGGGGTTATGTAGACTAAGTTGTACGGAATAAAAGAAACTATCTGCTAAGGTGTGATTACTTTAACCAGTTTCTACAATAATAACCTCCAGTAACCTCCATTTCATTTTCTTATAAATGATTGGTGTGGGTTTTGATGTTTCTCAGTGTCTCCAGTTTTTGTAAATTCCAATAAACATAATATTGTTAATGATGCCCGCGCATCTCAGTAGAAACACTTTGCATTGTAATTCATTAGCTTAGTTTAGTGTAAAAATAAATTATAGCTACCTTTGGTAGAAATGTGAGATATGTACAATCAAATTATACAGTATATTGCATTATTTTTTAATTATGATCATTATATAAATAATAAATTGTCAAAAATGAGGATCATATTTACAACCATAAACTTATCAACTGAACGGTCAACCAAAATTCAATAATTTGGTTTTCTAGTTACAATGCTTATATAAATAAATACAGCTGTGTAGTTTGCATGTGACTACATTTTAATTGTTAGGATATTGTGAAAGTGAAATACTTTAAAACTAACAGACATAAAGGAGCACACACTGGAGAGGTAATGCATTCCATCAGTCAGTCCAAATCATTATCGAGTGATGCCTGCAAAACTCAATAGTAGGAAAAAAACACAAAAAATAAAAGAAGTAAAAACATGCATTCAGTAATCTAGGACATTATTCAGATTTTTGTGTAAATTTAAGCCTTTGTGTTAAACACTGAGATTATAAACATATTCTGTGTTTTTTGTATTTCATCATCGTAACACGTCAACCTTTAAATACTGCATTGAAAGACAAAAAAGTATCTGCTTGGTGCCATGTGACAAGAACACTGTTTTTAATGTATTATTTAAAAAATAATATAAGAACTGTGTTGTTTTAGTGGAAATGTCAACCTACAGAAAAATAAATAATAATAATGAAACATTCATATCGATATTAGTAGTACAAACATTACCAGAGAACATAAAGCTTATCCAATTAAATAATGGTTGTGTAAAAATAAATACATATTCTAATAACTGTAAAGGAAAATGTAAATATAGTACATTATTATGGAAAAATTACATGTAGGAATCAGTGTTGATTATGCAGATGCTGTTAACAGTTAAAGCAGTCATATGTAAAGAAATTACCTTAAACAGTTACTTGGATTAAATATTCCATTATTCTTATTGTGTGGTGTTTTGATTTTTTATAACTGCAGAATGGTTTTAAAGTACGTAAGCATGCTACACTGAATATAAAAGCATTTATTTTATTTTATTTTATTTGTAGTCATTGGTATTTTTACATGATCTCAAAGTAAATTCTGCTTAACCTAGGGTGACTAGAGGTGCTTCTCTTTAGTTTATGTAAATGTAATGAATGGCGTCTGCTAGGGGTACAGCCTCACTTTTGGACTACTATACATGCACATCTTGTGTGTGTTAGATAGATAGATAGATAGATAGATAGATAGATAGATAGATAGATAGATAGATAGATAGATAGATAGATAGATTATATTTTATTTATCCCCAAACACATATAAAAACTTTAGCTTGGGTAACTGGGAGTAGCTGCTGTTTAAGCTGTATATTTCTGTTCTGCAGATATTCTGTATTGTCATTTTTTTGATTATTTTTTCATTTTATTTACAAATAGAATGATACATTTTTCATAGCAACTAACTAGCTTTACAAGCTTAAAATTGAGTTTTTCAAATTAATGGATAAAAAAGACAATGAGAAGGCTACGTTAAGCACTGACCATTTCCTCTATGGCCCAAAATGAAACATTATGTAACATTAAAGACTTTTTATATGAATAATACTACAACAATGGCATTACTGGTACAGAATAGTGTATCCTAAACCAATACAGTTCATATTTAAAACTCCCAAGAAAAGGAAGAATGTTTCTTTCTAACAGAGGAAACAGTACAAATGTCAATAGTGATAATAGTGAGAGTGTTGTAAAACAAAATAGACCAGCAAACATAAAAGTGATAATAGCAGTTATAGAAGAAATATTGCATAAAAGCAATCAAATAAGTAAAAGGTTTAGAACAGCAGTAGTAACAAAACAAGAAAAACAATGTGTAGATGGAATAGTAGTGTAAGTAGCAGATACAATGCAATAATTCCACTGTTACATTGTAACTTAGAAAGCTAGCGCCATATTATAGTGCCATAAAGTATGCATCACTGGTAAAGTCATATGATCAAATGTAGCAGATGTTGGATACAATATTAGGAGTGGATGAAAATCACACTTTATTTTATATAGAACTTTTCACACCAAGCACAACTGTAAAGCATTTTACAGTAAACAGTGAATTCAAACAGCACATTACAGTATAAATGTATTTTACCAGTCTTTATAGAAAATCGGATTGGCATTGTGTCATAGAAAAACACTATATAAGTAAATAAAAATGTACAAGGTTCACTTTTAAATTTTAAATAAAATGAAAATATATATATATATATATATATATGTATATCAAAATGACTGTACTTTTTTAAAGTATGTTGTTCATCTTGCTACTAACATGACATGCTAAAAAGAATATATATACATTAGCTATGTGTGGTCTTTGGGACAAAAAACAACCCGTAGACTCCCTAGCAGTTTTACTATATTCACATACAAGGGTAGAGTTAACAATTATCTGCACTTTTGTGATAATTTTCTTTGAGTTGGCTGTAGAGCTTTCACTGTGCACTTGTGGAAACAGGTTGTGTCTGTGGTCAGAGTGGCAAAGTTTCAACCTTGATTAGTCAGTTTCTCTTGTTGTTTTCTAGGAATAAACATGGTCACTCCACTTTCAATTTGCACCAAAGAAGACCAATGAACAGTGATCCACTTTACTGTACATGGGTGGAAGGTGTATCAGGGGCCAAAATCTATCGAAGGCTTTCTACACAATATGGACGCAGTGTTTTACCATGGGTGAGTGCTTATGAATGGATTGAGAAGATCCAAAATGGATGAACAAGTGTTAAGCACAAAGAAGGAGCAGAACACCCATCCACTTCTCTCTGTACTATGATTCTGACGAATCTACAAGGAACAAGGTACACCTTCAGCCCATAAAAAATGATCACAGCTCACTGCTCTTCTTTGGTGCAAATGGGGAGCAGAGCAACCATGTTTACTCCTAGAAAACAACAAAAGAAAGTAACTGATTAAGGTTGAACCTTTACCATTGAGAGCACAGACTCAACATGCTTCCATTTGTGCATTGGGACAGCTGTACAGCTAATCCAAGCGGTGCTGTTCACAACATTGCAAATCATTATTGAATTACCCTGCACACACACACACACCCCAATATATATTAATATATTTTTTTGTATTATATATATATATAATATATATATATATATATATATATATAATACTTTCAGAATTATCCATAATAATCCATAACTAGCATCAAGTTGTTGTTGATCATAATTTATAAATAATCTGTATTGTCTTGAGTTTGAGATGTCTTAGACTTCCCTGAATGCTCCTTTTTAAAATAGCATTGATGATTTTTCTGAGGAATCAGCTAAACATGAACATTTTGTGTTCTTTCTTTCAGTGCCAGCCGTTCTTAGCTTAATATATGAATGAATTATTGATATTTATTGTTTTTTAAGAACCTTTATTCATTATAAAAGCTGCCTAAACACGTTCAGAGACAAATTTAAGAATCTAGATTTAAAAAATAGTCAACAGAAATACATCAGGTACATAAATGTACAGTATTTATTCATATACATTGATTGGAGTTTTTGTAAAAGAATGTTATTTATGTGGTATTTTCTTATAGCAGCAAAGTATTTATTCAAAGCTTTCTATTTGTAAATATATTCAGCACTCTGGACTAATTAAATGTATAAAATAAATTGATCTTTAGTGATCTTTACTTTCTGATTTAGCCTTGAGTATATATGTGTATGTATTGTATGTGCACTTTCATACACATAACACTATTGTAAAACAATGAGTTATGTTGAGCAGTACAATCAGTGGACTTCAGGATCTAAAAGGTAAATGATCAAATCCTTAGAAAGTGCCCAGGTTTTAGGATTGAAAGATCAACTTTATTATGTAGTCATTTTTTGCCTCAGTCTGAATTTTAAGACACTGGAAGCTTACCTGGTAGAGTTAGGCAGAGACTTTTAGAGTACATGAACTATAAATCTGAGTAAATAATTTTTTTCATACATTGCTTAGTGAGTTCCTAAGATAATGAGAAGGGCTGGAAATCTTGAAGTTAGAGGGGATAAACACCATACAGTATGCACTTATTATAGCAGTGACTTCCATAGATGGGTCGCAGGGTCATGGTAAAGGCATCCTAACAAACAGGAAGCAGCCATCACGGGGATTCATATGATCATTATTTCAACCGAATCCAAATGAAAGAATTACCAATATGTATGCTTTTGATTATATACAAAGTATGTATGTATGTATATATCTCAGCATTATATTAAGCACCATGATTACTAGTGAAACACTGTATTATTACGGCTTGTAAAGCAGTAGCACATTTAACATGTTGTATGTTGTAGAAATTAATCAAAAAGGTAGCATATACAATAATAAAATAACCAGTTGCAAAGCATCTTCAGTCATATTAGGGGACGCAGTTTAGTTGTGGTTTGGTAACACCCCCCCCCCCAGCAGAAGTAAAAGCAGTGGCAATAATATGGTTGTGCATAATCCTAGTAATAACTCTATCTGTATTAATAGTTTTGGTGCCATTAAAACCATTCATGGTCTTGCACCCATCAACAGTATACCATATGTTTAAATAAAAACAACTAAAAAAACAAATTACAAAAATCAAAATAGAAAATTTCCTGAAATAAGCACTTTTGCAGTGATGAGCATAGCCTTATGACAAGTCAAAAGAAAAGATGGGCCACAAAATGAAACCATTTGGGGAGAAGAGTGATTTCTAGTTCTTTTCCTTCAGCACCAGGCTCCATCTCTGCATATCGCAATTAAGATTTTATGCAAGTTGATATGCCAATTGATGCTATAACAAATCACAGCAATACAGTAGCCAATTACCAGGAGTTAAAGTAACGAGGGCAGGCCTAGAATTTCTCTTGGCGTTTCTGTTTGAATTCAGTTGATGACTGTTGTGTGTGCTCTCCTATTCAGGCAGCGCATTTAAAAGGATTGTTTACCATAACCTTGTAATCAACCTGCCTAGGAGCGCCCTATTACCCATGATAACAAGGCTGCTGCAATTTGGGCTGAAAGAAGGCTCTGCCTGAGATGGGCTCTCTGATGCTTTAGTGATAGAGCACTGCCCTGTTATCTTCATTTGTAATTTGTTTTCAAGAACTGTGATTTACATTTCAGTTGGATTACACCTTTTAATGTATCAGAGCATTAAGTGGCTACAGTGAAAATTCACATCTCCGCTAGATTTCAAACGGTGCATTTGAGGCTTCAAGTGAAGAGGATTACAATTACAATTAAAATCAAAAGCCTACATGTCTAACTAACTATACATAATAACCCTTTGTGTACCAGTAAATCATGTGCATACGAGCAGAGCAGATGTGTGCTTCTCAAGTAGGGATTGTGCAACGTCAGTCTATCATGGGCACTTTCAGTGTGGCGATGTACAGTAACACGTCTATATCAGAACTCCCAATCGTAATTGCATGCAGATAGATTTAATTCAATAGCAGGAAAATGAAAGGTATTCCCATCCCAAATGTAATTTACTGCATTGTTTTACAGGGACAGCCATCAGAATAAACTCCAGTTCTAAAAATTAAATTAAATAGCCATGCACAGAGATATAACATTCTTATATATTGCAACATTTTAACTCTTAATTGCCCTTTAACCTGTTATCTCCATTACAATTTTCGGTAGAAATGCTGAAAAAGTTTTCATGCCCCTAAGTGGGATTTTTTCTTAGAAATGTTCTTCTTCAGAAAGATACATTGGTTAGGTGAAACATGGTTTAACTGTGGTCTGTCTCCTGCCATGAACCGAATTGTGTTCCCTCCAGCTGTCAGTGCTGCTTTAGACTGGAAGTACAGGTGAGAAACTCTGTGGTCTGGGCACAGTCATTATCCGTGAGGACGGTGTCATCATTACATCATAACAGACTTCAGCACAGACATAATGCCCTACACATTTCAATCGACAGTCTGAATTGCTGTGTCAATATTATCTGTAAGCAAGTACAGGTTTGTAGTTCACTGAAACTGTATACAGGACAAGACTGTGGTAAGCAAAACAAACAAAAAATCTAGCCATGGACAGACATGGAGCAGAATGTTACTACATGATTTCCAGAAGTGTATGATGAAAAGAAGGGTCAGTTACACGCTGTACATCCTCCAGCTCTAGGCAGTAAATACTCCATTATCTCGCATTATCTTATTACATTAGTAATTAATTGACCATTTTGCTACACAGGTAAAATGATGCAATTAATATCTAGAAATACAGCATTCCTTTTTAGCATAAATATATACACAAACAATAATTCTATTCTATTCTATAAACACATTTAGCCATTCACACATTTTTCTTATTATTAAAAATATAGTATATATTTTAATATACACTAGAATCCTATAACTTAAGATTATGAGTTTGTTACTCATAAGACTAAACAGTGCGTTCCTTGTATTTGATGTGCAGCCCCAAAAATTCTGATCAAGTTTCATGCATAAAGATATCTACAATTAAAATATATATTTATCTACTCGGTTTGAACAGGAAAACAAGCAAAATGCAGTTTGTTCATGGAAGTAACACAATCACAGAAGGGGACAGAAACAAACATGAAACACTAGCATGTCTCTTTCTTTCAAAACCTATGTAATTTTATACCTTTTCAAAGTAATTATGTCCACTGTACATAAAAAGTGCACTCTTTTTATGTAATTAGTCAAACTGATAGATACCTATTCTAATAACTGTAAATGAACATTTAAATACATTATTATGGAAAAATTACATGTAGGAATCAGTGTTGATTATGCTGATGCTGTTAACAGTTAAAGCAGTCATATGTAAAGAAATTAGCTTAAGCAGTTACATGGATTAAATGTTCCATTATTCTTACTGCGTGGTGTTTTGATTTTTTTTTTATAACTTAAGTATGGTTATAAAATATGTAAGCATGCTACACTGACTATAAAAGCTGTGGCATTTATTTTATTTTATTTCTTGTCATTACACGATCTCAAAGTAAATTCTGCTTAACCTAGTTTGACTAGAGATGCTTCTCTTTAGTTTATGTAAATGTAATGAATGGTGTTTGTCGGGAGTACAGCCTCACTTTTTGACTGCACTTTACTTGCCTAGCTTTGGCTCCACAATACAATGAATGATTGACTGAAGCTTATTCAAACTGTTTAATTGGGCTTGTTAAAAAACCATTCCACTATTGCCCAGAAAGAAAACAAAAACCAACAACTACTGTACATGCACATCTTGTGTGTGTTAGATAGATAGATAGATAGATAGATAGATAGATAGATAGATAGATAG
>JANRMT010028174.1:77186771-77239069 GCA_026402145.1 Polypterus bichir lapradei
TAGATAGATAGATAGATAGATAGATAGATAGATAGATAGATAGATAGATAGATAGATAGATAGATAGCAAGGTAAAACTCAGAAGTGTAACATGAGAAGTAAGGCTAGCACTTTACCATTAGTCAGTTAAACTGAACATATATTAACCTGTCTTGTTTATTAAACACCTGTGATATAAACACAGCGACCAACAAGAAAGGTTGACAAAAAAGGTTGTTTAAATGACAGCTAACTAGTACAACATCATTTAGCTCTATTCAGATGATTAAATCAATTATTAGCCAGAAGCAGAAATTCAATAGATGCAATTTATCTTACACAATAGCTGCTGATGACCAGTCAACGTAATATGTCCTCAATGAATTATCTTGTTGAGAAATAGAAAGCTACATCCTAGTTGAATGTAGACCCCTGAAAATATTTTTTATTTTACTGAAGCATACAGTATGTGTGAAGAAGTAGTGGCTCTTGATGAGAGGAAAATATTCATTCCTGCCAATTAGTGTCATTTAAAACAAAGCCCTAAAATTAGAATTAACTAGAGAAACAATAGCATCACATTCATCATTTTAGTTTCAAAATGTAATAATACACATAAAACCTACTATTTGGTTTAATCGTGATGCTTGAAACTGAAAATGAAAATGAAAAAAAAAATCTGTTTTTTTGTCTGGTTTTAAAAATCAATAGTATTAATTTGCTTTTATTTCATATTTTTATAATCTAAAAAGCATATTGCCTTTCTTCTCTGCTTATTTAATAGGTGCATAATATTTTCACAGGGGAACAGAAAGTATCTAGTAAGCTCTTTAATTACAGAACAAAAACTGTGTGAGGCTGGCATTAATGCTGGTACTTACAGCAGACTTATGGTGGGCATAAGAAACTAAGTGCTGCTCTCAGCTACACCGTTGGCTACAACTCAACAGAAATTTAGTTTTGTTGTTTAAAGTTACAATGTGCAGCATTTTAGGAAGGTTATGATGGTATATGATTCATGTAACATATGACAGGCTGTAAAACAGTAATCTATAAATATGCTCCAGTAGGCTATATACTCTTCTTAATTGTGATGCTCATGTAATATAATGTATATTTAATTTTAGTTACGTTTTCTGTACGGAAGAAGTCAAATATAAACAGTTATATAGTTTTTAATATAACAGACACCTCTTGACACCATCCATTACATACTACCTAAGTCACAAAAGTTTTGTCAGAAATATTGAATAGTTGTACTAATATGTGTGTCAGTGATTCTCCTTTATAAGACACTGACAAAGTTAAAATTAAGTAAATATAAAAAATATCACTACTATTAACTGACTTATTTTTAGATGCATTGACAACAATTTAATTGTATAATGATCTTGTTACTATGTTAATCTGTCCGTTATAACAGGCTCAAAGTTATGGTTAGGGTTATGATGGGAAGTGGCATCATACATTCTGATGACAGGTGCCAAAATATATTGTCACACACGTGCGCATGGGAGCCAGCCACAGGGACCAAAAGAAGGGAATTCCATGCCCGGCCTTATTTTGTCACTGCAGACCAGACACGGGAAATTCTGCCCGAGTACGAAGACATCACTTCCACCCCGACTCTAAGGACAACATTTCCTGTCCTGGCCCCAAGGACGACATCACTTCCTTAAACCTCCCTATAAAACCCCACTTCCTTCCTCCGTTGAGGAGTTCTGTTTTGGACTCACTTCTGTACACTATTATTCTGAAAAACTTTGCCTTTTTTGCAGCCAAGGTCAAGTACACAGGTGGCCGCCCCAAACCTTTGTTTTGTGTTGAGGCTTACCATTTCACAATATATAATTTCACAGTCATACATAATGAAATTCCTGTGCCTGCTTGATAAAATGTATACTCATACAGACCAAAGTCTATGCCAGGAAGCAAAAGGTGAAAAGCAGAAACCTACTCAGCAGAGAGATGCCAGTCAATTGATGGAAACATTCACACATCCACTTATATAGGGCCTACATAGAGTGCATGAATACAAAGCCACCCAGACATTAACCAGGTTTCCATCCAAGGAGATTTTGTGAAAAAATATTTAGCGCTTCAAGTTTTAGCTGATGGAAATGCTAATTATCGATAAAATGTTGTACATGTCAACATAATATTTTTCCGTTTAACTTTAGTGCATAAATTCCATATCGATACTTCAGATGTCGCAAAAACTACATTGGAAACACGTTTTGTTGGAAAAAAAGGGCTTTAATGCAAATAAATGTGTCACATGATACATTTTCATCACGTGCAATCAAAACGAGAATAGCGGAGCGGTTCGCATGGTCTGATGAAGAGACTCATTATTTCTCGTGATGAGCCAATGCAGTAGCGGATAGGCTGGGTCTCCTGCTACTAAAAAGGGTACCTGAACTCCCTCCACATCAACTGTAGCCTGGGGGTGTCTCTCAGGATGTCTAAATAATACAAAAACCGCAACGGTAATTTACTGTGCCAGTCAAAATATTTAATAAACAGTGTGTTTCATTATCTAAACATTTTTTTCTCATTATTAAATGGCAGATGTTTTAGCATATATAAGAAATTCTCTCATTAATATTAACTTTAGTTTTTTTTGATTAAACGTCGTAATTTTGTATTAATTCAAATTTCAGTTTTAATTAAAAACCTTAAGGGAAGCAGGTTACAGTACTAATTCAGTTGTTATCGCACTGAGAAGGGACGTTGAAAGGTAGGCTCACCTGTACAGATCCGATGCTGCAAACACAGCTGCATCATGGGCACTTCCAGGAGTGCCAACGCAAATGTCTCGTTTCATGCACCTGTCATCAACAAGGGCCTGGAGAACAATAGATGGCCACCCTTTGCGATTAATGTAATCGCGGTAGCCTTCCGTCGGGGGAAGAATAGGCACATGCGTGCCATCCAGCGCACCGTAAATCTGTGGCACAAGATGCACCAAGGAATTGCGGTATGCAATTTCATTGGCCTCCGCTACAGTCGGAAGTCTGATATAACACCGCATTAATTTTTCTTTAATAGCAGTGCACACAACATATACACATCGATGGACGGTAGTTTTACTAACCCCGATAGTTTCTCCAACTACTCTATACTCGGCGCAGGTTGCCAGCTTGTAAAGGGCGATGGCAATCCGCTTTTGGGTTGGAACCGGTGGTCGGTGGCAACCTGTGATGGACACAACATCAGGACTGATGAATCCACACAACATCTCAAACGTTGGCCGTGTCATTCTAAAATGTTGCAGCCAGAGATTTTCTGTGAAGTGTCTCCCCACCACCTCCTTCCAGAAGGTCTTATTCCATCGTCTCTCCCATACCCGTGGGTTTCGTCGCACTGGGGTACTTTCTTCGAGCTCTAGGGCTATCAGACAAGCAACTGCTTCATTCTGCTGTCGTCTTTGGATATTATGTACAATTCCAATTATTTGTGAAACTGAAATAACAGTAAGCTGGCAAATTTCAAAAAACTGTCTGAATAATCTCTCCATTTCTTTGTTTAGTGGAGGGGGTGTAACGTGGAAAACAAAAGGTAGATAATTTGCGACATACACAAAATTATGTATGGAAACGGCTCAAGGGCAGATTTTTTTTCGCGATACAACAAAACTTATGCAACAGTTCATTTTGGAGGGGATGACGTCATCACGCACACCATTTTATCGATAAAAAGCCAGTTGGATGGAAACAGGCTGGAGACAGCAAATTTCGCACATTTTTTTAACGTATATTCTGCTTCTCGATAACAAAACGTCGCAAAAAATTGGATGGAAACTTGGCTATAGAGAGAATATTCAATCTGACAGGGACAATGACAGGATTCAATCCAAACTTCTTAAGCTAACTTATATAAGAATTGCCACTGTATTTGTGCATTTGTACATTTCCACTAATTAAATTATTTGTTTTTTTATTATTCTTATCTAATTAAACAATCACATTTGTAATAGTATTCACGATAAATGCAACAACAGTAAAGTACTAAATAAAAGACTCATTCCTTTTGTTTGTTGTTTGTGGTAGGAAACCAGTCAGCCTAAGGAATAAAATTTACATTACCAAAGCAAGCTGTTTATTTTAGCTTATTATAAAAGAAGAAAAGACAAAGCAATTATAAACATCATCCAAAATATAGGCCCTAAAATCAGCACACAATATTTACACTTTCTTTTAACTACACAACAAGTATTTTTACATATAAACATGTTTGCAACTGTTTCTCAAATGGAAACATTTGCTGTAAATTTTCTGATTTTATCATTTGCCTTAGTGGCAGGGGAGGCTCTGGGAGCAGAATTACTGGTCCTACTATGTTGCCTTTTATATTACGTGGTTAGCGGCTGTAAACTACACAGCTCCAGGTTCTTTCTTCTACACTGATTCAATGTATCACTGTAAAGAAGGTATCCTTCCTATGGTTTACTTTTTAAACATATTTGAAAATAACTGTATTATAATAAAGTACTGTTTACAATGAAGTTTGACAAAATTTATGCTAGGACTACAAATTATTTCCCATGTTTCATACCTAGCATGTGATATTTACTGTTTAAGGTAGCCTGACTGGAGCTGAATATCCTAAGCTCCCCTCACACTGAACTGAAAAAAATGGGTTCTGTATATGACTGGGTGAATGTATTAACATGTAAAATGGTTCACTCTTGTGGTCTGAGGTAGAATTGTATTGTTGCATTTGGGGATCAGTGGCGTAGCTAGAGTTGTGCCACTCGGCTCAGTGCGGTGCTTCAATTTGCCGCCCTCTAACATATCTGAATATGTTAACCTATTTAAATAGAAAATTAAAATGACATATAGAGAAAAATTAAGATAAATTTTGCATAGATTTATTCCTATATAGAGAAACAGCAATAATGTTTCACATGTAATTATTTATAAGCATCAACTAGACAAGAATATAGTATAGAAGCACCGATAAGTCATGTTCTAATTATTAGTTTAAACTGCGAAAACCAGAACCAGTGTAGTGTACAAGTAATAGGTGGGGATGTTTTCTGCGCAGTGCAAGAACACAATCGAAATAAAATTATATATTGTAAATTAGTTTGTTTATCTTCCTAGAAATTATAATCGGTGTAATTTTTACGTTTATTTTTGTTATTGCCTCATAAATTTCAACTGCTGTGTCTGATGCCATCACAGAAGGACAGTCTGAAAATTATTTTTGAAGCATTTGTGGATAAAAATCAGAGAATTTTACTTTTTTCATTCATGAGTCATATTTTTCCGAATCCTGCTGCTTACACACGAATTGTACTGAGCCTTTTGTCCAATAATTCCGCCCCCAAAATTGTGCCGCCCAGTGTGAACCACCCCCTCCGCCCACCCCTAGCTATGTCACGGTTGGAGATAGGCTGGTCTTTCACCACTTTACTTTCCTTATGAATTCTACAGAATCATGGGATGCTTTACAGTACTTGCACACTTATCTGCTTAGCCATTATTATTGTAAGGCACATTTACCTACTCAAATGTATGAAATTGTGCTATGTAAATAAATGTTATAGTAAGTGAGATAGAAAAATACCGAGCCAAAGGAAGTGTGATATGAAGACAGTAAATTGAAAGTTACATCAAGTGCCTGCACACTAATCCCTATATCACTGACACTTTTATTAAGTACAGGTAGTGAAGGCTTTACGTAGTAACATTATGGTATCTGGAATTATAAATTATATTTACCCTCTGACTTACAGTACATAACATGTTCCTCCTTGCCTTACTAAGGTAGAAACTGGGCTAAGAATAATTCACAAAAAAGCTAAGCAAGAAAAAGACATTCATTGTTAATTGTGAATCTTGATTCTTTTAGGCAGATGCACTGTGATATTTCTTCTCTACACTAAAAGCTTTGATTTTCCAATGTTTCATGCAAGGTGTATAAATCTAAACACCCTCCCCACCAATTTTCCGTGTTCAGTCTCACAATTCTGTATTTTTCTCAATATCTCTCTCTCTTTATATAAATATATTGTGGCGGACGGCTGGGGGGTGGTACACAGCCGGGACGCCCAGGAGGACCGGAGGAGGGCTTATGCTTCCTCCAGACCACGAGGGGGCAACCTCCCTGGTTGCACTGGGGGCCACAGGTGCAGAGCTTAGAAGCTCAACCCTGTAGGGGCCCGTGGTCACGGCCAGGGGGCGCCCCGGTGCCTGAAGAACCCTGGACCTCAGCACTTCCGCCACACCAGGAAGTGCTGGGGGGAAGAAGACTGGGGACACCCGGAGGGCTTCTGGGTGCGCAGCCGGCACTTCAGCCACACGGGGGTGTGTCCATGGAGGACTGCCGGGAAACAGCTGGAGCCCATCCGGGCTGGTATTTAAGGGGTCTGCCTCCCTTCATTCAAAGACAAGAGTTGGATGGAAGAGGACTGGAGTCTGGAGAGAGGAGTGGAGGCGGCCAGATGAAAGGCACTAAACTGGGAAGAGAGGCCTGGACTTTGGGGGATCGGTGCTGGAGGCACTGGGTTGTGCACTGACTTTTGTAAATAGTGTATATAATAAATATGAGTGTGTTGGGTGCAAAACCGTTGTCTGTCTGTCACTGTCCGGGTCCCGTTCCACAATATATATATATATATATTGTGACGGACAGCCGGGTCCCATGCCCGGCCGGGACGCCTCTGCTACATACGTCCCGGGGGAGCCATCAGGGACATTGCAGTACCTTCCCCGGGGCGCTTGGGGGCAGCCTCCCTGGCTGTGGATCCCTCCTCAATCTCCCCCGTGGCTCCATGGGACATGGAGTCCACCACAGCAGCCCGGTTGGGAGATGGGGTGGCCGCTAGGGGGTGCTGCGGACGACCAGCCACCACGCTGGACAGTTTATCAGCCCCACCCGGAGGTGCAATTAAGACCAGCTGGTCAGGCACCTGGAACACTTCCGGGTGGGGTATAAAAGGGCGTGCCTCCCAGCAATCCGGGCCAGAATCGGGAGGAAGAGGACGAGGTTGCCTGGGAGGAGTGGTGGTGCCAGGAAGTCTTTTGGTTTTTGTGGGGTTTTTGTGCTTGGACTGTGTTGGGCCTGTGGGACACGGGGAAGGCGTGTGCCCACGGCTGAAGAACTAAAAATAAAACCCATTGAGTGTGAACACGTGCCTCTGTGTGGTCTGTGCCGGGTCGGGCGCTATATAGCGCCTTTATCACAATATATATATATATATATATATATATATATATATGCAGTGTATATATATATGTAACGTATACTACATAGCTACATATACTAAATTTTCTCCATCTAGTTTAACACTTTGTACGGTGTTTGAATTCAGAATGAATCATAGTGTGAAACTTCTCCTAGTTATGTACTAATGTTATGACATGTCTTCCACAAGACTGCATTCTCAGTGTAACTGGCTTATTAACATTTTGCTATTTTTTATCTAAATGACCTTTCCAATAAGCCAATAAAAATGATATGATGAAAATGACAGTGGATAGGCTGCTTCTCTGCAAGCTTCATTACTGGTATGCATTTGTTTTAAGTATGGTATTTTTTCAACCATGTGAAAGAGGCTGCATACACCTCCATGAACTTAGATTTACAGAAGATTTTAGAAGAGCAAGTTTTTAAAATGAAAGGAACAACAGACCAATTAAATATTCACCTGCATGTTGAAAACGACACATACATTAGGATACTATAGGGACTATGGCACAACAACTGACCTTACCCCACACTGCACTGCAAATCAATTTATTCCCAGTATGATATGCAGGAATACCCAGCTGTAAACAAAGGGAACAAGGAGCCTGGAAGAACTGGCCCAGAACATTGATTGAAGTGCCTATCAAGATGTTGCTTATGAAACAAGGGGGTGAGATGCTTGAATCATCTGCTTCTTTCTAACTAAACAAGATAAACAGACTGAATGGCCTTTTTCATTTTTCTACCATCACAGATGTGATTGAAAATTCATAGAAAATAGAAGCATTTTACCTGTCAGTACATGATTAGTTAGTGTTAAAATATATTCAATCCAAAGTCAAAAACGCAATATAACATGTAACAGGTATACTTAAGAAACTGAGGCAAGTCCTGTTTGTGCAGTTGCTTACATTTTATGCTGTAATTGAACCTTTATAGCGCAGGCTGAGAAGAGGTAGTTCAAAGATCTGGCGCCCCTATTATGACAATATTGTTTTATTAAATCAAAACACTCTTTGATGTGTGGGCACTTCTAAACCACCTGTAGCTTTGATATCTAAAGTCATATGAAAGCTTTAGCTGGGACTGAAGAGGATGCAGATCTGCTCTGATACACCGACAGTAAAGAGAAAAGAATGAAAAGAAAACAATGTATAAGTGCTTTTCAGGTATTCATTTTCAAGAATATATTCATTTCCCTTTCATATTTTCCCAGACTGAGCCTGCTCTATAAAGTTTATTTGTTTTTCATTTTAAAGTAATTGATAAATCAGTCACTATGACCATCACCGGGACAATTGGTTACAGAAAGAAAAAGAACTGAATAATAAATATTTCTGTTAATAAGTTGAGGTAGACATTTGAGGAAAAAAAAATATTATAAATTTACTTTAGTCTGTCTATTTGTGATTACTGTGCTTAATTTTAGCAGCTGAATAATATTCATATAGCCATATATACAGAAATCTACATAACTCCACAGTTTTGTTGTCTAGTATGAGGAAGCAGTTTTATGGATGACTTGAGGATGAACATGTTTTAATTTCTGTTTGCCTCTTTATGGTTTCCTCAAATTCTAAAAGTTCTAATGCACTAAAACTAATTATCACTTGTGGTGTTGATATTCAAAACCTGATTATCTCTCATGTCAGCGAAACCATTTCAGTCAATTATTTATGACTTGACTTTGCCTAAATGTGGAGGTAATATCCAGTAATATGTGGCACCCTAATTTAATCGTAATTATGAGGTTTAGTGATGTTTTGATTGCTTCAGACCTTGGCTATAAGACCAGTGTGCATCAGCTTACAAATAATTATGCTAATTTTTCATGCTGCGTCTCCCATTTCCAAGAAATTGGGTTTAAATCTTAGCCCATTCACACTCTGTGTGGTGTATGCACATTCTGCCATGTTTACATGGCTTTTCTCCAGGTAGCTCAGTTCTCTCTCACATCTGAAAAGCTTGCATGTTGGGTTAATGAATGGGTTTAAATTGCCCTATTGTGGGTTTGGGGGTGCAAATCTGCCTTGTGATAAACTAGAGTCCCATTAAAAGTTAATAAAAGGTTTTTATTAAATGCTAAGATAAAGTCAAATTCAGTTCCCCATAAACCCTGAATTGGAATAAATAATGCAATATCTTAGATTCAAACCAACAGGCGAAAGTAAAAAAAGTTATTAATAAGTTTTATTATTTTAACCATTTGCTTAAAAATATCAGAAGCACAAGCTATACTTTCTCCTAATGGCATTGTAGTAAAGATTTTTTGGATTTCTTTAAAAACAAACTGCATTAGTGACCTGCAATTAAACAACAACAAATTGTCGATCATTTTAAAATGTGCATTTTACAGAGAAATTGTACTGTTACAACTATACTGCTACCTGGAATAAGTACATCTTATTTGAAATTTGTGCCTTTCATCCATTCCTGGCTATAGTTTAGAAGAAGCCATCACTCAGTTTATTCATCTAAACATCCATTTGTTGAACCCGCTGCTCAAACTCAACTCTGCTTATCTATAAAATATAAAACCATTCCTGTCACCAATTAACATCCTCTACTCGAACTGTAACAAATGCCTGCAGATAGCTGTAATGTATCCAGTCGCCTTGGATAAAGGTGTCAATAATAATAATATTTAATACTAATAATAACAATAATCCATCCATCCATCCATTATCCAGCCTGCTATATCCTAACACATGGTCAAAGGGGTCTGCTGGAGCCAATCCCAGCCCACACAGGGTGCAAGGTAGGAACAAATCCCCGGGCAGGGCGCCAGCCCACTGCAGGGCACACACACACACATCCACACACTAGGGACCATTTAGAATCGCCAATGTACCTAACCTGCATGTCTTTGGACTGTGGGAGGAAACCAGAGCACCCGGAGGAAACCCATGCAGGCACGGACAGAACATGCAAACTCCATGCAGGGAGGACCCGGGAAGTGAACCCAGGACTCCTTACTGCAAGGCAGCAGCACTACCACTGTAACAGAAGTAACAGTAACAGAAGTTACTTCATTAATTCATATAAATGAAGATTTAACTAGTTCACTATTCTTGTTTCAGGTGGTCTAAACTATTCTTTTTTGTAATTGTAGTTAATGAAGAATACTGTGGTATGGCTCATTACAAAATCTGTACTAATATTGGAAAAAAAAATTTATGAACAAAAAATATTTTAGCTTGCTTTTTCTGTGCTGAGCTTATCAAAGCATACACACCAAAGCACATTTTGTATACTGCAGTATTTTCCCAGTGCAATTAGAATTATTTTTAGCCTTGTCTTGTTTTATATACTGTATAATCTGCCAAAGCTATTCTAGTGAGACCATTTACATGTTTATTCGACAGTCTATTTCTCTGTTTTCTCTTCAGAGTGTTTATCATTGAAAAGGTTGCCTCACATGTGTAAGTGCTGACAAAATAGGAAAGTATCCACCTGAACCTTCAATGTTTGACAGTTAGGAACATCAACTAGGGGGCAATGTCCTAGAAATTCAGAACTGTTAATTGCATTTCATGTTGGAAGATGCCATTTGTCTGAAGTTCAGTGATGTCGCACTGCAGCTTGGCATGGTTAGAGTGCGGGTCTGCAGTTGTAACTGAAAATACTGTACAGTGAAGGAATCTTTGCAAAATACTCCTGTTTCCTGCTCTCGAATTCTGCTCATGTTTCTTTTAAATTTGCTAATGCGAGTCGTAGTCAAAATGTTTCAACAGCTTTGGAGCTTTCTGTGTGACTTCATTGAGTTGCGGAAAATGCAAAAAAAAACTCCAGGGTGGGTGAGAACGTAGATGTCATTATATTTTGGAATGCCAACATGACACAGTGATTCACAAGAAGATTTCCTTCTTCACTGAAGCTTAAAATGTAGTTATTTGAAATGATCTGTGATAGCAGTAAGAAAGGAATGCCTAATTACCTGCCAATGTTTTGTGAATTTTTAAGAAGGAAAACCCTCCTAAAACCCAAATAAGTTAAATCAAGTTAAAGCTTTTAGATAGTATTTAAAAGAAACAATTTAACAAACAAGAAAAACATGATCCATTAATAAATCACTTAATCAAAATGAATGAAGCAAAAATGTTAAACAATAATATAAGAACAAAATAAATGAATAATAACTCAAATGATATAATTTATGTAAAGACTATAAACTAAAGAGCAAAGATTAAAAGAAGGAACTTTACTAATTTAATACACCAAAAAATGAAAGATAATCAGTACAAATAATAATAATACGATTGAGCAAAGCATTTTAACAAAGGAGCAAAACTAAAGAGATAAGCTAATTGCTTGCTAAATTAATAAACACTTATTGAGGAGTTACATGACAGCATGATGAAGAAAACTGCTGGGCTCTAGGGTGTTCTTTACCCAACCTCTGCTTGTTTCCTAAACCCTCTCCCTTTCCACATTTATTATTGCAATAATTTGTAAAAGCAGGTTGTGCTTTCTAATGGTAACGTCAGGACACAGAAGTCACTCTTTGGTTTTCAATTCTCCAGAAAAAAAAAGCCAGAGATATAATGGCATGCCTTCAAATACCGAACTGTCTGAGTTTGAAACTCTCAAGGAATTTAATACTTGAACAAATATTTCTGCTGAACACCAACATTCAGACTCCCTTCATTGATCTTTAGGCCAAAATCTAATATACAAATCCAAACTGGTAGGCTGTCTGAGGCATCATCATTCCTATTTCTTCGAAACTGAAGCAATGGAAAAAGAAATCAAAGGTCTGAAAAATAAACTATTTGATTAAGAACACCGATCTCAAGAAGGTAACATTTGTGTGTTGGCCTACCAAAGGGTTAAGAAGAGGAAGATTTAATTTGCCTTCTAACATGCTTCTGGTCAGTTTGAGTTCCACTGTTTCATCCTCAGACAAGACTAAAATATTGAGTGCTCACAGCTTGTCAGGTCACTGCTAAATCTCTCAAACCACTGCCTTTGGTAGCAAAGTTCCTTCATCACACCAGAGTCCACATCTTGAAGGCAGCTTGCCCTACTTTTCAAGTTCAACATAGTGGTTTGAGGCTGATCTTTTTTTAGGACTTAAGTGCTGCGAATAAAAGATAAGTTTTTCATCCTGTGATTAAGGAGGCAAAGATGGCCAGCTTACACACTTTCCTTGTTCCTTATCCAGTTATTTTGAAGCTACATGTTGGCACTGTACAACATGTTTTCGATGCTCCTGAGGCAGCTTCAGCAGCGGTCTCTATGTTTGACTCCTCTGCTGAAATGTAATAACTTTTTCTTAAAAAGTTAAGACAGTTTTTGTATATTATGTTCATTTGAACTTGATTCAAGTTAATTCATAATTGATAACATAATTCTTTATAAATATTTGTATCTGTTTGTGTGTTCCAGATTATGGAGCACTGCTGACAGTGAGGCTGTGTTCCCATGTGGTCATGTGCCAAGGGGGTGTTTCTCACTTTCTCCCTACATCTTTACATACTTGCAATGTGCTACAGTTTATCAGCTTCCCTACTATATGTTACCTTTTGTTTGTTGAGAGGTGGCATCAGGAGTTTTGGGAGTAATGGCATTGTTCTGAGAAAGTTTTGTTCACATTTTTATTTTGAAGAGAGACCTAATCAACCAAAAACTTATCAAGCTGAATGCTTAGAGTTTATTATGTAGTGTTTTTAAAGGTATGTTAAAATATCCAGCGGATAATGTTTTGGGGATAATTTTAATATCTGTGTTACCTTTTTCTGTCTTTACTCTTAATTTTTGGTATGATTAATATTGTTATAACTTCCTACAGTTTTTGTGGATTCAGTTTTCAAATCTGCAGGTCATGCTGCCTCAGTTTGTTGCACAGATTAAACAGAGACATAGCTTTGACTTAAGAAAGCCACTCAAGAGCCAGTGATGTTGTAAGATGCAACGGTAAATATTATTGTTTGTTGTATTCCTCTTCAAATCAAAGTAAGAAATGCAGGGCACTGATTTTTGGTGAAGTGTAAGCTCAATATTAGAGTCCTATGTGATGGCAGTGACAACAAAGGAAGGTTTTGTTAGCAAATTACGCATACAGAGGGCAACAAATTTGCATTTATTTCTGTATACACCCCAACCCCATTTCAGAAATTATTTTTCCTAAATTCATTTAGTAGCCTTATGAGCTTTCCAGATATAAGTTGCTGAAAGTAATTATTCTTCTTTGTATTGATATTGAGTTTGTGTTTATGCAATAACATTGGTTGTCAAATCTTGTGTCTTTGTTTAACTATTGGATCTGTATGTTAAAAGTCGCTGAAATGTTGTGTTCAGAAAAGGCGGGCTTGTTCAAAAAAATCTTATTATAAACAAACACCATGGCAGAGTGAATAGGAGAATTATCAAATGACATTTACCGTAGATCCCGGAATATAAGCCGAGAATTTCGTCCTAGATTTTTGGCTTAGAGTTTGGGGGTCGGCTAATACAACGAGTATCATTTCAGATTCAAGATTTCCAGTGCAATGCCGGTTTTGCCGATGAATATGGAAGTAAATAATGACGAAACCACAGAGCCATCTTTCAGATGAAGAAGTAACTTTGCATGCCGGTACTTTAAATTAAATAAAGAATTTATTCAAAAAAGTGTTTTAGTTGATGATTTTATTAATAAAATTTATAATAAATTATCGGGAAGTTTAAAATAAAAATTTTTGTTTTGATTTACGACCAACATCTTCGTTACAACCCAAATGCGGTCATGTGTATCTGCTTGCGCGATTGTAAACAAACAACCGAGAGCATTAGTAGCGTCAGTCGGAGCCCAGATACATGTGTTTGTGGATGTAATTTTGGTCATTGCAGTGATTTACCTATATATATAATTCACTAAGACCATGCAAGCAAGACACATAATTGCTAAGGAAGCAAGAGAAGGTAAAGAAAGCGATCACAATCGAAACGAAGATGGAAATTGTGTGGAAACATGAGAGTGCTGTTTGTGTGACCGATCTCGCTAATATGTACAGCATGTCGAAATCCACCAATTTTACAAAGAAAAGATTTGCATAAGGAGGCTCCTTCTAAACAATAACCACCTTCCGTTTCATTCTCCTCCTCCTCCCTTCCTGCAGCCCAAAGATGTCAAATTAAATGGTGAGTACAGTATGAAATTGTTGTTTCTAGAATAGAATAGAATGCCTTTTATTGTTACTATACACATGTACAATGAGATTAAAAGCAGCTCCTTCAGTGCAGACATATGTGTAGAACACAACAAGCAAATAAACAAATGGTGTGAAAAGATGTAAAGAAGTTGCAAAAAAAAAGTTCTGTTTAGGGCTTGTATGGTTGTTTTTTTAACCTTAGCATAACGCCAGATCTGCGGCCCCGCTTCTGCTTTCTTTCCCTCCTCCATCTGCGTCATCTCCTAGACCCGACAACAATCCACGGAGAGCCCGCTGGTCTCGCTATGTTGTCTGGGATGTTGTGCGTGTGATGAAAAACACTCGAAACAAATGTCTGGCTCTGGACACCGATGTCTAGAAGGTTCTGATGGGTGTAGCGGATGTTCGCCGAACCGATCGTGCACAAACAAGAAAAAAAAAGTGCACTGAAAAGGAGAGCCCTGAGCCGCTGCGACCATGCGCGCTGCCATGCTCCTAGCTTAATCTAGCCTACTTCTGGTAGGCTAGGCACTTTTTATAACTTTTTGGTTAGTACATTAGAAAAATTATTGATGTTTTGGTAAATTATGCACATTATACAACCCTTTTTTATTATGAAAAGGTTAAGTAAGTGTTGCAATGGGAGGTTCGGAACGCATTATGGGTTAGCCTTCATGAACGAATTAAGTTCGTAAGTCAAGGGTCCACTGTATTGCGTATTTAAGTTAATCAAACTTATAATGAGTCTCCGGAAATCCACCCGCTAATGTACCGTATTTGCATATTTGTTTCCAACACAAAGGTTTCATTTTACCAAACTTCTCCGCAATCACTTCCTGGTTTCCATCAAAAATGCCGGCAGTCTCAAATTCTCGCCGATAAACATGATAAATATACCTGAAGAGACACTTTTAAGGAAATTTAGAAAATTTTGCTTGGAGAAGGGGGTCGGCTTAAATACCAGTCATCGGCAAATACATGTAATTTAGTAGGTAGAGAAGGGGGTCGGCTAATATACCGAGTCAGCTTATATTCCGAGATCTACGGTATGATCAGTTACGCAAGAAAGCTAAAGTTTTTACTTCATACTCTGTGGCGCTTGACAAAAGCACCAACAAAACCAACTCTACTCAACTAGCGATTTTCAATAGGGGTGTTAATTTCCACTTTGGTGTGACTAAAGAATTGCTAAGTTTATGTCCAATGTACGGCCGTACCACAGGCAATGATATATATCAGCTTCTGTGTGATGTGATTGAGCCACAAAATTTAAATTATGGAAAACACAGCTTTCTGCCAATAATCTCACTTGTTTCCCAACATGTAGATCTCTTGTGGAGGATGGCACAGCATTCAGGACTGATACATATACATCTGTTATTGAAAACCAACTGCAGGAATTTGATCACCATTTTGCTGACTTTAGATCACATCGCAACACCTTGCAGCTGTTTGCAGACCCCTTTTCAGCTGATGTGGAGAGTGTCCCAAGTTTGTTTGCAGTGCAATAGTGAGCTAAACTCTAAGTTCAGAGTGGCACAGGGAAAAGCAGACTTGACTGGGCAGTTTCTGAGAGAATTACCTCCATCCTTTCCAGAGCTGTCCAAAGTGTTCAGTCAGGTAATGTGCCTTTTTGGAAGCACATATCTGCGTGAGAAACTTTTCTCAACTATGAACTTTAATAAATGCAAGTACAGGTGTAGGTTTACTGATGCTAAGCTTGAAGCTGTAGTCGGAGTTTCCACAGTAAACTCCATTAGGGCAAATGTGGCAAGGCTGTGTGAGTAGAAACGCTGCCAGGTTTATGGACAGAAATATAACTTCAACTGTATTCAGGTATTGCATGTGTTAGGTTAATGCAAAGTTTAGTTAATTTATTTAAGTTAATTTAATGAAAAAAGAATTACAGATTTAAAAGTAATGCATTTAGAGTACAGCTTGCATTTTGAAAAAATATGTTAGTAATGGAAATAAATATAGATTTAAAGAATATTACTATCTCTTGTTGTACTTGAACATTTATGTGGCCCCTGTATGACATGACAATACCAGCAGTGGCCTGAAGCCAATTTAAGTTTGAGACCCGGATCTAGAGTGTTGCAGCATGACTTCTGCAAGGATCTGAATTTAAAATCCTTCAGTAAAAGAACACATTTTCTGTTCTAATCAGCATTAATCATATTCTAAAATCAATTATATATTCTTCTCTGCCTTGTTGGTTGCTAGTGTAAAAGATGTTTTTATCATCCCTTACCCTATGTCTGATCATAAATATTGAGTCACTAGGCTAATTGTCCTTCCATACCATTCATGGCCAACTACAGCAGATGCCATTTCAATACTGTTATGGTTGGTATAATTTATTAATTCTTTCTGCATCATATAGAGCGTGTTTGGTCTTCTGTAAGTTTAACCTAAGGGTTTTCACCCTGCAAAATTTGATTTTGGCACTTATTTTTTGCTATCTATATTCCTGAACAACTAATAGTTTTTACCGTCTTCCAGTGATATCACATTGGATTCTTATGAACACTGGTGTTATGTGAGTCTTGCATTTTCTGTTGCCTAGGGAATTTTCTGTGATGTCATCGTTGCAACCTGTCAAAAGGGTCACCAAAGGCAGTTTTCTTTCTCATTTACCATTTCATGTGCAATTTTCTGCATGTTTCCAATAATGTTTTTTGACTTAACGTCTGACCAACAAGTTTTGATTTTTGATTTGCATTTTCTGCTTTGTGTGAAAGATTTTTTTTTCAACCAAAGCACAAAACATCATTGGCACAACTAGTGAAAAGAGTCATCAAAGGCATTTATTTCTTGCCTTTTATTTTATTTGGATCGATTTAATGTTTTATGTGTAATTCTCTGCATGGTTCCCTTAATGTTTTTTAGACTCAACTTCTGACTAATGACTTTTTTATTTTATTTAGTGTTCTCTAGTTTTATGCCATGTCTTTTGGAGGTGTGAAAGCCATTACATGGATTGGTGGCTAAAGATGTTCTCTGGCAGTGGCTTTGAAAGCACAATACAGCGGTGAGTGAGATAAAACAACATTAGCAAGCCTACTGTAGTGCAAAGTGACGGAAGCCAGAGTGGCCTTGGCTGCTGCTTGCTACAAGACAAATAGCTCTTGGCTTTTGCCTCAAAAGTGCTCTCGCCTATGGAGTAGAACTACACGTAAATTGAAAAAAGTGTTTGAGCATCGTTTTTGCTTGTTAATGTTTCATCCATACCTTTACAGAAGGGCTGACATAATGGTTCAGGGGGAACTTAAGCAGCTTGCTGCAATTTTAATAAGCACCACCTCAATGCTCTCAAAACGCTTCATAGCTTACTTGCAGTGCTCCAAAACTACTGTCAAAAAGTAGTGCACAATCCCAGTTCAGATATGCAAGTAAGTGACAGTTTAAGTACAGCTTTTAATCACTCACACATATCAGTCACCCCGTTCCTATAACATTCCGTCTGCAGCTCAACAATGAAAACATACACAATCTTAATCACAAAGACTATCTTAACACTAGCATCCCTGAAGCCATTGAAAAAACTTGTAACCCCAGGCCACCTTAAATTCCTTTGCACCTCTACCATCAGCGTCTTTTGTTTTGCAAAAGTGTCGATCAACACAAGCAACAAGCAGCCTGTTATCCCATCCACTCCCCCCAACGTTGTGTGAGGTACCTGGAGTTGTATAAAGTAAATAATATATTGTTATTTGGAATACATACATTTCATGTGTGTTCCGTGTCTACAAAGATCTGTGTAAGTGTAGGATGAAAGGAAATGTGAGAAATGCAAGAAATGCTGAACACATACCTAAAACAGAAACTTTTTCCATGTTATGGGTTTTCAACTCATTGACAGCAACATATAAACTGAATGATTTTTTTTCTTTGGTTATAATCTTCAATAAAAGCGCACATGTTTATTTGATATTTGGACTAAAGTCTTCACACATTATACATTTCACATCATTATTAGTATAACATGGATAAAGTTTTTGCTTTAGGTATGTGTTCAGCATTTCTTCCCTTGTATTTTCTGTTATCCTACACTTATAAAGATCTTTGTAGACAAGGAACACATATGAAGTGTACCTGTATGTATTCCAAATAACAATATATTATTGTTACAGGCACATCACACCACGATAAAGAGACTTGAGCTGGGAGAAGTTAGGCGACTGACTTCGCCCATGTCGTGACTGGGGTGGATGGGATAGCAGGCTGTTTTTCTTCTTGTGTTGATTGACACATTTGCAAAACAAAAGACACTAATGAGGAGAGGTGCAAAGGAATTTAAGGTGGCCCAGGATTACAAGTTTTTTTGTAGGCTTCAGGGATTCTAGTTTTAATGTAACAAGACAACTCCTTGCACGCATTCAACAGTAACCAGTTACCAATAATAACCAAAAGGAGAAGAACAATTTCCCTGCTCTCAAAACAGAATATCTCTAAGGCTAACCTGACTAGAGGGCACACACAGCTGTAGCCATCAAAGAATAATGGTCTTTCAGGGGGAAAATTAGTGTGAGGATTGAGTGCTCTATAAGGATTATCATTCCTATGAAGAATGCTGTGACTGGGGGTAGAAGTATTTTATAGAAAAGCTCATGAAACTTTATTTTAATCTAATATGAGAAGTTAAGGACTATGTTAAGCATGCAGTGAACATTCACACGAGCAACAGAAGGAAATAATGCCACTCCCAATGCCTCCATGACAAATTCTGAGTGTTGACTCATTCACATTATGTAGGCATTGACTTTCTGTTTGTAGTTGATCTCTCAGGTGACACCACCATCAGCAGAAGCAAAAGCCAGCTTGCTAAGTCCCACCACATTAAAACCTTTTCCAGAAGAACAAACTGGCATATGGACATGTGTAATGTGTTCAATAGGTGGCCCCCACTCTTACTTGTTTGAGCTTAATGGCATTGCATATTGCCTCAGAATGGTGGATTTAATGTCCTCCAAGTGCTCACCAGGCAACAAGTTGTGAAACAAGCCAAGACGCTGTCATAGTGGACAACCATTGAGTTTCAGGGACTGCCTTTCTCTCCTCCCGCTGCAAGACCAGTTGATCCAACACAGCTATTCAGCCCTGAAACTCTTTGGAGCCTGTTTGCTACTCACATAGTGGCAGGTTCATTTAAACACTGAAAACGCTTAACCTATGAATTTGAAGCTTGTTACTTGTGAAAAAATAACTAATTTTGCCATTTTGGTTGCTCAGTTTGAAATCGTATATTGTTTAATGTTTGTTAGCTGCCTTATCAGTTATTAAAAGCAGATTACAGTCTTAGTATTAAAAGGGAGAAGTTAAGACAATGGCCTCAAACTGTCATTGCTAAATGTAAAGTAATCAATTTCTCCAGGCTCCTGACATGCAAACGGTCTCTTTAATATGCTTGGACATTTAAGGATCACTGTATTAACAGACCCCATAACCCTGTAGTTAGGATATAGCGGTTGGATAATGGATGGATGGATGTATTAACAGGTGCATCTATACTTAAGGGTTATCCAAAATCATTTTTATAATCATAGCAACAGTCTTTGTAGGTTTTTGAACAAAATGTCCTGAAATGGGATCTACCAAACAAGGATCAATTTAAAGCAATGCTCCAGCTTTACTTGGTACAGTGAGCTGATCAAAATCAGAAGTTGTGAAGTCTGAAGTCTGGTAATCTATCAGTTAAGCTAGAGCAAGACAAAACTGAGTGTTTTTGTTTTTATCAATGTTAAAAAATGAAATATCTTAACATACAGGACCATATTTTGATCACAATAAAATGAAAATAGCCACTGTATGATATTTAGTGACATTAACTTAAGGAACTCCTTTAAAATTAAATGGTGTGGTTTTAACACATGATAAAACCAAGAGAAGTTTTTTGTGCTTGATACTGAATATTGACAAAGTATATTTTGTGACAAACTAGCATGAAGTAAATATATAAAAATATTACGGATTACTTCATTTGAGAAAAAAATAGTAACCAATAAACATTAGAATTTACATTTATAACAGAATTGTCAATCTACATATTTTACCTTATGCATTCAATTTCTGTGTAAAAATCAAGACTTGAGACTAAAAGAATGGGGACATAAAGCACAGAGTAACGTTTAAAATAACTGAATTTTTTTTTTTTTTTTTTGCTTAAGACTCTAAGGCACATACAGTACCTTCTTGGGCCCAAAGAATCTAAAGGTAGGAAAGTTTGTATAAACTAAACAGTATGTATGTTTCACTTTTAAGTATTGTGAGTCTGCATACCTCTAAGTCCAGGTTTATACTTCACGCGACGCATGCTCCAGCGGACACTCCTGCTACACAAGTGTTTTACTGTTTATACTTGCACAAGTACTTTACGTAAATCTGGAGGAATCCACCAGGTGGCAGTGCAAGATATTATCACGGTGAGAAAAAGTTCAGCTTCGCTGTATTGTGAATTGCCTGTAACACCCATTAAATTTCGAGGACACCTTACTGCAATATCTCTGAAAAGGATGTTTAATGATTAAATCTATCATTCCAGGGATGTGGCCATTCCAGCTAGCACTGGGCATGAGACAGAAACAAATCCCTAGACAGGGCATCAGCTCATAACAAGGTGAATATAAACACACACATACACTATCGTCATTTCAGTGCCACCAAATCTGGATATCTTTGGAACGAAACTGGAACCCACTGCGGAAACCCAGTAGGAAAACATGTACACTCCAGGCAGGGAATACCAGTGACGTGACTCCCTGCAAGAGAGCAGTGCTACCGCTCCGCCACTGTGTCACCCCCATGTGTGTAATTATTAACAGTATTCATTATTTAAACAAAATTAATGATTTATCTGTAAAATGTAACATACATACTTTAATGCATTTCATCATGAAAGTGATATCAAGTATAAATCTAAGGATTCTAAATATGCAGAGTTGGAATATCATACATTTAATGTGTTCTGTGTGGTGATCTATTGCTGTTTGCCATTGCTGTCAGGTCAGTAGAAAGCCCTAGAAAAAAAAGACAGCTCAGAAGACGGTATGTGAGACTTTTAAAATATATCGTGTCATTACGATTGGGAATATGCGACGCTTGAATATAAAAGCACCACAAATGCATCTGTATGTTACTTCACCACATTGAACCATTCATCAAACATTGAAGCGTGCACATCGATCCCGTAGGATCTGCATAGACTCGGCTTTCTGTCACATTTAGATAGTAAACAGAGACTCTGACGTCACATTCCAACTTTTATCACACTGCGCCCTCTGACACTTTGCTGGTACTGCAACTCGCGCACGTGTCACATTCATTTCTGAGGACCTGCTCAGAGGACGCATCAAATAAACGCTGGGAACACATGGCAGCCATGATGCGTGCACGTACACGTTCTGAGCATGAAGTATAAATGAGCCCTAAGGTGTCTTCATGCTTTGCCATTTTTCCTTTCTTTATTGAGTACAACTCTAAACTGTAAACTTATAAAATTACATTTAACTCCAAAATCAATTTTTATACAGTGTTTGATTAAAAAATATTTTTAAATACCAAAGAAAATATTTACATAAAGATAAAACACTATAAAAAAAGGAACCTAGTTTGTTACTGTATGCTGTATTTTCAATTCTCTTTCCATAGGCAATATTCCACTTTTGACAGCCCTGAAGCATTTAAGCAACATATGCTAGTACTCTATAAAATCAGATTGATTAAAAAAAACTGAACTTTGTTGCAAACTGATTGTTATGCATTATAAGTAAGTACAAGTAATTGACAGTTACGCTGACATTATCAGTACAACACATACAAAAAAGGAACCCACATGGCAACATATTATTTCAGCATTCAAAAATTTGTAAAGGTGCATAACATTCATACTACAATATAAAACACAATTTTATTAGACAAAACCAAACTAGTTTTTAGAAAACTATGTATTAAACAATAGTGTGTGTGTAATAAAAGCATCACAATGGCAATATTGTTAGCATGACTGCTTTATAGCTCAATTATCTTGTGGCATTTCTGCCTGTCAGCCCGTGGAATTCCTCTGGGTATTCTGGTTTCCTTTCATATCCAAAAGATGTGCTTTTTAGGCTGAGTGGCAACACTAAATTGGCCCTGTGTGACTGAGTGATCCCTGCAATGGACTGACACCCTGCCCTGTCTTGGCACATGTCTGATACCCAACTGTACCAGCATTAGCAGTGAAATTATGGACTAAACAGGTTTAGAAAAAAACTGTTGGAATAAAAAATCTAGAGGAATATTTTGTTTAACCTGTATGTCTAACATACTGTATATCCTTCATTCCATGTTTACAAACATATACCCCTTATTTTTTTTTTCAAAGAATAGTCTACCTAACAGTAATATTTGTTATGTGTTACTTTCCCCATGTAGTTTGTAGTAATGGTCAAGAAAATCTTTTAAACTTTTACTTTCACACAGACAGGAATTAATAAAGTTTCTGGCATAACAGGAGTCTGTGGTAACCAATGCTGGACAACAGCAAACAATATTAAACATTCAATAAAAAACTCATGTTACTGATTTCTACTGTGTTACAACCACATTTTGTTCCCTGGCTTATGTTTATTTTCTGTTTCATTATTATTGTTGCTGTTTTTCTAATTATGTTTCATAATTTGTTAAAATGTACATTGTCATGTGTATGTATTAGTTACTGCTTATGTATTGTGCATGTGTAATATTTTCTTATATTCCTTGTGATTTGTGAATGGAGCCCCCTAAGGGGCAGGGCCACCCTGATATCACTGCTGCTGAAACCACCATCTACTGTACATTTATAGACAGGTGAAGGAGAAGGTCCCAGAAAAGGTCCATTGAGAGTTGTTGGAGTGATCATTATTGTGAGTATGGTATTGGTTTTCCTGATTTCGGATTATTTTTTACGTTGCTCTTGGGTTTTGTTCTTGTTGTATGGATTTGGACTTGTTTGCCTTTGGTTGCCATTTTAGCCATACCCTTTTTTATTACTCTTGAATAAATTCTTTACTGATAAAGATTCTTTGTTTGCCTGTATACATATCAAGCCAGAGATTCACAGCCGTCCTCTCCCTTGTTATGCAATTTTGATATATGTTTTATAAATTTAAAGTCTTTTTGTACTTTTACAGCCAGCTTCCCATTTTGGTCCTGGGCAGAAAGGTCAATTCACCTTTGCAGTTTTACAGGTTACCGCTAAATAACCCTGAGGTACTCCTGTTGTGGCTCACCTCTATGAGTATAAATGTAATAATGGGAGCAAGTTCCATTTCCATTCATGACAGTGTTTTCTGGTGGTATTTTATTTAACAATATTTAGTAAAAATATACAGTATGTTTTTAGGATGTTGAGTACATATGACTGGAGGACATCACATGTGGACTATGTGATACATGTAATCTGAGATTTTTTTATAGATGTTTTTGATAGTTTGCAGGATTGGTCGCACTAGACAGCTGTTATATTAGAAGCTTTGTTATCTGTTTAATTTAAAACCAGCTTCATATTTTCTTCTGATCGAACGCTTCACCATAGATAAGGGATGCTTTTACGATAAAGGTGTATGAGAGTGTGAGATTCAAAAAACACACAACAGTGCAAACGTCACTTCGGACTAGTTCGGGTATTACTGTGTGGTCAAATAGGCACAATACATAGAAAAAAAAGGCAGTGTGCTCCGTAGTTACTCTCTCAGGTGAATGTTAGCATATCATAATCTCTTAGACCAATAGCATGAGTTTTCCGCATTCGACTTATACGACAACATTTTAAAATGCTGGAAATTAAACGGTAAAATCAAGCCCCGACTTATCCACGGGAGAACTTAAATGTGAGTATATACGGTATCTGAAAAGTTACCTAACATCTATTGTTGCTTAGTTAACTGTTTTAAAAGTTCGTGCATTTAAAGCTTTCATTTATTAATATAATCCAAGAAGTTTATATTACATTTGTATTTATTAAATTTTTTGCAACAATATTCACTGCGGTGGGTTGGCACCCTGCCAAAGATTGGTTCCTGCCTTGTGTCCTGTGTTGGCTGGGATTGGCTCCAGCAGACCCCCGTGACCCTGTGTTTGGATTCAGCGGGTTGGACAATGGATGGATGGATGCAACAATATTAAAAAATAACAGTAATAATAGAATATATTTACATTTATTAGTAGATGCATAATTTCAGGCAATTAACATTTGAGTCCAAGGAGGTGGTAGCTGAAATATTTCTCATACTGAAGACATTTAAAATAAGGTGATGTAAAACATTCACTGATTGATGTGTTATTTTCAGTGGTTCAATGACAAGGATCTTGTAGTGAATTTTATCCAAAACAAATCCCAAAAGGGAAATACTACACAACAAAACATAATTACAATGAAGCTTTAACAATCAATATTGAAAACCAAAGTATTCAAGAATAAAGAAGACAAGTCAGGGCGTAACCATGAAGGTAAGAACTAATCTTTTCTGAGCACTGATATTTGGTTTTCCAAACTGAAGAGCAAAAACTGTAATCATCAGACAAGTAGAGCAAAGAATCTTTCACCAGAAATCCATCCATTATCCAACCCACTATATCCTAACCACAGGGTCACAGGGGTCTGCTGGAGCCAATCCCAGCCAACACAGTGTGCAAGGCAGGAAACAAACCCTGGGCAGGGCGCCAGCCCACATACACACACCAAGCACACACTGGGGACAATTTAGGATCGCCAATGCACCTAACCTGCATGTCTTTGGACTGTGGGAGGAAACCGGAGCACCCGGAGGAAACCCACGCAGACACGGGGAGAACATGCAAACTCCACGCAGGGAGGACCTGGTAAGTGAACCCGGGCCTCTTAACTGCAAGGCAGCAGCGCTACCCACTGCGCCACCATGCCACCCACACCAGAAGTCTATGTAACCAAAGCCAAAATACCCAGACAAAACACAAAGAAGTTAAAGTGAAACAGCAATTTTCAGTTAAATTTGTTATTTTTAAAGTCAAAGTTATTTCTTCACAGACATGGTATATATTAATTTGCCAAGCAAATTTGCATTCTAAAGTGAAGCACATTTTATACAATAACTAGCCCAACTCTTGCTCTTTTATAATGGAGGTGAAGGGCACTACAGTTTCATTATCACAAAAAGCTTTAAAACTTACCCAATAAAACCATTTTTATTGATCCAAGTCTTGAGATTACATGCATATTGTAAAACAGCATATATATGTCATTTTAAAAAGTAAAAAAAGCAAAAATCAAAACATTGCTGTGACATTTAGCCACTTAAAAAGTAGACTGGCTCTTTATTCTTTACCATTCTGCTCATCACTTAGGGGTGTGGATTCACATTGGAAAGTCATCATCAAGCGCCATTGTTGACCTTGTTGAATGTTAATGCCCAGATGTTTGGCAGTGACAAGCTCTCCCAACTACTTCTTCATTTCCATGTATTTACTGATTGATTGGAATGAGTGAATGTCAGTAAATTTACTTACTCAAACACTTTTTCCTAAGTTCTTCTATTACCATATTCTCAGCAAGAGAGACTCCTTGTGCATTAAAAAAGTTGATAACTGCTTTGTGGCCCTTTGGTCTACTCTGTTGCCCACTCTGCCTTTTTAATTTTCTGAGTATTGTTTTTATTTTGCATGCGCTTAACACACCATGGAAACTGTGACATTCAGGTGGCTTGGCGCTTTCAAAAATCTACCCATTCAAAATCAATTCAAAAGAAGCACCATTTAGAGAAGAAAAAAAAAGCCATATGATTGGGGCGCAAATCTGCCTGGAAGAAAATAACTGCTGAATAAACAGTCACAGAAGCAAAAGTAGGAATAGAAGCAGAACATAGCCTGGCACTGGGGATTTGTTGGAGTTCTCATAATTCCATCTACGACAGCAGTTGTGAGCAGACAAGTAAACAGGAAATGTATTCTTACCATAAGAAAAATTGTTCCAAGAAAGTGTGATAAAATAAATATTTCTAGTTTCCTTTCTTTATCACAAGGATTCATCCAAAATGTGAAAGGCATGTTTTCTTAAATCAAAACCTTTGCTATTTCAAAGTGGAGGTATTGGGTAAGTTTTAAGGCTTTTCCCTTCACCCTTGGACCCCAATACCTTTCAGCCAACCCCATTGTAAGCTCCAAGAACGGACACAATAAACTTATAGAAAATGCTTCACTTTAGAACAGAATTTTCTATGGTTAATTTATGTATACAATGACTGTGAATAAATAACTTTGACTTATATACCCTTACCCTTTAATACCAGAAGACTGAGTACTTGTAAACTCCATATCTCAGACGAAGCTGCTGCCTTATTATTTATTAGCTTGTATCAGGAAGGTGGACCTTAGCAATCAGGCAAAATTCCATAGCAACCCTTTTCTGCCCATAGAAACTCTGGATGAAGTTAAAAGTTAAATGAAAAAAAATAACTTGCTTGAGCAAATAGATAAACTTCAAACTCGTATATGAAAAAAAGGCTTTTAAAATTAAAAATACTCCTAAACTAAAAAAAAAATTTCAAGGCACAAGAACAAACAAAATGGGTTTCTCAGTTCTCAACAGTGAGTTCCCAGCTGTGCAAGTGATTCTGCTAGCATTTTAATAACTTGTATTGAGTGTCTGTTTTGCCATCAAGAGCGGCTGTCAGGCACGTAAAAGAGGGAAATATACAAGCTGAAGTAACCCCTCTCAAAGTAAATTAATCAGCAGTTAAAGTCACACACAATGGCTCTTTGTTTTAAGGCAGATGATTCTGGGAATTTGCCAAAGTTTTTAAAAAGATGTTTTTGCAAATGAATTGCTATTTTCAGGATACCTCGACAAAACTGAACTTTCTTTACAAATTTCCTTGAAACCCCTAAGTTGTTTAAAGTGGACAGATAGACAGATATGATGATGGCAACAGGTGTTTTTGCATTTTATGTGAATGCACCTAAACAGGAAAAAAATATGTAGGATTAACTATGGGTAAGACACTGTTAATGAATTTTAGGCAAGTAACTTACCCTTGAAAGAAGAGTACTTGTGACTTGTAAATCACTTTGGGTGAAGGTGAATAAATAAGCAGATACACATCTATAATTAGATCATTCCTTCCAATCTGTTTAATTGATTTAATGCAATAACAAATATTAAAATGAGAACATTTTCAAACTTCTAACAGTATATCAGTACAACAGGACAACATACCTTTAACTACTACATGTGTTTTTTCTTGTGCTGTTTTTTTACATCTTAGATTTGCAGTTTTGAAAATGTCATGCGATCTGTATTAAATCAAATCTTGGAGCAAGGAGCAAAACCAGTCCAAAAGTCTTTGATACCAAAACATACTGGTATTATTTACTTTTACACCTATTAAACAAAATATATATCCAGTATATCTGGTTTTGGTGGGGGATTTCGTAAAAAGAAATAGACAGTGTCTTAACTTGTGTTCTGCTGGCTTGATCTGGAATCCTTTGTGATGCCACTGTGGAGATGAGGGGAGCGCACAGCAGCCTTTACCTGACACAGGCAGGTAGAAACATAATCTTCTCCTTGGGAAGTAGTCCACTCCATTCCCAGTATTACAGCACAGTTCTATTACACAGTAACAAACACCACAAGGTCATAGTCTTCGTCGTTGTCATCTTCTTCTTCTACTACTTCGTCTTCTTCTTCTTATTATTATTATTCTTCCTCCTCCTCTCTGTTAAGCTGCATCTTCTTCCTCCTGACTCTCTCCCCCGATTAGCAGTGGTTAGCGCCCTTTAAACAGGTCCTAGAAGTGTCCCAGGTGATTCATCAGCATTACCTGGAATCACTGCCAGGTGTGATGATAATTGATTGCCATACTCTTCAACTCCCCCTGGCCCCAATGGGAACCAACAGGGCTGCATGAAAGTCACACTCCCAGTCTCCGCCGTAGGAACCCGTGGTGACATGGCTGCCCAGGAGAGCTGTCCTCCAGTATCCCAGGGGAGGTAATGCCTCACAGGTGCTCTCTCCCCAGGTCCTTCCATCCCACTGGCATCCATGTCCATGTCCAACGACCATGTCACACCTGTCACACCTTACATTTATACACATCGAAAAATGGGCCAACAACATTGAATTTCTTTCAACAAGAAGAATTTTATTATTTATAACGGTAAAAACAGAAACATGTTACTACCAAAACGTGAACATAATTACACCAGGTGTGATATATGCACGCATGACATTGCAATCAGGACAACAGAAACATGTTTCTTTGTGCTGTTTCTTGCCTGACTCATCACGTTTTGAGCAACAAACATCACATATTGGTGTAGGATTCTCCTTCTTTGCTGTTGGTGGGCAGTGGTCGATGAACTGACAACCAATCAGACATTCGTTATGTTGTGCTGCAGCGATCCACCATTCCAGATGAGGCTAAAAGCTGGCGGTTCTTCAGAATGCTTTCCACCATCTTCCACGTGAAGTCTGCATGTCTTTTGGTTTTGTCAGTGTTCTTTTTGTATAGGACAAATATGTTGCATAGGCACTGTTTGAGCAGATCTAGATAGATCCTTCAATTATTTTGCCTTTTTGCCATGCATCTCCTGCACCATGCTGCAGCTTCACACATCAAAATCCCCTGGCATATCACAACGGTCTGGTTGTACACTGCCATATGATCAATTTTTCTTTGAAATAAAATTTCAAGCAATTCAGGAGAGGTATAGAAATTGTCCAGTAACCTTCGTCAAACAAAGGGTCCACCAGTGACAGCACCGATGATGTAGTGACACTGGAGTAAAGTATTAAATTCCAAATGGACTCAAAGCTTGCTTTGCAAAGCATGTACAACTTGAACCAAATTGTGCCCATTTGGATGTGATGTGTTGTATTGAAGGCAGCCTTCCCTTGTAACCCATGAGACTTTTGTCAATACTTATGTCTTGATCAGAACCATTCATCTTCTACATATTTTTGATGATTGCCTGATACACTTCCCACAGTTTGGACACTTTCGGTGCTGAGTGTTTGGCTTCACCATAATCATCGTTATTAGTGAAGTGCAAGTATCAAAAATGAGGAAAAGAATGACACACATACAGTAACTTTCCCAAAAATGGGTGTCTTGAACAACCAGTTTATGAACCAGTGCCATCTATGCACTGGTTAGCCCACTATTCCCTGTAGTATTAGGAAACTGACAAACACCCACGTCATCTGCAGTAATACCTGTAGATGAGTAAAATGGCTTACTGTGACATTTTTGACACTGCTCAGAATAATGATTAATTTCTATAGTTTTCTCCTCCATACTATCATCAACAAACAGTCGTAAATAGTCCAGATAATCATGACCAACAGAAACTTTTAGATCAGGATTATCCGTAAATATGAAACAAAGAGGCGCAGAATTGTCAGCAGTAGTATCAAGTCAATAGCAAACATGAACATCAGTGAAAGTTGGCAGGTCATAATCTATGAACAGGTGTCAGTTTCACTGTCCATGTCAATGTCTGAGGACCAATTCAGATCTTTCTCACTATCACCTGATTCAAGCAATAGTTCAGTTTCAGTTTGTTCTGATACTGGATTTATGGCTTTTCCTTTATATGCTGTTGTGTTTTTGATTGAATGCTCCACTCCACTCATGAATTTTGATTAGTTACCATTGAAATATTAATGATTTCTTTGCAGCATGAATTATTTTATCCACTAGATGACAGAAAAATACTGTCCTCAGCATTATTCAGGCTTAACACCATATATTGGATCATAACAGAATTCCCCGTGTCTCACTTGGGGATAACCATTTTTAAACATAATTCTGAGTCCATGTCATGCTCAGGTTTAACGCCAAGGAGGTTAAAGTTAGCAATAAAAATAGGACAAATGAAAACATAAACTAACAACGTAAAGGAATCAAATCTGACAGGCGTTTAAAAAGCAAACACTGTGGAAAGCATTGTCTGCCTTCTGCCCTCAGTGGTTCCGATCCGATCACACGTTCAAGCTTTTCAAATGTACGAAGTATGCTTGATATTATACCGTCTCATAAGTAGTATGTTCACTACTATATTTTGTTTATTTATACCAAGTTTTACTTTATAGTTGAACTCTAATGCAAAGCCTGCAAAAATAACTCACTGACAAACCAAATTTCGGACAGCAAATCTGAAAAGAATTTTTAAGCTGAGTCTCATCCCAGATAACATTCTGTCATTTTTGGTAATCATAAGATGAACTTCCCTTTTATTTCTCCTTCCTTCCCTTTAATACTTCTCTGTGGACACATAACTGGAACGGGCAGTCCTCCTGCTAGCCTTTGCTCTTCTTTCAGTCTCCTTTTTGGTGGTTTCCCTCATATTATCTGAACAGGCAGTGGGAACTGACAGAGTAAATAAACTACCTTGTTGTGCTAGGGCATGAAAGTCAAATAACTTAAAAAGGTTAAGTTATCTATCAAGAAACTGTGAAAAGAGTTCACAAAAAAGCTCCAAATTTCTTGTGTACAGTGTTTTGATTAAGGGATATTAATTTTTCTTGTTAGTACAAATAACATACAAATTTATTAGTGTTAAGTGATATTTGAAATGTTAAAATTAACAGTAATTGCTGATTATAGTACTGCCCTCAAATGCACCCCCATGCACAGTCCTACACAGCAGAGCCAATTTGGGAATGCCTGTCACTGGAATGTGGGAGTAAACTTGTAAACTTTGTAAAATAAGGATAAAATCTTAAAGTGTTTCCAAAGACCAGGAAAGAGTTTCGGCCCTCATTGCCAGAAATTTAAAGAAACATCCTTAACATCTACTCTACCATGCCACCTTATTGCACATCAGTGGAAATTAAAAAAAAACAAAACAAATTCAAACAGATGGAGCTATAAATTATTAAACATCTGTATTTATATGCGTATTCATATTCATATCCATCTTCATACAATATTTAAATTTGTGTAGCAATTTATTTTGTTTTCATAACTTTCCCTTATAACAACTCACCAAAAAATTACAGGCATATTAATTTAAACATATGATGCCAACTTCATTCAAAGGTAATCCTTAGTTAAACAGGAATTAAAGAGCAAAAATAAATTGAGCTTTCTAATTATTATGAATTTTGCAAGATGATGCATATACTGTATTCCTCTTTCTAAAGACAAAACACGCCACAGAATAATCCAGTGAACAATGTTGACCAGAAATGCAGCCGATGAAAATTTGTTATATCAGTTATATATGTTACTGTAAAATAACTGACAGGGACGTACTTATAAAATAGGCAATTACATTTTATAATATCTATTTACATTCATATATATTGAGCATATTGTACAGTGTGTTATAAAAAGTATTATAAGCCTTTCTAGCAAGATACCAAGCAATGCAAATTGACAATAACATGCTTAAAGTTTGTTTTTTATTTGTAATATTAATGTATTATTGTCAATGACATAATTATTAAAACATTTACAGACAACTAATAACTCATTTTAATGGATATAAGTTGCTTACTAAAGTCTTACTGATTTTGTTCAATTAAATACAAATACAGTACCAGCATTCCAGTCATCATGCGCATTGTGGAGCACCAGGGGGAGCACCTGCCGCCCCAACCCTGACACAAGTACAAGCACGCGCTTTTATTTTTTTTCCTTTTTTTCCATGGGAATCGCCTTTCCCCTGTTTCCCACATGTACAGCAGAGTCACAGCACAAGACCAATCTAGCACCAAACACTCTTCCTTCTCTCTTTTCTTCACTCTCTTCGATTCCAATCCTTCTAGCAAGCTTCGTTTTGTTCAACCCAACTCTGGCTCCCAGAGTAGTGGCTGCTGGCTCCTTTTATAAAGCACCTGGAAATGCTTATTGACCTGCTTCTGGTAGCACCACTGGGTGTGGTGGAAGTGCTGCAACCAAGGGCTCAGCAGTAGTTGCAGCACCCCCTGACATTGCCCACAGAACCCAACAGGGCTGACAATTCAATACTCACTAAGAATACGGTATGAGTTTATGAGATACTTGGAGACTGAGATATTACTGTCAATTGAACACTCTCATGACAGTCATGTAGTGTATTTCTACCTTTCGTAAAATTTTTCATGTATTTTTTATTATGAAACTAGCAAAATACCCGCGCTTCACAGCGGCGAAGTACTGCCTTAAAATTTTTATTAAAAAGAAAATTAAACCTTTTTAAACAGAGGGACAATATACCAATAATTATTTGTTAAGGATCTCTTTGTATACCACATTGTCATTTCGGCCCTTCCGGTTGTAATATGACCAAGCTGTGCGCTGAGCTTACTCTTGAGCATGCAACGTACAGTTGGCCATGTGAAAAGTAATCTTGTTTCAAATCTCACAGCTTGGATTGCTGCTGTTACAATTGGTTTGAGTTTCATGGTTTGTTTAATTTAGGACATTATTTGCAGGACTTGTGTTGAAGTGACATTCGGCATCTGTCAAGCGTTGTAAGCATACAACCGGTTTCATCGATAATTTCACATCCAGCTTTTGAGAGTTTAAACATTCATAAACATCAAGTGTCCATTACTGAAGTCGTCACCTGTGAATCTAAGATGTTTAAGAGACATTGGCGGTTGTCGAAAGGTGTAAAATATTTGGCCATTTCGGTACACTTGAAAGCGACAACCGAACAATTCAGCGGCAGCCATCAACTCACATGCAGAACCATAGGTGAAGGGCTTAAGCATTTCACTCTTATAGTGCTTGTGTGTATTATAATTATCTCCTGTACCGTCATCAGTCCACACCTTGAACCTGTCCCAGTCATTCAATACATAAGACACAATGTTCCTCCGGATATCAAGAGTGAGCCTGATATGGCCGTGCAATATGTAACAAAGAGAATGGAAAAGGTAGGTGCCATCTCCGGGCATGGAAACCACTCGGTAAGTGACAGTTCTTTGATCGATGGTGATCACCTCGACAGACATGTTAATAGGGGTATGGTTGGAACGATAAAGGAAATCAGTACCTGAACAATGTAAAGTAAGTCTAAAATACCTACACAATAACTATAATCATAATAAACGAACAATAAAACAACGGAGAAGCCGTGGATTAAATAAAAAGGCTGTAGTTATCAGCAGGGAGACGTGAATCCCGTGGCGAAGCAAGGAAGGGAATGTAGAGACTGGAGCGACAGACGGCCGTATATAGGTAGGCAGCCAACAACGTGGGAGGTGTTGGGATGGCTAGGTGCAGGCTATGGACGTATATATGTACGTAAGTAGGATTCAGTTAGCGATGGGAACCCGTGTACCAAATTTCTTGAAGATGGGCCCATAAGTAACAAAGACCGTTGGAAAGTTCAATATGGCGGCTGACAGTGGCGTCATACCACCAAAATAAGTACATACATTGGTTTCGGTTAGCGCAGGGAAGCCGCCTACCAAATTTCGTGAAGATGGGGCCATAAATAAGAAAGTTCAAAATGGCGGACGTTGTCGACTGTTATGACCGTTACGCGTAGAATTTCGAAATGAAACCTGCTTAACTTTTGTAAGTAAGCTGTAAGGAATGAGCCTGCCAAATTTCAGCCTTCTACCTACACGGGAAGTTGGAGAATTAGTGATGAGTGAGTGAGTGAGTGAGTGAGGGCTTTGCCTTTTATTATTATAGACATGCTGCCTATTGGTACTATAGTGTGTATATTGATAATATAGCTGTACCTTAAATGAAACCTCTTATAATTGTTTTTCTTTCACAGTATAACTTAGAATCTTAAAATGAAAGTTTGGCACAAGTGAAGTCAGACTGAAGCCAACCTTTCTAACCTTCCCTGACAACCTACAGAGGATATCATACTTTCTAGTTGTAGTAATGATATACATTTAGGGTACTTCAAGCCATACCAATGTTTTTCAAAGTACACATTTGCAAATATTCTCAGACAGTGCTGACACTAGGACCTTTCAATTAGATTTTCAGATGATGAATGAAGTCAGCTCTAGATAAAATACACTCTTGCTCAATATATGCAAAACAGCCTTACTAAGCTCAAACCTGTACACTGCATACACTTTCTCTTGACTCAGAAAGAACAAGCTCCAGCTTTAGACCCTTCTAGTAAGGGATGTCACCAGCTTTTCTACATCACATTTTGGGAATAATCCATATTTATACCCTTTTTCTTCTTCTTCCTCTTCATCTTTTCCCAGTTCTTTATTGTGTAATTGCGCTTCATCAACCTTCTCCAAGCACTTTGGTCCTCCCCAGTCAGATCCTTTTCCTTCAAGTCTTCTTTTACTCTATCCATCCACTTCCACTCTGGCCTCCCACACTTTCTCTTCCTCTGTACTTCCATTTCTATCACTCTTTTGCCCACACATTCATTGTCTCTCCACATCACTTGTTTAGCCTACTTGCCTGTACTTTCTTAGATATCTCTCCCACTTTTTTATACCTCTCATTTCTTATTCTGTCCTCTTTTGTAACTCCGCACATCCATCTCAGCATTCTCATTTCTGCCACATTTAACTTCTTTTCCTAAGCCACCTTTACTGCCCATGTCTGAGCTGCATACATCATTGTTGGTCATGCTACTGTCTTAAAAAGCTTACCTTTAACCTTCTCCTTAATTCTTTGATCATACAATACTCCTGATACCTTCTTCCAATTGTTCAATCTACACTGCCCTCTGGGTTATTTCTGCATTTAGTTTTCCACCTTGGGGTATCACTCATCCTAGATATTTAAATGTATCTACTCATTTCAATAGCTTTCCCTGTAGGGCTAAGTTATGAATTCTGATCATCATTAAACCTCACATATTCTGTCCTCTTCCTGTTTATTTTTAATCCTCTATTTTCCAATGCCCTTCTCCATTTTTTTAACTTCCTCGCCTGAAGTTAATCACAAAATACTGCTCACTAGGCAATAATGTCCCATCATGATTGGGCACTATTATGATACAAAGACTTTTTTGATAAGTATACAAACATTTTGTCCCAGTAGGATATAAGAAATCCTGTAACAGTGCAACCAAAAATGTCCTAACCCACATACCATACAATGATAGAAAATAGAGGTTGTATATTACATAAGATTATATCAAAATAAAGAAAATTTATGAGCAACACTCCAGTTTTTTATTAGACGTTGGCAAGCATTTATCAATGCTGTCCTCAATTAATTAAACATTCTGAACCTTTCAGATATTTCAGCTTCTCTGAAAGACTATTTCATATTAAATCTTTTACTTTCTCTAATCTCTACATGGGTTGGGAAAATAGTAATCTAATCTGTTTTAGCCTGTTTGTTTCACTGATCTTTAATTTATATATTGTAATGAAACCTTGAAGTCAATAAATGGTAATAAAAACATTCATCCACAGAATCTCAGTAAATCATGCATTCTTCATTGAAATGAACCTTGTATATAATAATGTACAGCACATCCAACAGTAATCTACATTCTGAAAGCAAAATGGGGTCAATATACCTATTCTAAGTAGCGGTTGTAAGAATCCTTGTAGATAAGCCACCGTTCATTGGCAGTGTAACTGCAGAGGCTTTCATAAAGCCCTAACTTTTATTTAGAGCAGCTCCATTTTTCTAAAGATTTTGAATCTGCTTTCCGTATTAAACAACCTCACATCATCTTTCATATATAAACTCATTTTGCATTTCAAGACAAGTAGATCCCTATTTATTATGTAAATACATTGACTTCCTAAATGTGCAAAGTTTGCACAAATAAACCACTGTTAGCATCTAGTTATAAAAGAAAGAGACTCATCAAACAGTTCTGAGGACGGCCAAGTTTAGATTAAAAAGTTATAAATGAAATTGAAAGATTTCGTGAATGTGCTGCACTGAAGTTTTTTTGCTGTCAAAACAATGATTGCATTTATTAGACTGTACATAGCATATAGTATGTTTTTGCAAGATGAAGGGCTGGACAATATTTGGTTGGGTAGACTAAAGTCAAAGTACCAAGCAAACAAGAAACAAAGGAGTAGGCCAGGAACAATCAGGGATAGAAAAACGGACAAAGTCTAGAATACCAATCAAAGACAAAATCAAGGCCGAGAATGCAAAAAAAAAGTATGAAAACTCTAAAATATATATATATATATATATATATATATATATATATATATATATATATATATATATATATATATATAAGAATTATAACCAGCAGCAGACACAGTAAACAACCCAAAAACATTTTCACTTTAGGAAAAAGCAGCATAACTAGTATATTCTGACAATAACTGTTACCATTAGTAGCAGAAGTCACGGATGAAGCTTTGTGTAGTATATGGCATGGCTTGCACAACTTTTTTGTACAAGTAACTTAGTGTACAGTTTACAAGAAACATTATGGTAGGCAGAAAATGTGGTGAGAGACATCAAAGAAGCATGTCTACTGTTTTTCTGTTGTTCATCAATGAGGTTCTCATTAGTCCTGGTTAATTATATTAGAAATAATATAGTATATCTCCCCAACACTACGGATCCTCCTAAGCCCCAGTACTCCATTATTAACAAATTAAATTCTTTCACCAGAATAGATTTACCTGATTTACATTAAATAATTTCTCAACTGAGACCCTCCACTTGCGTCCTTGACCCAATACCAACAAGTTTTTTCAAAGAAGTATCAGGCGTGCTAATTGATAATATTCTTGACATAGTAAACTCGTCATTAGATACGGGGGTCTTCCCAGACTGTCTTAAGACTGCTGTAGTTAAACCCCTACTTAAGAAAAATAATCTTGACCCCTCTGCTTTTGAAAATTTTAGACCTATTTCTAACCTGCCTTTCTTAAGTAAAATTTTAGAGAAGGCAGTCATTATGCAGTTAAATAACCATCTCAATAAACATGCTATTCTTGATAAATTTCAGTCAGGTTTTAGAACAAATCACAGCACAGAAACTGCACTCGTTAAAGTAGTAAATGACTTGCGGGTAAATGCAGACAGAGGCCATTTATCTGTTCTCATCCTCTTTGACACCATTGATCACAACATTCTTAGAAATTGCCTTAGTCAGTGGGTGGGCCTCTCTGGCAGGGTCTTAAATTGGTTTGAATCCTACCAGGCAGGTAGAAAATTATTTGTTAGTTGTGGTAATTATAACTCAAAGACACACTATATTCAATATGGTTTTCCACAAGGCTCTATCCTGTGTCCGCTGCTCTTCTCAATCTACATGCTTCCGTTAGGTCAGATTATCTCAGGGCACAACGTGAGCTACCATAGCTATGCTGATGACACGCAGCTGTATTTATCAATTGCACCCAATGACCCAGACGCTGTTATTTCACTAATGCAATGTCTTACTTGTGTTTCTAATTGGATGAATAGTAATTTTCTCAAGCTAAATAAAGAGAAAACAGAAATTTTAGTGATTGGCAATAATGGAGACAATGAGATTCTTAGAAATAAACTTGATGCATTAGGATTAAAAGTCAAGACAGAAGTAAAGAACTTAGGGGTAACTGTTGACTGTAACCTGAATTTTAAATCGCATATTAATCAGACCACTAGGACAGCATTTTTTCACTTAAGAAACATAGCAAAAATTAGACCTCTTATATCACTGAAAGATGCTGAGAAATGAGTTCACGCTTTTGTTTTCAGTCGTCTAGATTACAGTAACGCACTCCTCTCAGGACTACCCAAAAAAGACAAAGATAAATTGTTTGCAACTAGTGCAGAATGCAGCTGCTAGAATCGTAAGTAGGAAAAGAAAATCCAAGCACATTTCTCCAGTTTTGATGTCACTACACTGGTTACCTGCATCATTCAGAATTGACTTTAAAATACTGATTATGGTTTACAAAGCCTTAAATAATCTTGCTTCATCTGATATATCGGAATGTCCGACACCTTATATTCCAAATCGTAACCTTAGATCCGCAAATGAGTGTCTGCTTAGAATTTCAACAGCAAAACTTAAAAGAAGTGGTGAGGCAGCCTTCTGCTGTTATGCACCTAAAATCTGGAATAGCCTGCCAATAGGAATTCGCCAGGCTAATACAGTGGAGCACTTTAAAAAACTGCTAAAAACACATTACTTCAATTAATTGAACATGGCTTTCTGGTAACTTCACCTTCATTTAATCCTGATACTCTGTATATTCAATTCATTATAATAACTATTCATGGTGGCTCTAAAATCCATACTGACCCCTACTCTCTCTTCTGTTTCTTTTCCCAGTTTTCTGTGGTGGCGATCTGCGCCATCACCACCTAATCAAAGCACCGTGATGTCCTACATTGATGAATTAAAAGCCAGAAGTCTACGTGACCATCATCATCAAGTCCTTCCAAGAGAACCCTGAATACAATGAGGACTGTTTCATTTATGTTAGGTAGAATGCCCAGAGGGGACTGGGCGGTCCCGAGGCCTGGAACCCCTGCAGATTTTATTTTTTCTCTCCAGCTGGAGTTTTTTTTTTTTGTTTTGTTTTTTCTGTCCTCCCTGGCCATCGGACCTTACTTTTATTCTATGCCAATTAGTGTTGTCTTATTCTAATTCTTACTTTGTCTTTTATTTCTCTTTTCTTCATTATGTAAAGCACTTTGAGCTACATTATTTGTATGAAAATGTGCTATATAAATAAATGTTGTTGTTGTTGTTGTTAATCCTGTTGGCCCTTTTTGAACCTTCTTCATGTGTCCATGCATGACAAAGCTAATGAGACAGTACATCATGGCCAGGTACGGTAAGGTACAGCAGTACAGCTGTAGTATTGTAGAGTAAAATTTTCACTTGCATTGTCAACCAACATGCAAAAATTCACCACTCCGATGGCACCATGATAAATAAAAATATGTAACTCTATTTTATTTAATAGAAAACACAAATCAGCTTACCTGATGAACTCTTTAACCTCAGTTTCCATGCTACTTCGTAGAGATGTCCTCAGTGCCTTAGACCTTTTGGAAAAAAGGCTGAGAAACACTCAGTACAACGCAGGAGATCTGTAAATTAGTCACATAACACAGCTTTATTCTGTTTTAGCATGTAATAGCAGCACCTCAAAATATCAAATTACCACAATTTTTAGAAGTGCTTTGAAGTTTGTCATTAAAAATCACTCCAAGTCTGTCTCCTCCACTGATATGTTGTGATGTATTGAAAAAAAATCAGGTGAGGTTTGTTGCTGTGAAAGTAAAAATGTAATTGTCTAATAATAATTTAAATGTAAGTTTTTTGATATTTCAAATATAGAAGAACATCATATGCTATCAATTGGAAGTTAAAGATATATCTTAAATAAAGCAAATTATTATTTATTATTAGGTTATATGATTAAACAGAAGGCTTATCCTAGTGCTGTAGCTTTTTGCCACACAGGGCTCTGACCTTAAACTTGATTCCTAGTGTGCGTAGTGTTTATGAAGGACATGCATATCCTCTCTTATTAACTGCGACTCCACTTTCCTCTCACAATCCCAGGTCATATTAAGGTGATGAATAAATGGAATCTAGCCCGAAGTGTGAAGGTGTGCAGTGTTTAACACGAGTGTGCCCTGCAATGGATTGCTGCTCAGTTCAGTTTTCTTTTCTTTCTTTCTGCCTGTTGGCTCCAGGTTTATTTGCTATGGCGGCTGCTGTAGGCAGGAAGGATTTAAGAGGATGTAAAGATGCAGAGAGGATGACAGTGGATATTCTCCTAACTTGACTTTCATTCCAGGCATTTTCTATGCCACTTAGCTTCTGTTAGAGCCAATTAAAATAAAAGAAACCCCTTCAGGTAAATTACTGAAAATAGTAGATTTGTCATAATTTAAATGTAATCAAATGGTTTTAAAAATAATGTAAACTTCAAAACATTTTGATTTTGCTGTATAAACAAGTTAACCCCAGCAGCTTAACCCTAGAATAGAGGATGATCTGCACAGTTGACATCTGCTGAATGTCTTACTTTGTATAAAAATTACTTAGGTTTATTTACTTACTATGTTTTAACATAGGACTATAGAACAAAACCTCTTTAGAAACTTAATATTTTATTTGTGTTTATTGACTGTGATCTTTAATAACACTTTTAAAGAAAGGCAGCAATACACACACATAAAAACCTTTATTTTCAATTTTAAACTGTTTGCCAACGCTGATTTTTAACTGTATATACTTAGGGTGTAATTTTATAACCATACTTTAGATAATACTGAGAGCATATAGCAGGCAGTAGTAAGTTAAAGCATTTGTGTTGAAAAGTCAATAGTATTCACTACATATTCTGAATTTTATGTTTCTCTTTATTCACTTATTATTACACGGACAGTAGAAGGATTTAAACAATTCAGTGACCCACAGATGTGGTTAGATACACTTCCTTTAATGCCCAAAGCATTAAAATGAATTACAAACATGGACTCAGAAAGCTCTTTGAAATTAATCTTTAATGCTTTCATAGATGCCATATGTGATGCAAATCACGAAGGATTCGGCATTTTGACACAATAGCATCACTTCTCACATGTAGCACTTCTTCCCATATGGGGAGCATCAAGTTTATTCTGTTAAAAACCCTACACTTGAATCAATATAAAGTGACAGATGTTGCAATTCTAACATTATATTGTTTTGTCCATCTATCACTTTTTTAAAGGCTGCTGGCCAGCAGTAAAAACAAAGTCAACTATCATCACAACCCCACTGAGAACTGTTCCACTTGATGTACTCATGCATTCCTGTGAAACCAAACATTAATGTTCCAGTTTACTGCATCTTGAACACCTATGGGATATATTTGTATTGCTATTTGAAGTTTAAAGGTAGAATTAAGAACTTCTGTATCCATGCACCATGACCCTGTCAAAAACTTTTTAGCATTAATGGTAGTGTTGTTGTCAAACAATACAAAAATATTAAAAACCACTAAGCAAACATTTTTTAAGTGCATATTACCTTCTTTTATACATGCATCCTTTTGTTTGTCCTTTTTCTTGCTTGATATTTGCAGGTCTTGCAGTAGGATTCAAGGTTCAAAGGAGGCCTGAAACTACAAAATGTTTTTTAATATAAATCACATTTACCCTTTTAACCATTTTGACAATATGAACTTTTTCAGATTTTATTGTATTAAATTATGTCATTTGAGTTTTGTCAGCAAATATATATCAGTAATTTAAATGTCAGTACACCATTCTATAAAATTAATTACAAATAATATGTAATTAAGTAATTACAAATAAATGTTTTCTTACATAATAATTTCTTGGCTCCTTTTTATTTTCAAAATTGTTTACAGTAATCTCTCCTTGATTGCGGGGGTTGCGTTCCAGAACCCCCCGCGATAGGTGAAAATCCGCGAAGTAGAAACCATATGTTCATATGGTTATTTTTATATTATTTTAAGCCCTTATAAACTCTCCCACACTGTTTATAAATATTCCCCGCACAGTTATACAGCATAAACCCTTTGTATTCCCTTAGATATTAGGTAAGATTCATTGAAATTATGTATGTAAACACACTGTTTATATACAGTAAAACCTAAATATTATTTTAAAGATATCGAGCATCTTCGATATCACATATGTTACAGCCATTACCGATAGACAGGCCACCAGCAATAAATACGTACAATGCAAAAAAAAATTCTATACAGTAAATGTGTGTACAGTGACACTAAACGTACATACAGTACATGTACTAAGTACTGTAAGTAGAAAATGAATTATGGTTACTCACCAACAATGACACGATGACTTGTCTGATAACGATGAGTTTAGTTTTACTGCACAACAAAGGAGAGCGTTACAGCTCTTCTAAAGGAGCCTCTTCAGGCGACTGTGTAGCACCGCTGTTGTTGTTCTTCCGGCAGTCTTCAATCCAAATTCCTAAAGCAGATTCCATCCAGACTACTGCCTTATTACATCCACTTACAACTCGTTTTGCACCCTGGTTAAAAGGACACTGTGGCCGTAGATCTTATATTCCTTTCCTACTTTTTAAATAAAAAGAATCGTAGCTTCATTGATGCCATAATGGCGTCCTACAGCGGTGTAGCTTTTCCCTTCCTTCAAAATATCCAAAAATGTTAACTTTTCGGGAATCGTTAACATCTTCCGTTGATGCTTGGGCACGGCTCCTGAAGCAGTAGCAGTAGCAGATCGTTTTGGAGCCATAATGAAGGGCTTGACTATGCACAAAGATAAACACAAAAGAGCACAAAAGTTAACTCTTTACACAGCAAAACATGTTGATGCTGAATGAGCGAGACGAGACTTCCTAGTTAACACCGCAGAATCGAATTTGGTGCTCCGTCGCTGAGCTAATCAGCACACAGGAACTTAACTGTGTGCTCTGATTGGTTAGCTTCTCAGCCAATAGCGTCCCTTGTATGAAATCAACTGGGCAAACCAACTGAGGAAGCATGTACCGGAAGTAAAAAGACCCATTGTCCGCAGAACCTGCGAAAAATCTGCGTTATATATTTAGATACGCTTACTTATAAAATCCGCGATAGAGTGAAGCCGCGAAAGACGAAGCACGATATAGCAAGGGATTACTGTAATTTCAATCAAGGTCATCTTCATTGTGTGGGCAGACTGACATTCTCAGTTGTGTCAACAGAAGAAAGCGGACAAACCTGTGTAAAATATGAGACAAGACAAGATAAAGAATTGGGGCATCTCGAAGGCGAACTCCATTGTTTTTTTCCATAATTGGATGGAAAAAGATTGTTTTCCATATTTTTTTCCATAATTGGATAGATAAATAATCCAAAATAGCAGAATATCAAGAGGTCTTTTCAGACTGGGGTCAAGAGAGTTACTGATTCAAAATGGCGGCAGCACACTTTAATAAGAAGCCAGAGAGGAAGGGCAGGGCCCGGAGACCATTACCCAGAATTGATGTCACTGGGACTGCCGGTCATCTGTTCTGTAGAAGAGAATGGTGGAGAAACATTAGACTACAGTGCCAACCCCCGACTTGGGGTGGAATTACAGTTAGATAAGCCTTCATGTTGTCTCCCAAGTGCACATGTGTGTCACCTCATATATGGCTGGCTGGAGGCACCGCTGTGTCCAATGCTTCCATCAATTTGTTTACCATGAAGGCATCAATGTTGACACACTGGTGATAATTAACAAAAAGGTATAAGGAACGTCAATATAATATACGGTAGTGTAGAAAAGTTTGCTATATATTGTTTTGGTTTTCTTGAGCAAGAAAACTATGGAGACATTCTTAAACACACACGTACATTAACAGCACCAAGTGGAAAATAACTGTTGTTATGGAATTTACCTGATGTGTGAAGGATGTGGAGGAAAACAACATCTGGGCAAGCTGCTTCTTCTTAAAGATCTCAGATAATAATAATAAATAATCAATAATAATAAATAATCAGATAAGGACCAGCAGTTGCATAAAATTACCCAGAATTAATTTTATTAAATAAGCTTACATAAGTGTAATACTTATCCAGCTCATCATCACCTGCCTGAAACCATAAACATATAACAAAGTTATACTTTGTGTTTTAAGTTTTATCATCTTTAGGTTGCTGAGCAGTGCCATGTTTAACTTTGCTGTTTGTTCACATGTTTCAGTAGTGAGCTAAATTGTCTTATTCAGAATGTAACATGGATTTCTTAACTTTTACCAGAAAAATTTCATTGTTTGGCTTTAGTTTGACATGTGTTCTGCCTAGAAAAACACAAATAAGTGGTGCTGAAATGGCTGCACCTTTTTAATAAAGAGTGTTTGAGAAATGTGGGGAAAGCACCAAACAAGTCTGAAGGACAGAATGGTCTTGTCTGCTTTCTTAGGCTTCTTACGTACATAAATGGGCAGAACCCCAGGGAACCTGAGAAAGAGTCAACTAGTAGCCAGTAAGAGCAAGAAACCAAGCTGTGATCCTCAGTTATGATCCATCCATTGTTTGTATATGGGGTTCTGTTATTTTGAATTATTTATAATTTTTATAATTTTTATGGTTATGCTTGCTGACATCATTACCACTGTTTTTTTTTTTGTGTTTTTTATATTTTAACCAATGATGCCATTTTGTGCAAATTTTTTAGGGCCACAATCACTTTTTTATTATTAATATGCACCTTGCTGGTCACATGAAAAGCCAGTCATGACACATTACATCCTCATGGCCAAACTATACAAGATTGAGCATCCTTGTTTTGGATTGCTTTCTTTTCTTTTAAACTCTCTTTAGTTGTACACAAAACTAAAAGGTGCTTCCAAGAAGACTTTAACTTTGGATCATGCCTTCTGATTTAGACTATCTCTTTTTTTTTCTGGTCCTTTCCTAAAACCCCACAGAGCACCGCTTCATGCACTGTGTTCTTGACACCCTTAGATAGGGTGTGGTGTCAGCAGGGATACCACAGGTGATTATTGCTGGCTAAGAACAAGAAGTGGATCTTTAAATTTAAAAGGAATGTTCTAGAAAATGTCTAACAACAATTAAAAAAAAAGAAAATGTCATGAAATAAACAGATGAAGCAATATTGTTTTTCCAGGTATATATAATTGTATTTTAATATTAAAACATTAAAGCTGGACAAAAAAGTGGAATGAAGAATATGTATGCAGGACAAGTGCAACAGTTCAATTCATTCTTGTATAGCATTCCGCACTGTGTGCAGCTTTAGAGCGGACACATGGTGAGTGTCTTACGGAGACCAATGTGACAAGAAAGAAAGGTTCACACACTCCATCTCGAGAAGATCCTCCCAACAACCAATGGCATCACTTCTGTTCACATGGCACCACATCTTCTGGTTTATGACACATAAAAGAAGACCCAGCAGGAAGTTGTGGTCGTTTCACTTAACTAATGCACTAGCAATCCTAGGCTTGTTTCACCCTACCTTTATTTTTAACAAAGAAACATTCACATTTTCAGTAATTATCATTCCCAGCTTGGACCACATGTCTTTTTTGTGCTGCTCCTTTATTTCAGAACGTTAATGGTAAAGTACATAACCATATATCTGTTATATATATACTTTATATATACTGTATAACACAGATGTGAAGGTGAGCAAATAAAAAAGAGTCTTATTCTAATATTAACAAGGCCTTGCTAACAAATTCCTGCTAGTAACTGAGCTGAGAGTTGAGATGAATGAGGGAAGCATTGCTGACCTAAGAAAGGTTGTAAAAGTGGCTCAGCAAATGGGGCAGATGCTTCTGCTTTTCTGTCAAGGTATGTTCATTTCGGTTTGCAGCTTTACTGTATTTTCCCCATTCTTTTTATCTGTACTGTTAATTCACTGCATGATATATCTAGATACATTGTTTTCTTTTGTCTCTTCAAATGATTCATTGGCTCACACTGGTGCTCTTCTGGGGTGCATTGTGTGCCTTGTGAGTGCCGGGTGAAGGGCTTTAAAATCATCTCACTATTTCATTGCTTATTGAGAGCTGCAAATTTATTTCATCTCAGAGAAAGCAGTCCAGAATACAGCAACAGAATATTATTTTGTCAGTTACACGGCTAAGTGTTGCGGCTCTTCTTTATAAGCAGCTTCTGATTGAAATGGATTACTGCTGCACACAGCAAAGAGACTCAGAAGAGCTCCTGTCTACGCTAAGTATGTGCACAACCTATACCAAGATGAAAAGGGCTTATTAAAAAAGATGAAGAGCAGAAGCCTCTAGATAGCAAATCTACATGTGCGAGAACCCTGGCGTTAATGAATAGTGCTGGCTCTGAGTGTTAAATTAGGCCTTTAAACACAGCACGGTGTTATTTTATTTCTGGTTAATGTGCAAAATAAGTACTCTGGAGCAGTGTGACTGAAACCAACTGGGTTCTCTTAAGTACAACACTCATGTAACAAATAATTGTAAATAGACCAGTCTTGGTGTTAATAGCTGTCTTCCATTAGTAGAAATCAGCACAGTATACTGCATTTTAAAGATTTGTTACTCAAAACTTGCAGTTCTTTGATAGCAATTACTTAGGCACTGTAGCTGAATGGTCTATAGTGGGGGAATTGCTTCATCGCATGTTCAAAATAAATAGCTTTAGTTGGTTTGTAATATGTCTGAATGAATTCATGTTTTTGATTCATCACTTGTGTGAAAGTTTATTTTTTGATTAATTATTGCCATTAAAACAATATCACTTAAAATGTTTACAGCTACACATACTGTATGTCTTGGTGTTGGAAAGGTCTCTCGATGACTAAGCGAGAACCAGGTGCAGCTACTGCATGTTTTGGGAAAAATGTTCCAACAATGGAGAACATTCAAGGATGAACAAACTGTAAGGATTCAACCCAGGCCTTCAATGGGATGAAAAATTCCACAAAACATTTCAGAAAAATATCATAACACCTGGATAAAATAAAGTTCTTGAAAAATCATTCAGTGACTCAGCAAAGGTAGGCAGGTCACTGCCAAGGTTGTTCTCAGGATGAAAGTGGAAAAATTGACCTAAAGGTAAAAGGAAAATAATCCATAATCCTGGTAACCCTCATTAAAAGCGGTATTTTAACATGCATGTAGGAAGTTTACGTTCACTTTAAGACCCTTTTCATGATAAAAAAAATGATTATATCTACTTTATATATATATATAAAATCCTAAGCCTAAAAGTGCAACAGTGACGTTTTTATGTCGCGCTTTAAATCAGGCTTATTTTAAAACCTACATATATATGTTTTTTAATGTGATGTTGCTAGATTTTCAGATTCTTATTCAGTTTTTAAACTACAAACTCAAAAATATCAAGAACCCACGTCCTGCGAGGCGAGACTTTTTGCCAAAAGATTTAACCACGCCCGGGGCCGGAAATAAAAGACAAAATGTAGGACAGATGCTGTACAGGCTTTTAAATGTTCAAAGCGCCATGCAAGATGCAGTTCATGCGGCATGGCAGCAGCAGCAAGCCAGCAGCTGATCGAGCAAAAAGGAGGTTAAAAAAAAAAACTATTTGTTTCCCATTGTATCACCGTTTAAGAGGGGGTTTCGGGGGAGCGACCGTGTCTCCTTGGGGTGCGTTCAGCCCACCTCTTCACAACGCGAGTAGCAGAGATATAAAGTGGCTGGCGAGCAAAGCAAGCAGCGGGAAACCCCCTAGTATCATAATAACTTTCAGAAATTGATAAACTGTTTCTCTTTTGTGTGTTCTTCAAATATTTAGCAGCTGGCCCAATTTTTTATTTCTGATTCAAATGTCACCCAAAAAATCCACACTAAGTACTTCATTTGCAGATATTTATAATCAGACGCAGCTGTTGGTAGAATTTATTATCCCGCAGGGAAACTTCTTTGCAGTGGGAAAGTTCAAAACATAAGGCACTGTTATATAGATACAAGAAAATAAGCCAAGAGATAACAACTGACAATGGGTGTTACCATAAGTACACACACTCAAGATCAGTGCAACCAAGAAGAATTACCTTAAACAGTACACAAAATACTAATTTTGAATTTAGAAGCATCCCTTCAAGTAACAGAATTCAAAATGCTTATAAGCTCTAAGAATAAAAGAATTCTTAAATCTGTTGCTCTTTACACTCAGGAAACCAAATTTGCAGCCTGATGGCAAGAGTTGAATTTTAGGGAAAAGTGGATGCCTACTGTGGCATAGAATCGAGTTGGCCTGCTTTTTTTACATGTTTGTGATACAGTGCAGTGATAGAGGTCTGCTGCAAACCAATAGTTTTACTGCTAATTTTTACAATGTTGTTAAGATGGGTTATATTCTTAATGCTGAAGAAAGTAGGCAGTGGGACCAGAGGCCAGATGTAGCATGGTTATGTGTGTTTACAAAAAAGATTTTTTTATGAATACAAAACAAAAAAAATTCACATTTTGTTTTTTAACCTTCATTGATGTCTTACGAGAAGACCTGCATTTTGCCTAATATAAGAATGTAGTAGAAATGAAAGAACAATGTGGGGATAGAGAAAAAGAAGGATAGAGTGGATAGGCCCTGCTCTACATTATGCAGTGAGTGGCTATCAAAAGAAACACATAGCATATCCTGTCAGTATGTAAAATGAGACATTCCAATGTTCCAAGTACAGTATAATGCAGGAGAAAGTTGTACATCTTTTTATTGCTATCTTTTTGCTGCTGGTCCAGTTCAAGATTACAAGCAGCTATTGCATTCAGCATTGTGAAGAGCAGAATTGCCAGTTACAGTACCTAATCTGCATTAGGGAAAATATCTTTAGGTGCTGGGAAAATAAGAAATGTGGTAAGGAGCTCCTTCTGCATCAATCACGCACCGTTTATACATGAGGCCCCAGGTCTCCTTACTGCGAGGCAGCAGTGCTACCATTGCGCCACCGTGACGCCGGGCTTCATCTCTTGCAGGTCAAAACTGACCAGGGTTTTGGATGTCATGGGTTTACATGTTAATGCAGAGGGAAGAGTCAGGGCTACTTGTTGGTCCACAGTGGGCTTAGATGGGGACTCCTGGGTCATCCTGGCTGTTAGGGAATAAACAGACAGTTAATACTGGGAGTTACTTTGACCTCCCTCTCTGGTGTCCCTTGTTTTTTTGACACTCTAAGGTTCCTGGTCTGCCTTTGAGTTTTACAATATATACAGTACGTGCATGTGAATCAGAATAAATGGATAACGTCCTTTCAGACAGAAGCAGGATTGAACTGACTAATAATTGCTGAACCTCCGGTCATATGGGTTCCAGGCAGAAAGTGGCAGGTCCAGGAGTGCAGACAATTGAAGTGGCGTCAGAGAGAGGAAGACAGAAGGCATTAGAACACCTCACCAGAGCCTTTAAGCTGTCTCCCATTTGCACACACGTGACAAAATACATATATATACTATATATATATATATATATACTGTATTATATATATATATGTAGTATATATATATTTACAGTATGTACTGTATATATATACAGAGCCCTAGCATGGCAAAACAACGCCTGGTGCCGAAAGGAAAAATAAGCATCCTTCTTCAGTCAAAATGGATAAAACAAGTTTAACGTACAGTGGAACCTCGGGTGACGACCATAATTCGTTCCAAAACTCTGGTCGCAACCCGATTTGGTTGTGACTCGAAGTAATTTCCCCTATAGGATTGTATGTAAATACAATTAAACTGAACAAGCTGTATGCAAATATATTTTTTAAAGATTTTTAAGCACAAAAATAGTTAATTATACCATAGAATGCACAGTGTAATAGTAAACTAAATGTAAAAACATTAACACTGAGAAAACCTTGAACAGAGAATGCTCCAATCAGTTTCTTTAAAAACAATCCTGGTGCATTCTTTAACTGCCTTCTTGGCCTTACACGGCCAGCCCTCTCTGTCTCTCGCTCGCTCGCTCTCTCTCTCGCGCTCTCTCTCTCACTCACTCGCTGCACAGGGAATGCATAGGGAGAGACTGAACACGTGCGGAAATCATCGGAGCATATGAACGGAAGGGAAACTGGCTTGTTCGTCACCCATGTGTGTGGTCGTGAACAGATGCATAAGTTTGGCAAAATTTTTGGTCGTAACCCGATTTGTACATGTTCAGAGACTTCGTGAACCGAGGTTCCACTGTATCCTCTCACATTAGGAATATTTACATCAATTTCATTGCTTTCTTTACTTAAACTTTTACTTCTGGTTGAAATCCATTGTTTTAAAGTATATGATTATCGCATTGTCTTTCAGTATGCATTTCAGATTTTGTGCTCCCGACTTCTTTTTAGGACCCATTTTCTGTTGTTAATTGAACAGGAATAAGTATGATAGTTCTAAAATAAAATTAATTTAATTTTCAATTTTATTAAAAGTCAGTGCAACATTCATTATTAGAATAAATAAAAACATTTGATCATATTTCCTTTTTTTTTCAATTGTTTTAGCCAAATCTATAAAACGATATAAACTAAACTAAAATATAAACTGCACAAAATTAAATTACCTTAAATAACGGTAGAAACGCACCGAGAGTATAGAGATACGAGTAGATAGAGGATCACTATGAGTGTGTAATGACTGGTTGTGCATTGCGGTTCTGACAATAAAGGTACGCGCCGCTCAGTTGTGCATTTACATATTAGTGGAGTGGCGGTTTTCAAGCAGTGTGTCATTCTCATTATCATTTTAATTAGAACTGCACTTTTATCTCCAGTAACTCGGCTGTGATTGTAAAAGACAATATAAACACATTTCAATGTGCAAGTTGTTTATAAAATCATAAAAAGTAAAGGGAAATATCTATAAAAGTTTTACTAATTTTCAGCGATACTGATGTTTATATTAATTTTTTTTCTTTTTTTTAACCTAAATCAACCACGTTGTTGATCGTCACCCTTCGAAGATCGGCGCTTGGTGCGGGTGCACAGTTCACACCACCCACGCTACGGCTATATATAAATATAAATATATATTTTTTTATTGTGACTAGGTGGATCAATCACTTCTGTTTCTGTTGCTTTTGTTTATAAGATGAGGTCAGTATAGGGGTATTGAACTGTATTGCCTATTTTTGAACATAAGAATTATTAATTTCTGGAAGTTTACTTCCAACTTCTTTTTTCTTTATTATGTTTTACCCATTTTACACTTTTTTTAAAAAACTCATACAGCATCTCTATTCATGTCAGTCATTATACAACGATCTTGAAAATCCTTACTGCATATATGATATGCTTTGTCAAACAAAATCTGAAAACAATAAGTCCAGTTATTAAATAAGTCAACTTTGTCCTAATTAAAATGACGCTACTGTGATTCAAAACTTCTCAAGCTTTGGAAAAGTTCCAACATGAGCTACATGAAAAGAAGAGCACCAGTGATGACATGTTTTGAAAAGAGCAAACTGCACACTATGGAGCAGCACTGACAGATTGCCACTTATATTTTGGGAATGTTCTGATTTCAGATGGGCAGTCAGTCTGGGTGCCTATATGATCAGTTACATACTTGCACGACAGCTTGTTCTTTCCATTGTGTGTACATCTTAATGTGCTTCCGTTACTAATCTTTCTACAGGCAGTGATTCAACAGATTATTATCTAGTGCTCACACCACTTTACATTTATAAATGCTGATAAATACCTTTTCAATTCCATATTTTTTCAGTTTCAGAATTTAATAGAAATCACAGTAATACCACATTTAACTCCAGCATTTTCAACTACAAGGTCATTGAGCACTGTACACCCCCAAGCATTTACACCCCTGACCACGTCCCTTACCTGCACCAACAGGAGCAAGGTGAGAACCCTTGCTGGACCAAATGCCACACTGATACCCCACTCATACAGGGACAATTTAGAGCTGACAATTAACCTAACATGAATAATTTAGGTGTATGGGGATAATTGGAAAAATAATCCATATATAAATGAGCAGAAACTCCACATGGACAGTAGCAGGGGTAGAGATTGAACCAAGTAACTAGAACACTTACCACTGCTCCAGGTTGGTATCATCAATTAAAACTGGAGTTTTATTTTTCTTTTGCAGATTAATTTGAATCACATATTTTAGAAGTGGACAAAAATTAGATGAGATTAGATATGATAGCAAGCATGAAATGTTTACTCCTTGCAAATTCACAGCGGAAGTAGGCTAATTATATTTCAATGACCCTATTATAGATCTAGTCTAATACTCCCACGTACATCTGAATTGCTACGAAGAGCCACATAATCTACCTTTTCAAGCAGTTAAACATTGAATCAAATTAGTTAGTTTAGAGTGAATGCAATTTATTTGGAAAGCTAGGGAAGAAGCAAAAGTACTAATATCTCTGTAATTGTAATAGATTTGTTAAATGGTCCCGTATTTCTAAAGTGCCTGAAGTCTATAGAGAAGAGGTTGCTTGTTGTGCATTTCAAAGTACAGTATTACTAATATTTTAGTAACTTCTTCAACTCTCAATTGGCCTTGCGTGAGTGAGTGTGGCTGGGACCATGTAAGGGTGTCTTCTGATGAACTGGTGCCCCATCTGCATTTGATGGGAAAGGTGCTATATAAACAAAATGTATTATTATTATTATTATTATTATTATTATTATTATTATTATTATTATTATTATTATTATTATT
>JANRMT010028174.1:77239595-77261398 GCA_026402145.1 Polypterus bichir lapradei
AGATAGATAGATAGATAGATAGATAGATAGATAGATAGATAGATAGATAGATAGATAGATAGATTTTTTTGTCCCCAGGGGGAAATTTAGCCCATATGTATGGGCAATAGCATATACATTGACCAGACAAAAAAGGTACCAATGGTCAGAAATAGCTGGAAAATGTTATGCAGCAGCCATAATTATCTAAAACAGAAATAATTTCACTTAATGGTTACAAAGAAACCTATCAAATGTTTATTTTCAGTTAGTTTTATAAATATCCAGTGGTTTTTCAACAGCTAATCCATAGATTTTTAGAATCCGGATGACATTCATCAGTGTTGTCTTCAGTTAAATAAACCTGTGGTAATGTTTGGATATTTCAGTGACAACTACTTCATAATAAATCTTTTTTTTCCTGCAGTGTAGATGGGTATGGGAAGGGGTATCTTATCTGCGTAAGATGTACAACTGCATGATTTAATGATTTGTAATATATGAAACTTTGAAGTCAATATGATAAAAAACCAGCAGAAAAATGCATATGTAATACTAAGAGGTTAGCAGAAAATGCTGTCTTTATTTTTTATTAGTTATAGAGATTTGAAATAGTGCCATATGCAGTAAGCACAAGGGGATTAACTAATTAGTAGTGATGAGTGCATGTGTCTCACAAATGGGTGCACACCAGAGCTCGGGTGGGACAGTTGCATATGTCAATGTGTGAAGAAGTTTACACTTTTTATGCCCATGAGAAACAAGAGCAATATTAAGTAATTACCATATAATAATTATGAAAATATACATCAACAAACTGTGTATTATTTTTATTTAGGCTGCAAGTTAATTACAATAATTTATAATCACAGCACTGAAATGTGAAGTCTCAGGTCATTTCCCGCAGAATGAAGATACAGCCAGGAATGTTCTAAGAATCTTCTACAAAAGTTTTAAAAATTCTATTTGAGCTTGCTCTCGTTTGAGGTGTATTTTACTCTTTGAGGATCTTATGACGTTCATGAACTTTGACCATACTGTAGCCAAAATAAATCCAAAAGAAGGATTGTCTTTTAGGTATTTATCGATAATTTAAAATGAAGTCATTATAAAACTCAATTAAGCTAATACTTAGACAAAATTTTACTGATCTTGGTCTGACCTATTTATCTGCCCAAAGGTAATCATGTCATCTGTTTAGAGAAAAATGCCTTTTAAAAACATTCACTGCTGTGTATCATCGGGAGTAGCTTAAGCACAAGAAACATAAGTAGAGGGACCACTTTTCTGCAGTGGTAGGCACTTAAAGAATTTATGAAACTCACACACTGGATAGCTATACCTATAGTATATTAAATATATGCCCTGTAATCTTAACCCTTGCCTATCAGAGTAGTGCAGTGTTTCTCAACCTTTAAGTATTTGCGACCCAAGTTTTCATAACAGTTTTAATCGCGCCCCCCCTAACATTTTTTTGAAATGTAGATGCATATTTTATTATACCTACTTAACTTTTATCGACATTTATCTAACTCTAAATTTAGTTCTAGTATCAGAATGTAGTTTAAGTTAATTTGTTTTGGTTTCAACAGATGTTTTTTTTCATATTTTTGTTTCTTGTTTTCTTTTTTCGCATCTTCGCGCCCCCCTTTTTGTTACTTCGCTCCCCCCTAGGGGGGCCCGCCCCACAGGTTGAGAACCACTGGAGTAGTGTATGTTTTAAAGCAGCCATTCTGCATTCGAATCATGAACTAATGAAGTAATACATTTAGCTTAATATCTGCCAGTACCAATCACCAATGCATACTGCAGTTTCTGAATAAATACTGTATACTATTAAGTAATTCATTTTTTTCCTTTGATTAGATTTTCATAAATTGATTTCATGTGTGGATATCACTCTTGCTGTGCATTACATGTTAACATAGGCAGAGGCATTCGCATGACTTTGATGTAAAAAGGGAAAGCCATTTTGGGGACGACAGATCTTTATATATAAATGATCTAATCCAGAACAGCGTCACAGGGGCACTCTTATCCTACCCCAGCATACTGACCAAAACCATCCCCAGACAGAACCCCAGTTCATTATGCATACAGACTATTTAGGTTAATTAAAAAAAACACACATTTGTAGTGCAAAAACAAACAAACTGTATGTAAGCATTGATCCAGTGTCCAGACACAGAACTTTGTTGCTATGAATGACTCTTTCTGTTGTTGAAGAAAACAACAAAAATCTTGATTATTCATTCTGTCAGTGAATCAAAAATTACTTATTAAATGAAAAAACACAGTATTCTGGACAAGCTGGGAATGCAACTAAAGTAAAAAAAAATAAAAGAAAGGCTGACTTTCCATGCTAGAATTTTTTTTTCTTTACTTTGAAACAGAAAATTAAAGAGTACACAGTTTGTTCTTAAATAAGATGGCTAGCAAAACCATGTGATCACATAGGTCATGTCACACTGGATACACTAATGCCACCACGAGGTTGTTTTTAGCATCATGTAAATGTTGGATAGATAGATATCTGTAGAACTTTTATTTGGCAGAAAGTCTTATAAAAAACTCAAGTACAATAAACTACAATCAAGGATTCAAAATTCAAAACAAAAACAGAAATCTAAAAGCCAGACAAAAAGGTCAAAAAGATCACAAACCTACCAAATGAGGGCTAAAAAACAAAGCTGCATAGAGCTGGCAAATGCTACAGTAGTGGCAAATGCCACATGTAGTAGCATGTGTCTTAAATGGGGCTCACAGGCTATTTATGATTTAATGAATACAACATCGGGAACCTAAAGGACTGAAAGATGGATGAAGCAGTGAGAAAAAAAGAGACAGTACAAGATAAAAACATAAATCAAGGGCAGACAAAGGAAAGTCGGTAAATTACAAAAAAGCAAACAACAAAAAACAGGAATGGACTCAGGCATCAGCTCTGGTTTGTCCTTTAACATAAGTGCAAGCAGCAAAACTAGAAAAGCTCTACTGACCGGAGCCCCTAGCTCAGTATTTCTTTCATACCGAGTCATATTCAAACAGAGGAGTGATAATAGAATGCAGATGTATGTATTAGTAGAGTATATAAAATACATAGTTTTTAATAGCATTTTGCAATACCGTATATAGTCGTGAATAAGTTCTCCCATGGAGAAGTCGGTAGTTGATTTTAACGTATAATTTCTGGTAATTTATAATGTCAGTCGTATAAGTTGAATGTGGAAAACACACAGTATTGGTCCAAGGGATTATGCTATGTTAACGCCCACCTGAGAGTAACCACAGAGCACACTGCCTTTTTTTTCTATGTGGTAGCGGCAATGTCCTGTATCAGCATGTGCTCCTGACCTCTGTCTCTCTCTCTCTATTGTGCCTACGTGACCACACGGTAATACCCAAACTATTCCAAAGCAACGCTTGCACTGATTTGTGTTGTTTGTATCTCCCACCCTCATACACCTTTATAGTAAGAGCATTCCTTATCTACGATGGAGCGTTCAATCAGAAGAAAATATGAAGCTGGTTTTATATTAAACTAGCAAAATACCCGCGCTTCGCAGCGGCGAAGTACTGCATTAAAATCTTTATTAAGAAGAAAATTTAACCTTTTTAAAGTGAGGGAAAATATGGCAATAATTATTTGTTAAGGATCTCTTTGTATACCACGTTGTCAGTTCGGCCTTCCGGTTGTAACATGACCAAGCTGTGCGCTGAGCTTACTCTTGAGCATGCAACTTACAGTTGGCCATGTGAACAGTAATCTTGTTTCAAATCTCACAGCATGGATTGCTGCTGTCATAATCGATTTCAGTTTCATGGTTTGTTTCAATTACGACAGTATTTGCAGGACTTGTGTTGAAGTGACATTCGGCATCTGTCAAGCGTTGTAAGCTTACAACCGGTTTCATCGATAACTTCACATCCAGCTTTTGAGAGTTTAAACATTCATAAACATCAAAGTGTCCACTACTGAAATTGTCACCTATGAATGTAAGATGTTTAAGAGGCATTGGCGGTTGTCGAAAGGTGTAAAATATTTGGCCATTTCGGTACACTTGAAAGCACCAACCGAACAATTCAGCGGCAGCCATCAACTCACATGCAGAACCATAGGTGAAAGGCTTAAGCATTTCACTCTTCTAGTGCTCCTGTGTAGTATAATTATCTCCTGTACCGTCATCAGTCCACACCTTGAACCTGTCCCAGTCATTCAATACATAAGACACAATGTTCTTCCAGATATCAAGAGTGAGCCTGATATGGCCGTGCAATATGTAACACAGAGAATGGAAAAGGTAGGTGCCATCTCCGGGCATGGAAACCACTCGGTAAGTGACAGTTCTTTGATCGATGGTGATTACCTCGATAGACATGGTAATGGGGGTTGGAATGATGAAGGAAATGGGTACCTGAGTAATGTAAAGTAAGTGTAAAATACCTATACAACAACTATAATTGTAATAAACAAACAATAAAACAGCAGAGAAGCCGTGGATTAAACAAAAAGGCTGTAGTTATCAGCAGGGAGACGTGAATCCCGTGGCGAAGCAAGGAAGGGAATGTAGAGTCTGGAGCGACAGACGGCCTTATATAGGCAGGCAGCCAACAACGTGGGAGGTGATGGGATGGGAGACCCAACGCCGCCTCACATGGTGACCAAGCTGCAGGCTATGGACGTATATATGTACGTAAATAGGATTCAGTTAGCGTTGGGAACCCGTGTACCAAATTTCTTGAAGATGGGCCCATAAGTAACAAAGACTGTTGAAAAGTTCAATATGGTGGCCGACAGTGGCATCATACCACCGAAATAAGTACGTACATTGGTTTCGGTTAGTGCAGGGAAGCCGCCTTCCAAATTTCGAGAAGATGAGGCCATAAATAAGAAAGTTCAACATGGCGGACGTTGTTGATCGTTACGCGTAGAATTTCGAAATGAAACCTGCTTAACTTTTGTAAGTAAGCTGTAAGGAATGAGCCTGCCAAATTTCAGCATTCTACCTATACGGGAAGTTGGAGAATTAGTGATGTTGGAAAATTCAATATGGCGGCTGACAGTGGCGTCATACCACCAAAATAAGTACGTACATTGGTTTTGGTTAGCTCAGGGAAGTCACCTACCAAATTTCGTGAAGATGGGGCCGTAAATAAGAAAGTTCAACATGGCGGACGTTGTTGACCGTTATGCGTAGAATTTCGAAATGAAACCTGCTTAACTTTTGTAAGTAAGCTGTAAGGAATGGGCCTGCCAAATTTCAGCCTTCTACCTACACGGGAAGTTTGAGAATTAGTGACGTTGGAAAGTTCAATATGGCGGCTGACAGTGGCGTCATACCACCGAAATAAGTATGCACATTGGTTTCGGTTAGCGCAGGGAAGCTGCCTACCAAATTTCGTGAAGATGGGGCCATGAATAAGAAAGTTCAATATGGCGGACGTTGTTGATCGTTATGACCGTTACACGTAGAATTTCGAAATGAAACCTGCTTAACTTTTGTAAGTAAGCTGTAAGGAATGGGCCTACCAAATTTCAGCCTTCTACCTACACGGGAAGTTGGAGAATTAGTGACGTTTGGAAAATTCAATATGGCGGCCGACAGTGGCGTCATACCATCGAAATAAGTACGTACATCGGTTTTGGTTAGCGCAGGGAAGTCACCTACCAAATTTCGTGAAGATGGGGTCAGCCTTCTACCTACAAGGGAAGTTTGAAAATTGGTGACGTTGGAAAGTTCAATATGGCGGCCGACAGTGGCGTCATACCATCGAAATAAGTACATACATCGGTTTCGGTTAGCGCAGGGAAGCCGCCTACCAAATTTCGTGAAGATGGGGCCATAAATAAGAAAGTTCAACATGGCGGACGTTGTCGACCGTTATCGACCATTATGAACGTTACGTGTAGAATTTCGAAATGAAACCTGCTTAACTTTTGTAAGTAAGCTGTAAGGAATGAGCCTGCCAAATTTCAGCTTTCTACCTACATGGGAAGTTGGAGAATTAGTGATGAGTCAGTCAGTCAGTCAGTCAGTCAGTGAGTGAGGGCTTTGCCTTTTATTATTATAGATGTCGTTGAAGTATTGAAAGAAATTGGTAACTGTGCTGCTGCAACAAACTTTCTACGTGTCTGAAAAACTAATGCGAGATTGGAGGAGTTAAGAAGATGTAAAAAAAAAAATTAACTGTGTACAGTTATTTGCCTCAGAAAGTTGCAGTTGAAAGAAAAACCTCATTTATGAGTTCTTAAAAGACATTGAACAGGAATGGTATTCAATGAAGGACATCAATGGAGAAAACAACTGGTCTTCACAAGAGAGTGTTCATCTTGAGTTGTAAGTTAGTCTCGAGTTTGCAAAAAAAACACAACACTTCTAGGACAATGGTTTATGGAAGGAAGAGATAAAAGTTAAAAGCTCTGGCACAAACGTACATCACTATGTTTGGAACAAAAAAATAACTGCACACTAACACCCAAAGCTCATCCTCACTTGTAAGCATTGTAACAAAGGCGCTCTTATGGCGCCCGACCCAACACTGTTGGACACGGAGGCACACATAAAATAAAACAACTATTTATTTTTCTTCACCTGTGGGGCACGTCTTCCCCGTGACCTCCACAGGCTCAACACAGTCACAAAAACACCAACACAAAACAAAAGAAATATCCTCCACTCCTCCCAGGCAGCTTCTTCCTCCTCCTCCCAAATCTGGCACCTTGATTAGTGGCTACAGGCTTCATTTATAGCCCACCTGGAAGTGCTCCAGGTGGTAATTGACCTAGTTAGGCTGCACTTCCGGGTGTGGTTGCGTTACAACCCCACACGGGCTCAGGGAGCCTTGCAGCTCCCCCTAGCGGTGACCACAGAGCCCAAAAGGGATGAGCTCCAGTGTAACATAATTGTGGCCCCAATGCAACCCAGGGGGGCTGCCACCAAGTGTTCCGGGGGACGTAATGTGCATCCCATGGCTGCTCCCCCAGATCCAGTGCCAAAGGGGCATTCTGGCTAGGCATGGGTCCCGGCCGTCCGCCAAAGCATTTTGGAGGTAGCAACATGGTTGGTTGTTACTTTGCTGCCTCACCTACTCAGCTTGCTGTCACAGAGGGATCAGTTTATTTAAAACAATGAACACTACTTCATTTCTGGCTTAAAAGGACGATTACTTATATGCTGGAATGGTCGAATCGGAGTCCAGGCATCAGCCTAACTAAATTGGTGACACAGAAGATATAAGACAGGAGTTCCAGACATATGAATGAATTGAATTGCTTCTGACCGATGAGTATGTCTGATTAGCAGCTACAGGAAATGTTTGATGGAGTTTATCGCTGCTAAAGGAGGCTCGACCAGTTACTAAATATAATAATTTACATACATTTTCCAGCCTAGTCAGTGATTGTTTAAACGATGTGTTCAGTGTTGTCAAAAAGTGCAGTTGTTTAAGTTTTATTAATTTACGCAGATTGTGTTTGTTTGCTATTGCGATTTATTTGAAGATCAGATCACTTTTTATAAATAATTGATACATAAATCCATGTAATTCCAAACAATATGCAAACTCTTGATTGAGATTTATTATAGCTCACTTAATTTATCTGTTTTTTATGCATGTATTATTGAAAACCTACCTTTTATTCTCCTTGGAACCCCTAGAGGTGTATTTTCTCCAGATCCCTCAATGGGTAGAATTGAGAGATCACAGCTGTATGTGTTTTAGATGATATCTGCTCTTCTCGCCACGCGGGGGACGCTCTCCCGTCAGAGCTGAACACAATAAGATACAGTGGCAACATTTGATGTTGGAGCATACCTACCTTCCGCTTGGCCACAGATACCTTGCCATCTTTTTACATTTTTGGTAAAGAGATCACAGCTACATTCTCGCTTCTGATAGCAAAACCAAAAATATTGTATATCAAGAGACCCTCGGATACAAAAAGCTATCAATATAAATTCTTCTCAATACAAATTATTACATTTTCAAAAAATTTTTTTATTGATTTTTAAACCTTCTCCTGTTTCACTACAATGCAGGCAGAGCTGCTTAGAGAACTACTTAACAGATTTAGATCAGTTTTTTTTCTATAATTTGCTTGAACATTCTGGTTGATTTTGCGACTTCTCTCACCATGCTATCATAGTTCGCTTGTGGTACCGAGGGGACGGGGCCCTTCTCCTTACTCACGCACCAGCCTTCGTTCAAGTCAGTCTACTTCTCACCATGTGTTGGAGCATACCTTGCCTTCGCTAGCTATCGATATCTGTTTGTTCAACAAATATTATCATCTACAGATTGTTAAGGTGTAACATTTGACGATTTTGAGAGAGAGATCAGAGCTATGTGTGTTTTAGAGGGTAGCTGCTGATTGACAGAGATAGCACAGCCACGTGCTTTTCTCCCCACGCGGGGAACGCTCTATCGTCGGAGCAGAACACGATCAGATACAGTGCCAGCATTTGACTTTTTTTTTTTATTGATTTTTAAAGTTTGTCCTGCTTCACTACTATGTGAGCGGAGTTGTGGGGGACAGCTAGTACTGTATATGTACACGATCATCCCAGTTTTCATGTTCTGCAATTGTTCTTTAGATTTTCACTTTTGTGTTTCTAATTCATTTAGTTTAGCTGTTATACTTTTGCAATTTTTTGTTTTATATTTTAGGACAGAATCGCCTTTTTTCAGTGTTTAGGATGTACCAAAGAAATACTCATCAGAACTGAAACACTTAAAAGGATATTAAAAAAAGAAGATTTTATAACAGATGTATAAATTGAGGGAGGGAATTGGCCAATATTTTTTTGCTGGATTCAGTCTGTCAGATATAAAACTTCAATCCACTTTACTTTATTTTGCTAGATTCTCCACACATGCATCTTGTTATCCTTGATATCAGTAAAGCAACTGATGAGCGCTGAGATACCCTCTTCTGATTTTCTATAGCAATTATTAGGAATCAGATAAATGAATTAAGAGTACAAGGAATTATGTTAATCCAAATCAAAGGAAATAAAGCATTGAATTCAGTGCAGGAAGTTGGTTATGCATTTATGGAGTCTGTTCTGTATTTTCCTTTCTTAAAATCTAGTGTGACACTGGCCATCCAATCTGGCTTATTGTCAGGAGTATCAATGAAAAGTGACACACTGGGTTGGACTGTTACTATAAAACAGGCTGTGGACTACTAAATGGTGTTTAATATAGACAGTCCATCACTAGCCCAGAAATCCAGTTAACAATTCACTACTTGGAGTCAGATCAGGCAGGTCAATCGTCCTAATTGAAGCCCACTTGGTGTGATGAAGGACTTGAGGACATCAGTGACTGTTAGGGCCGGTTTATACTTCACACTCAGAACACATACGCACCCATATCATGGCTGCCACGCGTCCCCAGCGTTCATTTCACGCGTCCTCTGAGCAGGTCCTCAGAAATTAACACAGTGCGTGCACGAGTTGCAATACCAGCAAAAAGTCAGGGGGCGCAGTGTGCTAAAAGTCGGAACGTGACGTCAGAGTCTCTGTTTACTATCTACATGTGACAGAAAGCCTCTATGCAGATCCTATGGGGATCGATGTGCACGCTTCGCTGTATGATGAATAGTTCGATGTGGTGAAACAAAATGCCGACATACAGATGCATTCGTGGTGCTTTTATATTCAAGTGTCGCATATTCCCGATCATAATGACACGATGCATTTTAAAAGTCTCACATACCATCTTTTGTACTGTCTTTTTTTTTTTTCTGCAACTTCACAACAGCAACATAATGTATAGCGCTGTATTTGAGCCACTGAGAAAAAAATAAAGGACACGGTGAAAACGTGTATTTTGTGATTAAAGTGGAAATTTCAGCTTTAATCTCGAAATGTCCACTTTAACCTCGTAGTTTACTTTATCATTAAAGCAGACCATCGTAAACGTCATCCCAGTTTTTAATCGGTATGAGCTTCTTGGACCTGACAGCAGCATCAAGCAGCAATAGATCACCACACAGAACAAATTAAATGTATGATATTCCAACTCTCTGCACATTTAGAATCTTTTCAATTTATACTTGATATCACTTTCATGATGAAATGCATTAAAGTGTGTATGTTAAATTTCACATATAATTTAAATAATGAATACTGTTAATAATTACACACATGGGGGGAATAATTATACTCTCTGGTTTCCTTCCAAAGATATGCAGATTTGGGGATTTGGTGCCTCTAAAATGACGCTAGTGTATGTGTATGCTTGTATTCACCTTGCGATGAGCTGAGGCCTCGTCCAGGGTTTGTTTCTCACTTGTGCCTAATGCTTGCTGGAATGGACACATCCCTGGATTGATAGATTTAATCAATAAACATCCTTTTCAGAGATATTGCGGTAAGGTGTCATCGGAATTTAATAGGTGTTCTAGGCAATTCACAACACAGAGAAGCCGAACATGTTCTCACCGTGATAATATCTCGCAGTGCCACCTGGTGGATTCCTCCAGATTTACGTAAAGTACGCGCGCAAGTATAAACACTACAACGCTTGCATAGCAGGAGCGTCCGCTGCAGCATGCGTTGCGTGAAGTATAACTCCGGCCTTAGAGCTATGTTGTCTGGAGATACTGTCTGTGCTCCTGATAGGGTTATACAGTACATGATAAACTGGTTTAGAATCACCATGATGATAATAGTGCAGTCACATTCTCAACTGTACAATCATACATAAGTTCATACTTAACTAAATAAATAACAAATTGGTAGATAGATAGATAGATAGATAGATAGATAGATAGATAGATAGATAGATAGATAGATAGATAGATAGATAGATAGATAGATAGATAGAATATTTAGTAACTCCTCATCATGGTTTTTGGTCCCAAGTAGTTGACATGATTTTTCATGAGTTACTCTAACAGTATACAGTAATACATTTTTCTAATTTGACTGTGATATGAGCCTTTATTTTCTAACACTTAAAAGTACTTTAAGCATTTCACTTGTTCCTTTTCTGTAAAACCATAGGCAAAATGCGCATTGTAAATAAACTTTCTCCTAACAAAAATAAAGCACTTTCTTCAACATTGGGTTAAGCAGTGTTGGCATGGCAACCATGTAATTCAGCCTATCAGAATTTGCTGCAGATGATTTATGGATACACAGTTTTGTGGCTTCTAAATAAATCACAGGTTTACAAAGGAAACATTTTGTCGGCAGACAAATAGGAACACAAATTCATATGAAATGTGGCAATCACATTCCATATTTATTGTTTTTTGCAGTCAGTATTTTTGTAATTTATGTCAAGGTCTGTAGTTGATGTCTGCAAAAGTAGGGAATTATGAATTGCACACAGAATACCTATTCATTACACTTAGTCATTTTACCCATATCCAAATCTCTCACGTTTGACATATGCAGTATTGAAGTTTTGTTAGTGTTAAATAAAAAATAAAAAAAAAATTCTTTAGGCTTATTTCATATTGAATATGTATATATATTTGTATTTAATGTATGCAGTGAAAGTTCTGCTCTGAAACAGTATGTTGGTTTACATACCTAATACCGTGGTTTACTTCTTATTTCATTGTTTGCTTAGTTTAACAGATGAGAACCCTTAAAGTTCTTTCTAGGTTTGGTAACCAAAGAATCAATAAGATCTGGTTTACTGATTTTAAAGTGAATTTTGACAATAGTTGAGAAAAATTACAGGGCTGATATAGAAAAGAGTACACTCATATTAACATTACTAAAAAAAGTGAAAACAGCTTCTCTGACACAAGCAGAAGAAGGGAAAGTTAGCTGTTACTGTAGCTGTGGTCTTGGTACTCCATTTGTATCCAAGAAGCTTAGTTTAGAGTAAAAATTCAAAGGCTAATAGGCTTGATGGCTTCCAATAAAACAGCACTTACATGTTAAAAAACTGTGATAGACAGTCCATGAGTGAGTGAGTATGCAGCAGCAAACTCTTCTCATCCTACTCAAGTACTTAAATAAAACCTAAACTAAATATAAATGTCACAGACATTACATATATCTACATTAGCATTTAAAACACAAATGACATAATGAGATAATATACAATTATTGATTATAATTACTGCACACTATCATGTGATGGGAGACGAAGCTGCTGAGCAAAATAAGTTTATTCTTTGCAGACATATAAAAGCAACAGAATTTCTATTCAACTTTAAAAGATGGCAATTTGTAACTAATTAAACCATAAACCGATCTCAGGGACATGATACTCAGGAATGCACTGATACTCCCACCAAAAAAATATGTTGGTGGCTCTAGAGTAAGAATTTAAAAAAATATAATTATAAATATATATGATTCCATTTCCTAACCTACTTACCCATATCAAGGTCATAGGAGGTGGATGCCCTTCTCAGACTGAATTGTTTTGTGGAAATACAGTATATATATATATACACTACCAGCCAAAGGTTTTAGAACACCTCAGTTTCTCTTCAAATGTAATCAGTTGTAGTGAAAAGTCAAGCAAAATGACATCTTTTATTGGCTAACTAAAAAGATTGCAATATGCAAGCTTTCGAGGCAACTCAGGCCCCTTCTTCTTGATTACATCTTCCCTGAAGAAGGGGCCTGAGTGGCCTTGAAAGCTTGCATATTGTAATGTTTTTAGTTAGCCAATAAAAGGTGTCATTTTGCTTGACTTTCACTACATTCATAATGGCTAACATGGTACAACACTCTAGTACTAATGTAATCAGTTGAAATGCAATGAATTACATAAAATGGTGAAAAGGTAAGCAGTAAACTGAAAAAGGTTTACATTTAAAGTTTAGGTTATCAAAAACTGAAAAAAAGGAAATATTAGAATATTACAAATGGGCCTTCTTTAGGGAACAACTAATACGTTACAACCTACAGATGTTCTGCAGCAAGCTGGTGACCCTCAGAAACTTGTCTTCTGATTGAGTTTAAGTCAAGTGTAATCATGGAACACAATTTAGAGCAGCTAATATCTTCCTATGTAATATGCTACAGTGGCTGTTCGTTTGTCTGTCCAGAATTTTAAATCACCTGTAGCTCGCAAACCGTTTTACCTATTGACTTGAAACTTGGTACACATATACTACGTGACGTCTACTATCCGCTTTCGGGGTGATTTTTATTACTCTTTTTATTTTTATTTTATTATAAAATCAACTCTCAGCAGCGCGCAGCAAGATTGCCGTGCGGCGCATGCATATGGGTGCCGTTCTGATTTCCTACCACCTTTGCTCTAATCATTCTTGAGGCAGATTGAAGACTTAAGTGCCAGCTTAATAGAAAAATTAAAGAAAACCTACTAAGTAATTGCAACACAAAAACTAACTTAATCAGTTTTAATGCGAAAGAAGAAGCAGCGGGCCGCTAGAGTGAAGAAAAAAAGAGCTGCACAGGAAGCAGCAAGCAAATCAACCTCTGAGCAAACGAATGTTAAGCAGAGACAGAGAAAGAGTCTGAAAACTAGGAATGCGCAGGTCAAGTGTATTCACTGCACGTTATCGTGCAGTACGCCGTTACTGGTTGAATTATAATATGACTTTGAGAGATGTTCTAGATGCAGTGGCCTCCCTTAAAACAAAAATGATGAAAGCACATAGAAACTCACCCTAGTTTAATGAGAGCACTCAAGCTGTTAAATTAGTGTTGAAAACTGGAGCTTAGATGGAGAACAACAAGGCTGCTTTGAAATTGCATGGATAGAAAGTGTTAAAAATTATGGAGGAGGTACAGAGAAAGTCCTGATGCGCTGACATCATCTTTTAGAGAAGCAGCTGAGAGTTGCTGAGAGTTTTTTTTTTTTTTTTTTTCTGTGTTGTGACAGTTAATTAAAATATGAATTTTGCTCCTATAAACTTGGTTGCCACTAAGGAACCATTTGGGAACTTTAAAGCTTTTTTTTTCCTATAGGAGAGTTTTTTGCTTTTTGCACAGGAGCAAAAGCAGCTTGGTGTTTGGGGGTGTGTTTCAAAAAGTTACTTGTTACGTTTATTCTTGCTATTTGTATTTGAACTAGCGTCAGTAAAGCAGGGCAGTAAGCAGCTGTAGCTGACACCAGCATCGTAGCAATGAATAGTTATAAATAACAGAAACAACAATTTCTTAGAGGAAGAAAAGGCCAGAGCTGACTTCCAAAGCAGTAAAGGAGAAAGCTCCATGGCATGTAGGGAGGATAAGAAGCCAATCAGGCACAAGTGACTGCATGTGTAGACAAGACAGTAAGACATTAACTAGCAGCAGATATTTACTATGCGGGTTTTTCTAGATAGAACAGTTCTTAGCGATCATGAAAGTAAAGCAGTTAAGAGGGTGACAGCATAAGTGTTCATTAATAAGAAGAATACAAACGGTGTGAGTAAAGAGTTTTTAAGTAAGGAATAACAAGAGCACAAAGTTTGAAGAACAGAAAGAGAAAAGTAAAGTTAACCTCATAGAAGAACAAAACAACAGCCAATCAAGAAGGAGAAGATTACAGAAGCTTAAGGGGCTAGAAGGTGTAAAGTAAGTGTAGTAGTTCTAATTTCTTTGGTTTAATATTTTTTTTCACTTTACCATTTAAGTAATTTAAATCATTTAATTTTAATTAAAAAAATGAATCTTAAAGCATTTTTAGTAATCCTAACTCACATTTTAAAAATGAGGCCAATGCAATGTTGGATGTTGGACTTTTTAGGTGACGGTTTCGAGGAGCTAGTCTTCTATGAGGGCTACATCTGCAGGAGATGCCAGCTGATCCAGCACCTCAAGCTCAGGGTAGCTGAACTGGAGGAGGAGTTGGCTGGCCTGCATTGTATTACAGTATTGGTTGACATGGCACAGGTGTCCTTTAGAGAGACAAATTGCACTCCTAAGGTGTTGCAGGAGATGATTCCAGACCAGACAGGTAGAGATAGGTAGTGTCATAGACGCCCAGGGACACTGCCCCGCCAGGACGCCAGAAGAAGCAGGGGACCGGAAATGGGACAATATTTTCCCTGGAGCGCAGGTGGGTGGCCTTCCTGAAATGAATGGGGGTCACAGAGCTGTGAAGCTCAACCCTCTGCAAAGACAGAGTCACCGCCAGGGGGCGCCTGGACATGGTTGGAACCTTGGATAGCAGCACCAGGAAGTGACATTAGACGGAGCACCTGGAGCCTATCTGGGTCATTATAAAAGGACCCGCCTCCCTCAAGAAGCTGAGCCGGAGTTGGGAGGAAGGAGACGAAGCTTGTGAGGAGCGGAGAGGAGGTCATTGTGTAGAGAAAGAGAAAGAGAGACTGTTGGCATTGTGGTGCTGTGTGCTAATAAAAGTGTACATTTTGGACATTCTGGTGTCTGTCTGTCTGTGTCTAGGGGCATGCTTTTCACAATGGAGCCCAACGTGGGGCCCTCCACCTGCTAAAAGGTGGGGACCCTGCTTTAAAAATTTTTGTGAAGGCAGCCTGCACAGCAGACGAAAGAGCACACACATCGCGGCACACATACCTGAGTCAACAGTTTGACAAGACGCTCGCCGAGGCAGACAGATAACTCGATGGGGAAGAAGAAGGGTAAATGCACCCTGGAAGTAGCGGCGCCTGAGTCAAGCGTTGTCTCCGCAGACACACGGGTTGCCAGAACCACGGAAGAGGCCACCCGGCTGCAGCATGCTTGGGATGATGGGATCCGGGAGGTAAGTCTTGCTCGTAATGGCGATGCGCCTAGCGGGGCTGGCCCTGCTGTCCCCTGGTTTTATTTTATAGAAGGGGACTGCCCAGACCCACGTCTATGGCCGAAACTTGCCGACCCGTGGAGTGATGGCGAGATGACGGTGGAAGATGAAGACGAGCCGCTACTGACGGCAGAAGGGCTGCGGGGCATAAATTACCCAGAAGATTCTTCTCCGACTGAGTCCCCGCATTGGGTGGAGGGAGCGTTGGAAGACCGGAAGTCCCTCCCAAAAACAGGCACAGGACTGGACGGAGTGTGTTGTGTACCCGCCGGTAAGTGGCCGAGGGCGCGAGTAATGAACGTCAATCCTGGAACGGACAAGGTCCCAATAGAGCATGCACTGGAGCTCCACGGCTCCCAGCTGGACGGGCGGAATGAGAAAAATGTAAGTTCTCCCTTGGCTGATAATTTGGTTTTGCTAGCGGCTGTACGGGAGCTGGAGGAAGCCCTTCAGCCCGTACAGTCACTCTTGCAGGTCCTGCAGGCAATGAGAGAAGTGACGGGCTGGAAAAGATAACAGAGACTTCCCTTATTACCATAAAAATATGGGGGGGGGGGGGGAGTATGACACAAGATTCTGCAGCTAGCACATTGATATGGTACAGGTGAGTACTACCGGTACCGGAAAGAAAAGAGAAAGCCCTAGCGAAGGGAGCCGTGACATGGGTGACCGGTCTCAAGTAGCAGGGCATCATACATTAGATCGGGGGATGAGTATGGAACACAAAGGGGGAGCTGAGACGGGGGGAGGTGCTGGCTGGTATGTGTCGGCACACAGACCGCCCCATTCAAGGAAGCGATCGGGAGGAGTGCAAACAGCATGGGGTCCTTCTTTTTTCCATTAAGGGATCCAGGCTGTTGCACCCCAAATTAAAGGGAGGACCCATAGAAAGACAGGAGGGTCTCCCAACAGAAGGAAATGTGAGCCTGAAAGCTCGCGTACATTAAAAGAGCACTCTTCACGAGGGTGGAGAAAAACCCCGAACTTGGCTGTGAGAGAGGCGGAGCTAAAATACCCTGATTGTTTTCATGTCCCTAAGGAAGGGGCATTAAGAGAGCACTGGTGTTATGAGTGCCACGGCATTGGGCACACATGGAGACGCTGTCCATATGGCAGTGCAGAGTATGCCTGGAGGGGGCATCGGTACAGCATCTCCATACCTTTTGGTTATTTTGCAGAGTAAGACCGTGGACTGAGATACACCAGCCCACTAACTCGAAAAGTACCAGCCCTCGCGGGACAGACCGCCTCGTCCTACGGACTTCAACTGGGGGAGGGGCAGTGTCATAGACGCCCAGGGACATTGCCCCGCCAGGACACCGGAAGAAGCAGGGGACCGGAAATGGGGCAATATTTTCCCTTGAGCGCAGGTGGGCGGCCTTTCTGGAATGCATGGGGGTCATGGAGCTGTGAAGCTCAACCCTCTGCAGAGATGGAGTCACCGCCAAGGGAAAAAGAGAAGAGAAAGAAAGAGAGACTGTTGGCATTGTGGTGCTGTGTGCTAATAAAAGTGTACATTTTGGACATTCTGGTGTTTGTCTGTCTGTGTCTGGGGGCATGCTCTTCACAGTGGGTAACGTTAAAAAGGCGTTACCCCTTGGCCAGAGCAGGAGTGGATCCAGTTGTCATTGTTACTGTTGGAACAAATAACATACATAAGGGTAGTCTGTCAGTTCTGGTCAGTATGCCAGGCTGAGGAGCAGAACTGACGAGGTAGCCTTCTGTGAAGTGCTGCCTGTGCCACGCGCCACTCCAGGTAAGACTGACGACATTAGAAGGCTTAACGCATACCCCAAATCTTGGTGTAGGATAGAAGGGTATAGGTATATGCGGCATTGGCACTCCTTTTGGAACAGATAGGACCTGTTCTGCCATGACGGGTTACATCTAAACCAGAGTTGTTCCAATGTGTTGGGGAGGTGTATCAGTAGGTTAGTTGAGCATTGTTTAAACAAGGGTATGGGGGGGGTGAAGACAGGGTGTTTAGCAGAGGCCAGGTTATCACTGTTCATGGAGGAGCAAACAATAGTATAAAAAATTCATAGTAATGTAAATTGCAACTCCACATTAAAATGTAAAAGTAAAATGAGTGATACATTAAAAATAGCTTGCTTTAATACTAGAAAAAATAAAACAAGTGAATTGGAGTTGTATGTAGAGGAGCATAATTATGAAATTATAGTAATAATGGAAACCTGACTAAATAACAAAGATGGGGTAATTCTGAAGGACTGGAAAATGCCAAATATTATCCCATTATATAAAAAGGGTAACTGGGTAAATCCAAGTAACTATAGGCCAGTAAGCTTAACATGCATCACAGGAAAATGAATGGAATGAGGAGGTTTTCTGAACAGTGAGCATGGGTTCAGAAGAGGAAGATTGTGTTTTACTGACATGCTGGAATTCTATTTATCTTGACTTTCAAAAAGCATTTGATAAGGTGCCACATGAGGAGTTGGGCATCAAACTAAAAGAAGCAGAAGTTCAGGGTAATGTTTGTAGCTGAGTGCAAAACTGGCTCAGACACAGGAAGCAGAGGTGTATGGTACATGAAACCTTATCAGAATTGGCTGATGTTAATTGTGGTGTTCCACAGGGGTTAGCCTGAAGGGGTCTATTAATTTTTTACACTTAAGATTTCTCACTTAAAGATTTACCAATGTTGTTTCTTGTCCTAGTGTGTATATAAACACAGGGAACTCCAGTTTCTGTATTACATCTTGCCTGAAGAAGGGGCCTGAGTTGACTCAAAAGCTTACATATTGTAATCTACTTAGTTAGCCAATAAAAGGTGTCATTTTGCTTGACTTTTCACTACACTCATAATAGCTAACACGTCATCAAACCATTACTTAAAAAGTTAGTTCTAGACCCACATATACTTAATAATTATAGACCCATATCAAATTTACAGTTTCTCTCTAAAATACTTGAAAAAGCAGTCACCAATTAGCTTCAGTCACACCTTACACATCACAATTTATTCCACTCTGGCTTCCACACTGGTTTATGCAGGCTGTAAACAATATTCTATTATCCTCTGATGAAGGAAATGCCACTATTACAGGCAATGTCCTTACCTGGTTTAGTTCTTATTCATCAAATCAATTCCAGTACGTACAGTAAAGTGCTGACAGTACTTTAACATTATACACAGAAGTGAGACATGGTGTCTCGCAGGGCACAGTACTGGGACCCTTACTGTTTTCACTTTACATGCTTGCAATGGGATCTACGATTAGAAAACATAATTTTGACTCCTATGCAGATGACACCCAGTTATATTTTTCTTTTTAGACCAAAGAAGATTTCTCCGATGCTGACCTTAATTGGTTGTGTTATTGGATTAAAGGAGTGGATGGATAGAACTACTCGTCTTTAAGTACAGACAAAACAGAGATGTTAATTATTGGAGGGAATGATGCTGATCACAATAATATTTTTTCATTATTTAACTCAGTTGGAGTCACCAATAATTTTACTGAGTCAGCCCACAATCTTAGGCATTATCTTTGACTGCTGCGTGTCATTATAAAATTGTTTTTTCCAGTTTTCAGTTAATTCAAAATGCTGCTGCAAGAATTATTACAAGAACAAGAAAATATGAACGCATAAATCCAGTTCTTAAATCCTTACACTGGCTCCCAGATAAATTTAGAGAAGTTTTCAAGTTAACATATAAAGCCTTAAATGACCAAGGTCCAGCTTACTTATCTGAACTTATCTTTACTTACAAACCAGAGAACACATTAAGATGTCAAGATGCCAGTCTGCTTATGATTAATAAAATAAGAGTGGGATGTTGAGCTTTTAGTTACAGGCCCCCTAAGCTGTGGTCTGTCTTTTACTATAAGAGGTGCCCCTTCAGTCTCAGCTTTTAAATCCCAGCTGAAGACTCACTACTTTAGTTTAGCCTACCCAGACTACAGCTGCTGATAAACTGTGCATACTGCATCTCTGTTGTTAGTCATTAGTACTAAAACATAAGGAATGTCATATTTATTAACTTTTACTAAAGCTTGCCTATTCTGTTTTACTTCTCGGTACTCACACATAGCACTTGGTGCCACTGCTCTTCTGCCATGTTGTTTGTCTGCCATTCAAAAACTCATTTCTGATAAAGGAGCACTGGAATCCTCGGAAAGAAGGGTCCTTTCATCAGATTTCCTGACCCTGCACTAAGTCTGCTGTGGAATGATCAGTAAGGGGGAGGCAGCTTGTTGGCTGAGGTTTGCAGGACACTCAACAAATTTCAATTCTGTCAGAAGTACGACAAAGAATCAGACAAAAAAAAGGTTTGGGGCAGACACCCGTATATTGTTCCTGGCTGCAAATGAATAGATTCAAGGTACAGATTTGTACAGACTGGAGTAACTAACTGCACTGATTTGCTGGCAAAAAGATGGTCGGGGTTAAAGGGAGACCGGAGGAAGTGATGTCAATAGTGGGGACTGGAAATGACGTAACTGGTATGCAGAAAAGTGAAAGAAAGAGTTAGTGCACACCACCGCCCCATGGTCTGGCATGGAATTACTTTCATTCAGGCCCTTTAGCTGCCTCCCATGCACACGTGTGTGACAATTCTCATACTGTATGTGATATAATCTATTTTTTTCATTTTGCTTTGTAGCTTGTACTATTACTGTTGTACCATTGCATTGTATTTCTGAGGTGGCAATGACAGATTGGCCATCTATATCAATGAAGAGAATTACCTGTGTTTTGTTTTGTGTGTTGTACTGTATTCACCCCATTTTTTGACAACCATTGCATTCTCAGCCTACCAGAAAAGGGGTGTCTCTCTGAATTGCCTTTCCCAAGATTTCTTCCATTTTTTTCTCTACAATGGATTTTGTGGGAATTTTTTCTTGTCTTCTTAGGGAGTTAAGGCTGGAGGGCTGTCATGAAATAGGGCCCGGTAAACCCATTGTGGAGCTCTTTGTGTGATTTTGGGCTATACAAAAAATAAATTGTTATTGTTGTTGGAGGTGGTGTTTGTAATTTTGAGTCTGCCAGATCACCTTCCTATTGGTGTTTTTTCCAGTTTCCAATTGCCAAACACCATACTCACTGACCTTTTGATTTTGTTTTGCAATTTCTCTAAATAAAATGCCCACACTTCTAATGGTTATAATGCTCTATAATCTCATTTCATTTGTTAATTGTCATTTTCTTGCCATTATCACTGGAATATTGTCCAAGGAGTACCTCAGAGGGATTAGGACCACAGTCAGTTCCAACTCTGCTTTAAGACACAGAGAGTTTTTAAGTAATCAGCAAAAGCTGGGAAACCGGTACAAATTGTTCACTTCAACTTGCAAGGCTTAATTTATTTTAATTGCTGTAAACATCTGTAGGTTGTAACCTATTAGCTGTTCTCTCAAGAAGGCCCATTTGTTATATTCTGAAATTTCCTTTTTCTCCCCTAACCTAAGCTTTAAATTTAAACCTGTGGATGTTTACTGATTACTTTCCACCATTTTAGGACATTCTCTGCATTTCAACTGATTCAATTGAGTGTATGTATAATATATATATATATATATATATAGTGGACACTAGAGGGTGCTGTTGCCCGGTGAAACAGATGTTCAGGAAATACATTTAAAAGCACCAAGCAGAATTTTAATTCTTTTCTTAAATATAGAGCCCCAAAGCACCATAATCACCACAATTTACAATAATCAATAATCACCAATAATCACAATACTATAATTCTCCTCCCAGCAGCTCCGTCACACTCCCTCCCAACTCCCACTCTTCTGCTGGGTCTCAACCAGTCCTTTATATATTCCTTGACCCGGAAGTGCTCCTCCTCTTCTTCCGGGTCAAATGATGAATCATCCATTCTTAAGCAGCCCGGAAGTACTGTGGGTTTCCATCCTCCTGACTCTGAAGTACTTCCAGGTTGAAGGGGAAATATGAGTCCCCAGGTCCTTTATGAGCCCCCCCTGGCGGCACCCACGGCAACCAACAGGGCTGAGAAAATGGACTCCAACCCTGAAGGAATCCGTGGCACAGCTACTGTCCAGGGGGGCTGCTACCTAGTGTTCTGGGGGAGGCAGTGTCCTGAAAAAGCTGCCTTCCTCCATTCTTCCAGTTCAGGGACATCCCGGCCGGATTGA
>JANRMT010028174.1:77261798-77308402 GCA_026402145.1 Polypterus bichir lapradei
TATATATATATATATATATATATATATAGAGTGATGCATGCATGCCAGAGGATTACCTTCCGGGCTCACCTAAGGTATGCTGGAGTGAGTAGCGGCATTGTTGCTAACAGTCTCATCTCCTCTTTCTCACACACCCTTGAGAGACTGCCCCTTGAGGGCAACGTAGCCAGAGAAGCCCTGCCCTTTCCACTCAGTCCAGATTAAAAGGCAGATGTTTCCAGAAGGTGGTGTCTAATTTGACCTGACAATACTAGGTGGAAAGTCTTTAAGGACACCATTAGAGCGGTTTAGAGGGCATTAAGCCAACAACTGTTGTATTGCCATCAAGCCAATGTTTTTGTTTTTCATCTTTTTTTGTTTGAATTAAGCAGGATTTGGCCGGATAGCACTCAAATATATCTGGACATGCTATGCCTCATCAGTTACCGCTCTACATTATATATAGTTTATATGTGAAAAGAGACGCAGTTACTACATTTCAGAAAGAAATTTGTACTTTTGTAGTATTAACATATTCTTAATAACAGTCTTTGATATTCTCTTTTATCTACATTATTCTTTATGGTTAATGGAAATTAAAATTTCAAATGCACAAAGACAAAAATGAGTACTTCTGCTGGTATACACGGTAAAAGAGTTTATGCGAAATATTCAGGACATGTATTTATTTGTTAAACATTAACGAAAAAAATTTAAGGTCATGTACTCAATAACATATTCTTAGTTTTTTGTCTAGCCTAAGTTCTATTATAGGTAATGTCTGCCTCTTCCCATCTCTGCATGACAATAGAGTACCTTTTGAGATTATATTGACATTTTTATGGCAATATATTTTTGCACAGTTTGGGTTCAGGTTTACTTTTCATTCCATCCAAAGTCTCATTACAAACTGTAGACCTATTCAAATGACATAATACTGTATTTTTAATTAATTATCTGCTCTAGCTAATGAGCACTGCCTTGTGAATTTACTTAACTGAAGATGAAGTCAGATTAACCCAGAATATGTGGACCCAGATATTTCAGTGTTATGCTTATTCTATATAGTTGGATAATTATTACCTCTTATTTTTAAAGTAATTCCAAAACAGATTTTTTTTAATATGATAACTTAAGAATGCAGGGAAGTGCTTTCAAAATTGGATTTGAAGTTTACCTGTAATGACTCCATCAGTTTCCATCAGAATTCTTTTCTTTTAATATAGCATATCTAGAAATGCAGAGCACTAAAATATTTGTGTTTGCTTGGGTAATGAGAAGAAAAGGAAACCAAAATGAAAAATTCCACCACCCACTTTCTTTGGTTACATGGTAAGATGTCTGTTTTACTTAGAAGACATTAAGGACATTTTCAAAAAGAAAATCATCTCCCACAGGGTTATCAAGATGTTACTTTTCACACAGGTTGACATTTTCTTGATACTAAACTGGATATGAGGAGGGAAATGAATGTTGCTTTTTTCTGAAGTATGGTAAAATGTTTCCTTACGTGTTGTACCTTTCAGGATCAGCCAAATACAAACAATTAAATGCAACTGTTCAGTGACAAGACGGCATATGTTTACATGGAACCTTTTCGACCCAGTGCCATGGTGTGCTTTTAATTTAAAAAGAGAACTCCAAAGGGAAGTCCTTAGCAGACAACTTAGAAATGTCAATCCATTTTCTGCTTTAGATATTGGTGGGCTGAAGCCTCTTATGGCACCATCAGGCAACCATACATTCAGCCTTAATTGATCTGGATATAGAACATCTTAATATGTTGAACAAATTGCCAAAAAGTATAGGAATAACAAAATGATTTCAATAATGTTAGTGTTTCTATGTATTTTTCCCAAAAAATATATGAGAAAACTATTTTTTTGATTGTACATACAGTATATTTAAGAGTTATGTCAGACAAAACAAAAATATATTTTTTGGTTATTTTTTTTTTTTTTTGCATATTTTAATTGTAGAAAAATATAAACACACTTACAAAAATAGAAACACACATTCTAATATTATCTGTCCCAGTTTTCCCATTAGTATAACCACTGTAGGTTTATTTCATTTTTTTAAAATCACTAGTAAATTATTACAAATAAAAATGCCATTTAATGAAGTCTTCTGCTAAAATATCCCAAATGGGTACTACTTCATTTTAATCTTAGTCATTACCTAGCCAGTCAAGCTATCATTAGTAGATATACACTCCTCAGCCTCTTTATTAGGTACACCTTACTAGTACCAGGCTGGACCTCATTTTGCCTTCAGAACTACCATATTTCTTCGTGGCATTGATTCAACAAGGTGCTAAAAACATCTCAAGCTGTTTTCTTAAACATGACAGTGAGTTCACTGTACTCAAACAGCCATCACAGTCACCAGATCTCAATCCAATAGAGCACCTTTGGGATGTGGTAGAACAGGAGATTTACATCATTGATGTGCAGCTGACAGATCTGCAGCAACTGTGTGATGCTATCATGTCAATACTGACCAATTTTTAAAGGTCTTTTTAAAAGGTTTTCACTCTTCATATTTTTAGATTATTATCTACTTTTATCTTCTTGGTTGATTGTCTGGTGTAATACAAGTTACTGTTGTTTTTTCTTGAAATTGCTGCTGTGTCTTTCATTGTGTGTTTACCCACCACCCAATTTAAAGAAACCTGTGAACTATTGTATTTAAATTACAACGGTTATTGATGTTAAAATCTAGTTTAATAATCTTTTTATTAAACTTTTTATCCTTTAAAAGTATTTCAAGAGTTCCCAGACTTTTAATAAAACTAGGTGGCATAGTTGGATATCTTAGCTGTGTTTAGGTTAGATTATCTGAAAGTGTGACCTAGACAACTAATACTCCCTAATATTGCAGGGGATTTTGTTATTAAGCAATAAATAGTTTGAAATTACTGCGGTGGGCTGGCACCCTGCCCGGGGTTTGTTTCCTGCTTTGTGCCCTGTGTTGGCTGGGATTGGCTCCAGCAGACCCCTGTGACCCTGTAGTTAGGATATAGCGGGTTGGATAATGGGTGGATGGATGGATAGTTTGAAATTTGACATTATAATTTTAATTGTTTTAGGACACCTGGAACCCTAGAAATTAAACTTAAGAACTGTTTTGAAAATCTAGTAATGGCTCCTGTCTATAGTGGACACAATCCCAAAGTCCAGAACAATAGTGAAACTGTTTTTTACATCCATAGCCGAAGCAGGTCCTATAATGCACTCAGGATCTCAGAGTAATTCAGTGGTTTACTTAATTCAAAACCTAGACTGAATGACATTTTTAAAAATCCTCTTTTTCTATTGATCAGAGTTATTTTTCTGAGTTTTTAACAATCAGTCAATCAGTTTTTATTGTAGTGCACGCCTTTAATTGGGAATGACATCCCATACAGGTTCAAGGGTCAGTAGATTGACTAGTGGCTTATATTACATTTGCAGCTTGGAAAGACGACATGGTTTACTGAGAATAATATGGAGAGATTGTGACTGGATAATAAAACTACTGCCTCACAGATTAATGTAGTTGAACCACATTCTTTAACTTCACTGTCTATCCACATTTGAATTATTCAATTTCTATAAACACAGTCTTATACCGCATGTGACTCTCTGAAGGATTGACCAGCAAGAGCTGCCATCCTTGATACTGGGGAGAAAAGCGATACTGGCTGTGGCACCAGACTTTGTAAATGTACCAGATGGATTTACCACAGTGGAGTATAAACAGCAGGTCAGAGGAAACCTTGACAAATTAATGTCTCCTTTGGTCAGTGCAGCAAAATAAAAAAGTTCTGTAAATTGAAACTGCTTCTTGAGCTTTCAGTAATTCTGACTTTGTGTGGGGGCAATCTTTCTGGAGAGTTAGCTTTCCTTAATTTGTAAAACATGAAGTGTTGCCCTTGTACGTTGTCAATAGTCAGTGTGCTCCTTTATCACGTCTGCCTCTGAGGCAAAGGCTGATTGGCAAAAGCTCCTATGAGGAACAGCTGAGGAGAGTGCAAAATTGTGGCCGAGCAAAATAATAACAGGACAGATATGAAGTAGGCTTGAAGTGAGAATGAAGAAGTACAGATGAATAATCAGGGTATTCGCCCTGTCAGCACCCAAAATACATTCTCTAACACCTTCTCATTCGTGTAGTTATTGTGAAGCTATACACCAGAAAAAAAAAACAATACAAGAATTACATGAACATGCTACTGCAGAGGTATGAATTTGATTAGAGGCTTTAAAAAAACTTGCTGGGCTGCTTTATGCTACATACTGAGCAAGCAGGACAATTGCAGAGTGAAACAAAGAAATATTTCAGACTGAAGGGGCCCTCTTTTAGTCATTCAAATACTTACATTGTTAATAATGAAGCCTTTAGTGAGAACATAGACAGAACACGCCACTGAATTCCATGAGGAACAGTTTCAGATTCAGATCATGGCAGTAGGTGAATTCATTTACATCACATTTTCAGTACTGGCACATTAACAATGACATTACTGGGAGCGACAAAGTGATTTAGTGATTGCATTTCTAGTTTGCGCTTTAAAACCCACTTTTGTGCAAGAGCTTTGCTTTATCAGTTAGGTTAAAAAGACTGTCTGTACATGATCAGTAAAGCACCTAATGTTCAGAAATGGAAAATATTAGTCAATCAGTCTGCAATTTATAGCACCTTTCACATGCAACATTCAGTCACTTTAAAAATACTAGATCATTCAATACAAATTGTTACTGTATTTGATTGCCACACCATAATGTAAATAAAAAACAGTTTTAATTATAAAAAGTAATTTATAAATAATATAAAGATTTAATTTCTGTTTTAATTGGAATTTAGTCTTTCCTTCTTTCTGTTGCTGGCTAGTTAAAAAAGACGTGTTTCCTCACTGCAGTCCATGCTATTTGTCCACAGTTTACTGACCAGCCATCCGTTTTTTGGACCTGCTTTTTTTGTGGATATTCTGATTTTATTACTGCAAAATTGTGTAAAATTAAGGAAATCACAAATATTGGGCCAATTTAGATTTTCAGGTTGTCGTATATCTAACATGCACGTCATTGGCATGTGAGATGCAACTGGAGTACCTTCAGAAAAAATCCATGTTGATATTAGAAAACATAAAGTCCTCATGGACAGTGGCCAGATCAAAATTCAGATTTAGACTTCTTGTTGGTTTGAACAGAACCACTGTGCCACTCAGTTGAATTTATTCATTTATTCCCCTATTATGAAACTCACTTAATCCAATTCTTTGGTGGCAGGGTGGTAGAACCCATTTCAACAGCACAACATGCAAGACAGGAAGCAGCTCTAGACAGAACATTGATCCATTACAGGCACACTGACTCCTGGACTATGGAGCTATTAAGGAGTAAGTGGTAACAACGGTGCCACTCTTTCATTCTGTTTAGCTCTTCTACCCTTAATTACAAGCGATATAATGCTATTATCAGAAGAGGCCTCACAGAGTAAAAAGACTATACTGCAATACAAATATTCAAACAGATCAACAAAACAAAATCAAAAACAGTAAATACAATTACTGACAGGTACCAGATGGAGCTAGGAAGTGTAAACAGTATAGGGTGGTCCAGATCTAATTATGCAATTTTTATTACGCTATAACTTATTAGGTTTATTACATAGAAAATCGGCCAAAAAATCCCAGACCATCGAGAGGTGTGTGAACTGATGACATGAAGAATCGTCTTCGCACCGAACTGGAATCGTCCCCGCATAAATCAAAGTCATCCAGACGATCTGGATCTGCATAATTAGATCTGGACCACCCTGTATGTGACCCTGTATGTGACATATTTAAACAGCAAGTATTCTGCAATCAAGTAGAATAACTTGGAGTACAGGAAAATAAGGTACATTTTGAACTAAGTTTTCATGTGCTATTTTACAAAATGTGTTGAAATTATTATTATTTTTTTGTTTATTTTATTGATTTTATTCAAATCAAATAACATTCCATACAAATAACTCAAGTTTTATAAAAATAGGTTTGAAATAAATTAACCCCTACCCCTGAGAAAGAGAGCTAGGCCAGCAGAGTAAAACTTCAAGCTAGTAAAAATAAGTAACTAAATTGTAGATAGTTGATAAATTAATAAATGAATAAAGATAAGTGGAGTAAAAGAGGGGAGAGAATCTGCTTCCTCAGTTTAAATGCTTATTCTAAAGTGTTATTGATTAGATCCTGCCAGGTTTTGAAAAAGTTTTGTACATATCCTGTAAGTGCGAATTTGATTTTTTCCAGTTTCAAATAGTATATATCATCAGTTACCCATTGACTTAAAAGGGGAGAGTTAGGATTCTTCTAGTTAAGCAAGATAAGTCTACGTGCCAATAATGTAGTAAAGGCAATCACAGTTTGTTTGTCTTTCTCCACTTTAAGTCCATCTGAAAGTACACCAAACACAGCTGTTAATGGGTTTGGAGGGATTGTGACACTGTCTGAAAAGTATTTAAAGATTTTGGTCCAGAATGATATTAATTTGGTGCACACCTAAAACACGTGGCCCAGTGAGGCAGGAACTTGATTGCAGCGTTCACATGTTGGATCTTGCCCTGGAAACATTTTGGACAATTTTAAACGAGAGAGATGCACTCAATATACAATTTTGAGTTGAATAATTCTATGCTTTGCACATATGGAGCTTGAGTGAATTCTCTACATTGCTAGCTTCCACTGAGATGTTGAGTGAGAGATGCTTTTTCCACTGTCCTCTTGGATCTTTGAAAGGGAGGGACTTTAAAATGGTTTTATATATTACAGAAATGCTGTCTGAGTCCTTGAGACTGATCATTATTTTTTCCAGCATAGAGGGAGGTGGGAGGTGAGGAAAATTGGGCAGGTTCTATTTAACAAAGTTTCAGATTTGAAGGTAGTGAAAGAAATGTGTTGCTGGAAAGCTAAATTTGGAGTGTAATTGTTCGTAGGATGTAAAGACGTTGTCTATGTACAGTTATTTAATTCTGAATGTTTTCCAGGCATTAAAAACTGCATATTTTTTAGAGGAGGTGGAAAAAGGTGGTTCTCGTGCAGAGGTGCCACATATAAAAGCTTCTCAATCATAAAATACTTCCTACATTGGTTCCATATTCTGAGTGAGTGAAGCACAATTGGGCTGTTAGTATATTGGTGATAACTTGCATATATTGGGGTGCAAAGCAAGGAAAATAAAGAAGTACTGCAGTACTTCCAGGTTTTTATAGCTTGTATATTTGCTGCCCAGTAATAAAATCAAAAGTCAGGTAGAACCATGCCACCTTCCACCTTGTGTTCCACCATGTGTTTGTAGGGTCACTATTTGAATATGTGGATGTTTTGAATTCCAAATAAATGCGGTTATGGTTGAATCTAATTTCTTAAAAAATTATTTATTGGTATATATTGGAATGTTTTGAAATAAAAAGAGAAGCTTAGGAAGTATATTTATCCTAACAATATTAATTCTTCCAGTTAAAGTGAGATGAGTTGTTGACCATCTATGCAAGTCTTGCTTAAATTTTTCCATACAGACAGCAAAAATTTTGTTTATAAAGAGCTTTATGCTTACTTGCGATGTTTACCCCTAGGTATTTAAACTGATGAGCGATGATAAAAGTGAAGGTGTCCAGTCGAATATAGTATGCTTGAGAATTCACTGGAAAGAGCACTTTTATTCAAATTGATTCTGAGACCAGAAATCTTTTGAAATTCTATTAGGGCTGTTAGGACTGCAGGCACAGTATTTTGTGAACCTGATATATACAGTACCATATCATCTGCATATAGAGAAACTTTCTGTTCCAGTCCTTCTCTAATAATCCCCTTGATCTCAAAAGCATTTCAACAGTGAATTGCCAGTGGCTCAATGGCGATTGCAAAAAGCAGTGGTGATAAGGGGCATCCTTGTCTGGAACCACGTTCTAATTTAAAGCTGTCTAAATTAATGTTGTTAATGCAAACTGAAGCTTCTGGATTGGTATACAGTAGTTTGATCCATGCACAAATGTTCAGGCTAAACCCAAATTTCTCCAATGTAGTGAAATGGTAGTTCCATTCAACCATATCAAATGCTTTTTCTGCATCCAACAATAATAATATCTCCGGGGTGTTTGACTTTGTGGGTGTATTTATTACATTAAACAGGAGTCGAAGACTGGAAGCTAAGTGTCTGCCTTTAATAAATCCAATTTGGTCTTGTGATATTACCGAAGGCAGCAATTTCTCCATCCTTCTAGGTAGGACTTTGGAGAGTATGTTAATATCATTATTCAGAAGTGAAATTGGTCTGTATGACGAACATTGTAACAAGTCCTTATTTTGTTTAGGAAAAACGGTAATTAATGCTTGGCGAAAAGTTTGAGTTAGAATCTTATTGTCTCTAGCTTCTGTAAATGTTGCTAATAAAAGGGGACATAGCCGAGTTGAGAATTTCTTCTAAAATTCAGCAGGGTAGCCATCAGGACCTGCTGCTTTCCCACTCTGAAGTGAGTTTATAGCATTTAGTAATTCTGATGATAAGTAATAGTAATTTGGCACTATCAGAATGTGTTGAAATTATTAAAGACATTCTATGAATTTTACAATAAACTTTTGTAGGAAACCAGACAGAGACTGTCAAAGTGTTGGGGCACCCTTAGGCGAACCCTGTATAGTTGAAAATGGAAAAATTTAAAAATAAACCATGAAATGCACAAAAGAATCTTCTTCAGACTGGAGGCCTAACTATTGATTGCCCAAGATGGTGGTTCTTCCAGTGGTTCTTCCAGTCATATGGGAATTGAGCAGGAAGAGGCTGGGCCAAGTGAACAGACAACAGAAATGATATCTTCCACTGTGCAGAAGACGGGGAAAACCGGGATGTTAACACACAGTGCCATCTTCTGGAGCAGCAGAGACTTACCATTAGTAAAGACCTTAAAGTGTCTCCTAGGCACACATGTGACACTATAAATATATTGTAACGGGAGTTTTGCATATATATTAAAATTACAGGGTGTTATGTTAGAATATTTTTATGCTAATATTGAAACTGTTTATATTTTAGATACTAAATACAATGTTTTAGTTAATTTATAGTTTGGTAAAGATAGGAACAAGGCCCAGATGGCATGACACTCTCAGCAGCACACAAGGCTAGTTTAGATCTCTTAACCAATCTAAATTGCCTGTGGACAGAAAGAGAAGAACATGGCAAGAGTCCTTGTAGTGTGACATGGGAAACTACCCTCTACACAACCATGGTGTCTATTTTAATTCATTTTTAGTTTAATTAAATGTAATCCTCTTGTAATGTCAGGATTCAACTGTTCCCACACATTATCATAAAATATCAGAATACCTGGGGAGAAAACCTTTGCTGCTGTCAGTGTGTCACCTAATGCAGCCAATGCTGCTATAGAGCTGCTTATTTTTGTAAGTGTTCGCTGTTATCAACATATAGACAGATTGTAAGAAAATGTCTATTCAAAGATAGTAAATCCAGTAAACTGAAAGCTGTGAGTATTGCTTTTTGGTGGAAATTGATTTTTTATCATTTAAGCATGTTCTAAGATACTTAACATGGGCAGAAACATTTTCCTTGGTGACGCCTTTTATCTGTGTTTGAAAGGAATCAAAGGAAGAACCCCATAAGTAAGATGGGAGCACACATTCATTTTAAGAAAGAGAGACATAAAAATATTTTTGACACTTAAGCACTTAACATCTTTTTTAAATTTTGTCTATAACAAACTTACTGTTTTGCTGTTTAAAAACTGGCATCTCAAGACACACCTTTAGAATATAAAAAACAATGTCAAGTAGAAAGATTGGAATATTATGTTGACTTGATTGTGTCTTTTTTCCATCGTTTGCATTCAAGTCATGTTAAATTACAGATACAGTGGAACCTCAGGTCATGAATGTCTCGGACCACGTACAAATCGGGTTACAACCAAAAAGTTCACCAAACTTTTGCATCTGTTCACGACCACACACTCGGGTGATAAACAAGCCAGTTTCCCTTCCGGTTCGTACGCACCGATGATTTCTGCATGTGTTCAGTCTGTCCCTGTGCATTCCCTGTGCAGCGAGCGAGCGAGAAAGAGAAAGTGCGAGCGAGTGAGAGAGAGAGAGAGCGCTAGCGAGCAAGAGAGAGAGAAAGCGTGAGCGTGAGAGAGAGTGCAAGAGAGCGCGAGAAGGTAGTTAAAGAAAGCACTGGGCTTGTTTTTAAAGAGAATGCAAGGTTAGTTTTCTCTGTTCAAGGTTTTCTCAGTTTTATTCAATGTTTTTACATTTAGTTTACTATTACACTGTGCATTCTATGGTATAATTAACTGTTTTTGTGCTTAAAAATCTTTAAAAAAATATATTTACATACAGCTCGTACGGTCCGGAATGGATTAATTGTATTTACATACAATCCTATGGGGGAAATTACTTCGGGTCACAACCAAATTGGGTTGCGACCAGAGTTTTGGAACAAATTACAGTCATGACCCGAGGTTCCACTGTATTGGGAACCCAGCTACAGAGGATGCACAAACCAGTGTGTTCCTTCGTGCCGGTCCCAAGCCCGGATAAATGGGGAGGGTTACGTCAGGAACTGCATCTGGTGTAAAATTTAGCCAAATCAATATGCGGACTACAATACAAAAAGATGATCATCTGTGGCAACCCCCCTAACAGAAGCAGTCGAAAGAAAAAGAAGAAGAAATTACAGATATTGGAACGATGATATATACTATTAGTGTACGTGCATGCAGTAGTAATGCATATGTTTGACTGACTTATGAAAGAAGTTTTATGGCAAAACATTTGATGTTTTTAAAATGTTCATTCTAAAAAAATCTAGAGGAAGTGTTTTCAGGGGTGTCAGCAAGCCTGCATGTGAGAGTTTTGAAACATGGAGAACACACTATGTAAGTTTCCCAAAAAAAAGAAAGAACAGAAAACAAACATACTATAAAATCTAAAACCTTAGATTATATAGAAGTTAACGGTGTACACCAGAAACTCAAACTTGGTCCCCAGAAGCTGCAGTGGTAGCAGGTTTCATCCCACCTTCTCTTTACGTACCTTTTTTAATTTCATAACTTAAATTTCTTTGTTCTTACCCAGCTGCTGATAAACCATAAGGATTGAGCTGCTCCAGGCCACATCTGGACATTTGGGAAATGGAAATAATCAATAGTAAATGTTTGTAATGTGCCTGAAAAGAAGCTGCCAAGCTCTAATACAAGGGCTGCAATGGCTTCAGGTTTTTGCTGCAACCAATTTTATAATTAGAAGCCAATTCTTGCTGTTAATGATACATGTTCCTTTATTTAATTATATGGCTTGGCAGTGCATTGTGTGCTCCATTAGCAGCGGTAATTGGCTACTAATTAAGAAAGTAGCAGAAATGAAAACCTGCAGCTACTCTAGCCCTACAGGGACTGAGTTTGAGCCCCCCGCTTCATACACTGGATCACATTTCCTCTAATAAAGAACACACATTTGAAGGACTGAAGGGGTTGCGATTTTCTTTCTGCATTCCCATCATGGAGCGTACAGCTTGAAGTTTCAATAATAATTTAGCTTGACTCAAGCTGTGTGATTGATTGTAAAATGAAGATAAAACGCTCGTTTCTGCTGTGTTGCACCCCAGACCTTCTAGGTTTGGGTAATGCCTCACACACCTTGACAATATTAACACTTTAATTAAGTGTTGACGGTAGGCCATGTAATATAAAGTGTTACCATACAGTCATTAACCCTGAAACAGACAGGGAGACAGACTTGTATCTGTCATTCACATGTACAGTTTGATTAAACAGAAATTATAAATCGGTATATATGTCAGTGTGGATTTGTGTGAGTGGGCTTTGTGATGGACTGCTGCCCTGACCGGCATCAGTCACTGTGTTGTGCTCAATGCTGCCCAGCCAGACAGAAATTGTGACCCAAAAGATGAGCAGGCACCCAGCAGCCACAGACGTTTGTTTTAGCACCAATTTGAAGGTTCTAAGAATGAAGATTCCTATTCTAATGGCACGTAAAATAATGTATGTAGTGATCTGCTTAGAAAAAGCAATTTCTAAAGCAGCACTAAATTATATTGTACACAAAAAAAATTGCAGATTTATACTGCAGTATACAGTCATTTCAGTTTCATCTTGCTGCTGCTTGTGAGGTTACTGAAATCACAGGTACATTTTCTTTTGAAAGCCTACAGTCTTTAGCATTTTCAATATTTTGACTACTATATTTGACTACTATATTTGACTAAATATAACTGAAAAGTTAGGATTGGGACAGAAATGGGATAAAAATCATTTTGAAACTGAGTCAAGTTCTTGCTAAGAAGAAGCCTAACAATGGCAGCAACTGCCTGTTATGAAAAAATGTCAGCAGTACAAAAGAAAAAGTGTACTAAGGAGCTTAGCCATCATAATGTTGTAGTGACTCTAAAGCTCACCCTCTTAATCAGCCCTAAAACATTATGTTACCAAGTCTGCCAGAGCACACTCCATTCTGATTATGTCACATCCTGCTGGCAAGAAAGTTCACCTCTTTGAATCTTATTCAGTCTAAAATTGTGGGTTTCCATTCCGTCTGTGTGGCCATTCATTCTGTAAATTTGATTTCCTCACCTTGTTGATGACTGCTTCTGTTTTGAAATTGTGTGCCCATTTCTTGTTATATATTTCTACTAGGGGGTTTGCCCCCTGCTCGCTTCACTTGCCAACCCCCTCAGCTTGCGCTACGTGCCAACCACTTCGCTCCTCCGAACCCCCCTTTTAAACGGTGATACAATGGGAAACAAATACAGTTTTTTTTACCTCCTCTTTGCTCGATCAGCTGCTGCTGCTATGCCATGTGATCTGCATCTCACGCGGCACTTCGAACATTTAAAAGCCTGTACAGCAGCTGTCCTACTCTTTGTCTTTTATTTCTCACCCCGGGTGAGGTTAAATCTCTTGGCATAAAGTCTTGTCTTGCAGGATGTGAGTTCTTGATATTTTTTAGTTTATCATTTAAAACTGGAATAAGAATCTGAAAATCTAACAACATGACGTTAAGTCCGATAAATCCTGTAAAGAATGATACCAAACATATATATGTAGGTTTTAAAATAAGCCCGATTTAAAGCGTGACCAAAAAGTGACATAAAATCGTTGCACAAAATCTTTGCACTTTTCGGCTTAGGATTTTAGTAGATTACATAATAATTATTACTTTTAATGGCATGCCTCCTGCTTTGGTATATTTGCAATAAAGAGGTTAATGTGATATCAAACCAGAATTTCTAGAGATGAAGCCTAAACTACATGATGGTGTGAATAGCAGCTACGGCCCAGCATTGTTCAAGAATATAAAAAGGGACTTGTGGACATAGAAGCAGCACATGCTGTAGATCACTTCAAAACATTTTACATAATGTAAGTGTTAAAACCAGACCAGCAATTGATCAGTACATACCACTAATGAAAGACTCACTGACAAGAAAATGTCCCGGGTGTCTGTCCACCCATATCAGATAAAAGCGTCAATGTAGCCAATATTCAGCTTGCATCCAAAGTGATCTTAGTCATTACTGATGTTCGCTTGCCCACGTCAAAGAGAAGCGTGCGCATTGGTTGGTAGGCTCATCCCTCCATGGACATGTTCACAGCTGTTTATGACCTTCCCTCTGACCTAACCTCTTAAAAAAATGAATGGAAACAATTGAGAGATTTGTTTTGTTTGATGTTTATAACATGTTTTTAAAAAGTTTTAGATGTATACTAGTAAATGGCATTTCCAGGCAGATATAAAAAAAAAACTGTTGTGTTTATTAGCCAGTTCCAGTCATTTACTAACCTGCTTAGTCCTGAACAGGGTTGTGGGGGTTGCTGGAGCCTATCCCAGCTAGCACAGGGCACAAGGCAGGAACAAACCCTGGACAGGGAGCCAGTCCATCACAGAACAAACACACACACACACAAACACTAGGGCCTATTTAGTATTGCCAATCCACCTAACCTGTAGAGTCTGGACTGTGGGAGGAAAGCGGAGAACCTGGAGGAAACCCACATACACGGGGAGGACATGCAAACTCCACGCAGGAAGGACCAGGGATGCGAACCCTGGTGTCTTTACTGCGAGGCAACAGTGCTACCACTGTGCCAACGTGCCACCTGTTTATTAGCAAATGACTCATTTTAAATGAATTAAAATGTTCTCAACAGTCATAAACATTGGGCATTATAGCAATGTCATCTTTGCTGTTGTGTATATAAAACTTTATTTTTTGACCATCAAATACAGAGAAATCATCTCTTGAGACAGTGTCATGTCTTATGTCACAGTTGAAAAAAGGCAGGAACAAGAAAAAAAGAGCCTAAAAATGATAGGGGAAAGAATCATCAGTAAAAACTCTAGTAAAAGCCTTACCAAAAAGATCTAAAAAAGCAGTTTGTCAATGGCAAATACATAACCCTAAAAAGTTCTATCTCTGTCTGAAAACTTGTTAACTAATTACACTGTGAAAGTCATCACAGATACCAACTGGGGAGTCACTGTCCACAGGAACCAAAATGATGACATGAGCATAATGTAATGTGGCATACGGCCGGGGACTTTGCCCAGCCGGGACGCCTCTACGTTGGAAGGACTGGAGGAGGGAGTGTATCCAAAGCATTACCTCCCCCAGAATGCTAGGTAGCAGCCCCTCTGGTTTGCAGCAGTCCCTCATACTCCTGCACTGCTCCATGGGAGTTGTAGTTTGGTGCAGCCCTGTTGGGTTCCGTGGGTGCCACCAGGGTGTACTGCAGCTACTGCTGAACCCTTGATTGCACCACTTCTGCCACACCAGGAAGTGCTCCCAGAAGTAGACCAACAAGCACCTGGAGCACTTCCTGGAGCCTTATAAAAAGGAACCAGCAGCCACTACTCTGGGAGCCAGGGTCGCATGGGAGAAGACAAAGCTTGTCAATAGGAGTGGAGGAAAAAAGAGAAAAGAAAAAGAGATAAAAAGGAGTGTTCAGTGCTGGACTTTGCTTGTGCTTGTGACTATGCTGTACAGGTTAGAAACGGGGGAAGACGTTTCCCACGGGTAAAAGGCAAAAATAAAAGCATGTGTGTTGCACTTGTGTCCTGTGTCTGTCTGTGTCGAGTTTGGGCAGGCCACAACAAATATAACATTCAAAAATAATAACTCTTCTAAATTGAAACCAAAAGTTCAAAACAATTACAGGATTATGCTCTGCACCTGAAAAAAATCATAAACCATGACAGAAACAGAGGCCTCTACTCTAATGTTGCAAGTATCTTTGTGTAGGTATTAAAACAAGTTAAAAAAATAAAAAATAAATCTTTCAACATTTGCTAAAAAGTGAAAAAATCACAAATGTGAGATTCAGAAAGTATTTATATTCTTTGTATAATATAAGACTAACCTTGTCCAGGTGCAGTGCAGATACCTCACCAACTCACCTAATCTGTTGATGGTCCCCTCCAGTAGTCTAAAATGGTGAATTACCTATCCTGAATTAATTTATGAGGGTAAATATTCCCTCTCTTGTTAAGACAAAATACCTTTCAAAACAAATCAAGGATAGAATAATGGAGAAGCACAGACCAGGCTAAGAGTACAAAATCATCTCAAAGGCACTGAACCTATTTTGAACCTCAGTGCTGTCCGTCATATGAAATCAGGCCTCCTTTTTTTGCTTAGTCATCAAAGCAAAATGGCACCTGTCAGAGAGACCACTGTGATATCAATTGTCACTTTGATGGAATTGCATAAGTCAGTGAATATGACTGGAGAGAATGTTCATAGCTCAATAGTTTACAAGGGAGTGGCAAGGAAGGAACACTTTCTGTGATGAAAATGCCCTTTTCTGTAAAGAATGTGCACAACATCACTTGGAAGATACTGCAAAGATGTGGCAGGAAGTCTTGTGGTCTGATAAGACTAAAATGGAGCTTTTGTCTTGAATACTAAGCAGTATTGTGGCATACATTGTGCACTGCATATTAACCAGCTAACACTGTAAAATTTGGTGGCGGTAACATCATGTTGTTGTGGTGCTACTCAGCAGCAGGAACTGGCAATCTGGTCAGGATTGATGGAAAGATACATGCTATACAAGACAGAAAAACACTGGGAGAAAAACCTGCTCCCCTCATCTACTATAACTTAGTGATGGCCAAGGCAATTTTCTATACTTTTCTGTGCTTGGCTGGTAACATCACTTCAAGAGAGGCCCACCGAATCAACAAGCTAATTAAAAGGACAGGCTCAGTTAGGGTACATGTTCTGGACCCACTGGAGGTTGTAGAGAAGTAGAGAATTAAAACAAAACTGAGTGCCATTATGAACAATGCTGCACATCCTTTCTCTGGCATACTAATGCTGAGGAATTTCAACTACCAACAGAAAGAGGTCTGCATAATGTCTCACTGTGACTGTGACAGCCAAGTCAGAACTTTTAATTCTTTTGAATTTTCTTGTTTTATAGTCATTCTGGTGTGTGTTCATACCAAAAAGTTGTGTATATTTATTTATTTATTTATTTATTTATTTACCTACCTATGCTTCTGTAAAAAAGCCAAATTTCCTCCTGGGGACAAATAAAGTTCTATCTAAGAAGTGGTTTAAAGTGAAGAAAATTGAATGAGTCAGGGTCCTAATCTTAACCCCATCAAACAACCTAAAAATAGTTTCCACAGCTTCTCCCCAACTAACTGGTCACAAACTAAGCAATTTTGCAAGGAGTAAATGGTAAATCTTGGTCCAACAAGTCGTCCAAAGGTAATAGAGACTCACCTTCCAAAGAGACTACCTGCTGTAATGGTTGTGAGAGGTGTTTCAAACGAGTACTGAATGGAGGGAGGAATACTTTCAAGTTGTTGGCATTTCATTTTTGGCAATTGTTTAATCGTTTACAATTTTATTTCTTTTGGGCAGCACTTTGAAAAAGAATGATTTGCAATTAAGACTTCCCAGACGGATTGATCAAAATTCCAGGTTGTGACAATCATTTATGTGACAATGTGAATACTTTTTCAACAATCTAAATGATAGATAGATAGATAGATAGATAGATAGATAGATAGATAGATAGATAGATAGATACTTGGTATGCCTAATATTAGTTAGTAAAGTTAGTCATACACTCTCACAAAAATAAATAGAAGTTTAATAAGCACAATGTCTCAGCATGTGACTGACAGGGAGACAGTTCACATAAAATGAAAGATGTAGGTGATTTAAAGTATATTTTCATATTTTGCCAACACATCAGTTTTATGTTGCTTAGTTCCTTTTAGGTTAGTAAAATGCACACAGAAAACAAATAAAAAGTAGATGTTGCAGTATGTGTTTCTGGCCAGACAGTCCAGGGGTTAGTGTGCTGCCTCACAGCTCCATAGTCGTAGGCGAGAATGAACTCTCTGGACTCTGTCTGCATGGAGTTTGCATGATATGTCAGTGTCTCTCCATAGGTCTTTCTACAGACATTCTGGCTTTCCACCTGAAGCTGTGCATGTTATATCAAAGGGTGAACCTTCATAGGATATGTGCCCAATGTACCCTGTGATTCACCGATGCTCCTTCCATACTTTAGTTTAGTTTATTCTTTGTGTAGTGTGCTGTAAGGATAGGCTCTGACCCCCCCATACTAGGTTCACTGCCATGAAGCTAGAAAGATGGGACCCCTGTTAGGAACATTTCTGTTTTTTGTTCCTTAGGTTTGTTGATGTACACATACTGCTAGCAGGTGCTGTTGGACTGGTGGTAGCTGGTGATGTTGATTCCATTGAAGTCAAGAGACGACTGAGTTGTTGACAGGTGCATCCTTTAGAAAGGCAGTGGCCGGAATCACACAGGGAGTCTTTGCTTTCATTTGAGGTCAGCAGCTTCTGTGGTGATATGTCACCCTTCCATCTCCTGCCACCCTTATTTCCTGTGCATCTTTCAAATCCACCCAAACAAAACAGAATTCATGACAGTGGGGATGAAAATAGATGGAAGGTATTTTTAGATAAATACTTCTATGCAAGAGGTGTTCTTAACGATTTAAGCTTTTCTGTATCAACCTTGGGAAACAATTTTTATTGCTATTTAAGAATTAGAATATTTGTCTTAAAAAAATGGTGCTGAGCAGTGGGCTGGCGCCCTGCCCAGGATTTGTTCCTGCCTTGCGCCCTGTGTTGGCTGGGATTGCCTCCAGCAGACTCCCATGACCCTGTAGTTAGGATATAGCGGGTTGGAAAATGACTGACTGACAATGGTGCTGATTTCTCTGACTGGTTTTGACTTTACTACCAGAATAAGCTCCATTTCCCTTTGATCTGACCAGGAAAAAGAAGGTCTAGAAAATAAATAGATAAATGCTTTACAGTAAAGTTACTTATTGAGGACAACCTTGTATTTTATGTTAGTGATTACTTAAGGCACATCAATTAAAAATGTGCATTCAATAGATAGCACATTGATAATTCAGTCTTACAGTTATATACAAATTATAATACTCGTATGTATTTCATAGGATTAATCGTAGTAGTAATTGTAGTAGTAATAATACAGTATGTTCACATCAACTGAGCTGATATATCCTTTCAAATCCTAACTGCACTGTGTTTTGGTTTCTATATCTGTACAATTAGAGTAATGGCAGGTCAAGTGAAACGCACAGGGCAACAGAGTTACTCAGTGGAGGTGATTGATCCGGCAACCTTGTAGTTTACTGTCCAAAACCTTACACATTAAAATTCAAAGTAAACAAGCTGATTAATGGCAATGAAAAGCAAACATATTAATGACGTGACAGTTGATTACTCCTTTTATTACATGAAAGGGAATAGGGCACGATTCCCCACAGCATTTGTTAGCACAAATAGGTACATCTTAAAAAGTTTCACTATGTGAAACTGCCCAACACATTTAAATCATAAAAATGCTTTGATTACATAAAGAAAACATTATTATACATCACATAAGAAAAGCTATCTAAGTCTAATGAAAATATGCCATTAAACTAGTCAGGTTACTCTGGGTAGCCTCTTGGCAGGAAAAGTTTGTAATTCTGACAGTAGAGAGTTACTGTAACTCTGGTGAAGTTCAGCTTGAGGCATGTAACCTTACGTCAGCTTCAGTGACAATGTGCTATGTCTGTCAGAATAATAAAGGTTTATGAATATCGCAGAATCAGGCAATGTGAAACACTCTATGCCATAGAAAATTCAAATAAGGCATCACATTTTCTTGTGTTATTGTTACTGGCTCTGTGAGAAACCAGGGAGTTCATACAGAGGATTTATGCCCACCAAAAACAAAACGTTTTTGTTTTTTCCAACTATACCATTATCTGACTGACATTGCTCATTAGTCCTTCTTCTTTTCTCAGTAGAAAGTAAGTATGCTAGACAGTTTCATGTAAAACAACAAAATCTGCCAGGTTTCTAAACTGCCAAGATATACAGGGCATGAATGACTGGCATAGCTCATTTCTTTACAAGTGTCCCCTGCCACTACAGCATGTTTCTTTTTTACAGATAATTTGTATAACATATTTCATCATTCAGTCATAGACACAGTTGAGAGGCTCTTGCCTAAGGCATTGAACACTTTGAAAATTGCATACAGTTTACAAAGCCTTTTCTACTGCTTTGCAGTATGAGGAGGTGACTGGCTCGACGCCACAGATGTTAAGGATAGCAGGTATTATTAGTTATCGCAAAGCTGGCAGAACCAGCGAAAAAGAAGAATGGAATGAGGTTTGTATACAGCGCTTGTAAATGCAGCTCGTTCATTACTGCAGAGCCTTTAACAATAGAACTCAAGGCTGAAATCAATGAAAAACTTCATTCTCCTGTAAAAATTTAAAGCAGAAAGGAAAAGATGGAGATGACAGAGTTAAACTGTGATTGTCTCTAGCTGCTGGGAGGATCGCTTGCTGCAGCTGAAATGCAAAAATAAACAATAATAATCTCCAGTCTCTCCCTGTTCAAATAAACTTGGAGCATATGTGTCAAGCCACTTCCAGTGCTTTTGTGTGCCAAGAGCTCCCCCTACTGGTTGTGAAACAATTGAAATGGATCCTTTTTCAAATTGAACATTTCACTAATTGAGGTAATATTTGATGCATAGTGAGCAGGTTAAAAACAACATAAAATTATTAAAAACAAAATGATGTGTAAAGGATTGGGTAACTGATGGTATATTTTGGTAAAATATGCAGTATTCATCTAGATATATTTGGCTGCAGAATAAATAGATTAGTTTTATAAATCCATCCATTTATCCAAACATTTTCAGTCTCATCCACATTCAGGCCTGCTTAATCCTATTAAAAATCACAGGTGGCCTATTCAGGTAACCAAAATAACTGAAGGCAAATACATGGCTCATATTATGCCAAACAAACAAATACATAAAATAAATGGTCTTTTCATTGTATTTTGGTCGTTTATTGCATATCTTTGAAGGGCTAGCGAACTCTTGTCACTTCACCCAGTTGTTCTCCATCTGTACTCCAACACCTTAGCCTTTTCCTACTGAGCACCATCACTCATTACACTGGCGCTTTCTTTGAATTTTGTCCTCTCTTCTTTGGCCTCGATGAAACTCTGCTCTTCTATCTGAACATTCTGAGCTTTAATTTCAAGAACAAATCCCACTGAGCTTCTGACACTCCTCCATAAAATGTTCTCTTTGCCCCAGACAAGCTGTTTTAGAAGACATGATAGAGGTATTATATGATCTGCATTTCATGCTTGTTACCAAGCCCAAGAATTCTTCTCAGTACCGATTAATCATACTATCATGTAGCTTACAGAACGTATGCACCTTAACAATAATAAATGCTTTACCTATTTCTAGTTTGCACTTACAGTATTATATCAATGTCCAGCACCACTCTGACATATATGATTGCAAAGGTCACACTTGCTACCTTCAGACAACCCTTTACATCACTTTATTTTTTTATATTAAAGAATGGCCTTTAACTCATGATGAGCACTGGGCAGATTTCCTCCAAAAACCTGGACTTTATGTGTATCTAGCTTTTTCATAGGCCCTGTCCCTTCTCTGCTAACCATTTCCATTTTGTTTTCCTGTGTTTACATTTTCGGTTTTCTTTTTTCAGTATCTTCTCCTCCAATTCTACTTTGGCCTATAAGCTAGAACATTATTTCAGAAGATGGCAATTTGGCAGAACAGCCTGTGTTTTTAACTCACAGCTCCTGGACACTGAGTTTAGATCCGAGCCCGACTCCTGTTAGGTTTGCACATACTACCAGTGTCTCTTGGGTATTTCTCCAGCTACACTGTTTATTCTTACACCTTTTAAAGATGTGGGGTTTAAATTAATTATTGACCTGAGCTGGCCTGAAGTAAATGAGTGTGCACTTCTTTGTACTCTTGTTCAGATCAGCCTCACTCAGTAGTGATTACTCTAAAATGTCACCAACTGAGTCTCTCACAACACTTCCCGCTCATCCTCCAGAATGCTCAATAAATGCATATCCCACTTTATGTGGGTATACACACATACATTGTTTTTTTTGGCAGTATGAAAGCAAATAGGTAAGGGAAGGGCCTTTCTTCAAAATAATACATGCAGGAAGTCACTCCTGTATCATCACACTCAGGAGACAGCCAGAAGCAGGAGTTAGTCCCATTAGACCAAGAAGTGTGTTAAGGTGCAAGGTCAACTTTGGACATTGAGGATCCATTTGTCACAATACCTACAGCAGACCTTGCTTTCTCTTCTTTTTTGAACAGTTTAGGTAAGAAGAATGCATGGACTTCTGACAAGGATCCATGTTTAAGAAAGATTTTGAAAAGAGTGAAGGGCATATTTTGTTAGAGGTTGACTAGGTTAAATTGATAGAATGAATGGGAGGTTAGTGAAGACTAGAACTATTGGGAGAAAACAGCCCACTATCGCCTTAAATTTTCTTTTGGATAACCTTACCATGTTATCTTCCTAAGAGAATGTGGACAAACGACAATAATACACCCACAATAATAACTGCCTGAGTTTATTGATCTATCAATTCTTTGAGCCCATTTATTCCAGTAGAGTCATGGGTGGCCAAGGACGTTACCCATATCTTTGACTGCTCTAAATGGAATGCAAACTCACTGGTACAAACACAAACATACATTCACATTCACTCATGTTGGGGCAACTTAGAGTTGCCCTTTACCTTAAAAGTACGTCTTTATAAAATATCTGGAGAAAAACCTGCACAGACATAGTAAGAATGTGCAAACTCCATTTAGTCCATTTTTAGAACCTGTTTTTAGAATATGTTTATAAAGTTGCACTCAGTACTAAACATAAAATAACTTTTTTTTATTCAAAAGTGAGCTATTTAGATGAGTGAAATTTGGCAATTTACTCTTCCATATTTCTCCCATTGAGGCTCTGACTAGCGACACAGCAAGTTAGTGGTGGGGACGGAATTTATATAGTAACTCTTTAGCCACTGGGCATCAGTATTGCATTACAGTAAACATGGTCTCAAATCGAAGATAAGGCTTGGTAAAGTAAAGCTGATGCCCACCTGCTTGATTTGTTAGATGACACATTAGGGCCATTTGAAAAGAGAGATTGTCTTTTACTTGCCAAAGGGTGTGCACCTCTATACAGTATCACAGTCTTAAACGGCATAAAAGGAGGACTCTAGACACTTGACAAAGCTCAGTGACAAATTCCTAGTGTGTTGGGGAGAGACAAGCCTGGAAACTATTCTGTGTCAAAGCTTGTTCTTCCTCTTCATCATTTCCCACTTGACAGCTTGATCAACCTTCTCCATGCATTTCGGTCCTGCATCTCCTCTCCAGTCAGACCCTTTTCTTTCAAATCTTCTTTTACCTTTTACATCCACCTCCGCTTTAGCATCTCTCACTTTCTCTTCCCTTGAACCTCCATCCCCATAACTCTTTTGCCTACATATTCATTGTCTCTCCTCATCACATGTTCATACCACTTCAACCTACTTTCCTGTGCATTCATAGATATTGTCACATACGTGCAAAAGGGGAGGCAGCTAAAGTGCTCGTGTGAGGATAATTCCCTGCCAGACCAGGGGGTGTCGAGATGCACTAATCCTTTCTCTCTTTCCACTGCAGACCAGTTATGGGAAATCCTGCCTGGCCTTGATGACATCAAGCCAGGGTATGACATTAATCTGCATCCATCCCTGCATGTAGGCCCTCCAACCTGCAGGGAAAAACTTGGGGGTTGGTGGCAGAATTGGCACTCCAGCCACCATAAAAAAACTTCACACTGTTTCACTCCATCTGGACTAGTGTGGTGCTGAGGTATCACCCGTTGCATGGCTGCACTCGGGTCCTAATCTGGATCCTGAGTTGGTTTGTCATGTGGTGGGTGCGGCAATGCACTGTATCAGTGCGTGCTCCTAACCTCTTGATGACATCACTTCCGGATGTCAGTTTCGTTCCTGAAGATGTCATTTCCCCTACCATCCCTTAAAGCCTCCATATTTGCTTCATCCAGGCAGTTCTCTTTTGGACTCAAACCTATACACAACTGTACACCATTTGATGCAATTTTGCAGCCAGGAAACAATATATGGATGGCTGCACCAAACCTTTTTATGGTTCCTGTCTATTCATATAGCAATATCTAATCCAGCCTTTGTTGTATCTGTGATTGTCTCATTTCTTATGCTGTCCCTTTTTGTAATCGCCATCTCAATATTCTAATTTCTGCCACATCTAACTTCTTTTTCTGTGCTCCCTTATCTACCAGTCTAACTTCTAGCAAACATACCTAAAGAGAGGCATATCTTTGACAAGAGTTAAAAAGAATTTGACCTTAATTTGCAAGTACATTAAGGAATGTTCAATTTGTTTTTCTAATTTGATAGATGATCATAACCGTCAACATGCTTTAGAGTTTCATTTGGACTGTCTTCAATAAGAGGTTTGTATGCTTTCAACCCATTGCTATGACTTCTTAAAAACATGATTCTTGAAAGAAAGGAAGGAAGGGAACAATCCAATGCAAGGCATGCTAGATGTTATAATAGAGAAGTTAGGTGAAAATTACCGATGTAATTTATGGGGTTGAATGGCCTTTCCTTATCAAAATTGTTTTAATTTTGTAAATGCCTGTGCCTGCAATATACCTCATTAATAGTAGGTGATGTTGGTGTAGTTTCTAAGGTCTCTGGACATCTACATTCTGTCTCTTCATCATGTGACCTTAAATAGTCCACCTAACCTACCACCCCATGAATTAAGATGTTTATTGTTATAACCAAGATGATATTCACTATGAAAATCACAAAAAATTATTTTTATTGAAAACGGAGGTGTGTTGTGTGGCATGTTGTGGATCCAGCATCCTGGGTTTAAACTCCATGGCTGTTTGTTGTCTGTGCAGAGATCCCCGTGTCTACCTGAGTAAACTGCTTTCCTTCCAACATCTAATAGAAGATGACCTGGGAGAGCCCTGCAATGAACTGGCACCCTGTCCGAGTATTGTTCTATAAGAAGTACTGCTGGGACAGACTCTGGCTCCCTGTCATCATTAACTGGATTAAATGGTTTTGAGAATAGCATGCTTTGTAGTGCTACTAATTTCAAAGATGGCTTAATAATATAGTAGAACAATTAATAACTATAACATGATTATAAATTAGTATCAATGAAAATGCACTTTAATAAAGTCTCTGCCAAGTAAAAAGCCAAGCATGCAACGAGTTAAAGAATTTTATTTTATTTTATGTGTGTGTGCATTCATTCAGGGTTGTGTATGATGATTGTGAAAAGGTGTATGGCCTAATTAGATAAATATCAGGGCCAATGCCTATTTTTACTTCCCCTTGATGAGAAGCTTTACAGGGGAGACTGTTGTTAGTTAATTCTCTCCAACAGCAATCTGTGTAATCACAAACCCCAATTAGCCGTCTCTGTTCTCAGCTATCCTAACTATTTCCTTACTGCTTCACATCACTACTTTGTAATTAGCTTTCATCTACTGAAGCTTGACTGGAAAATATAAAAGAGTGCAAGTGATTGTACTGCCACTCAATACTCAGCAAAATAATCGCAAGTGATTTCAATCAGATTAATTTTATCGCTGATATTAGGGAAAATTACCAACCTCTTCATCTCTTCGGAAAAGGAGCTGTTCCTTCTGTTCTTCCTGAGAAATTGTGGTAAGGAACAAATGGAAGCATTCTGTGCCTGTAAATATTCTTATTTAATAAGCAGCAACAAATCCTGAATACTCCATCAAGAAGGCACTTTTGAACAGAATGTTCTTGCACAAAGAAACCATCAGAGGGAGAAAGACAGGAAATAGAACTGACCTGAAATAAACATTCTAAAACTGGGCTCTGTATAAGCTGCTGCATGGAATTCAAGCTGTGAACTGAAACATGGCAAAAAAGTCATGTCTTTAAATAATTATTTATATCTGTCTATCCATTTCCTCTATCCACTTTGTCTGATTCAGGATTATGGAGGCTCATTCCTATTCATTCAGTTTATTTTATTACAATATGTCACAGGCAGAATTAAAGTGGAATTATTTCTTGCTTCTGTCCTGTTAGCTAAAAAATGTACAGTGAAAAAAAAATACACAACATAGCAATGGTTGTAATATTACAAAATAACATCCATCCATCCATTATCCAACCCGCTGAATCCGAACAGGGTCACGGGGGTCTGCTGGAGCCAATCCCAGCCAACACAGGGCACAAGGCAGGAACCAATCCTGGGCAGGGTGCCAACCCACCGCAGTACAAAATAACATTCAAAATGAAAATGCAATATAAGAGACAATACACTGTGAAATAATAAGCAATGTTGTCTATGTAGTACTGCTGACAGCATCAGTAGTTATTGTAGTATGCACTCAGTGAAGCAATCATAGAAAACTGTGATTGAAAACACTTGCAGCAAAACCAAACAAGTGAGCACATTCTGTTGTACTGTTCTCTGGAAGGAGATGTAGTCATCAGAGCACTGGATTATACTAAGATCAAGCAGCTAAAAGTATCAGGTTATTGTACTTGTGTGCTAGCTAGTGCTCTAATTATTTAGCAATCTAAATTAGCTGAACTTCTATAAGGCTGGCATGTACAGTACATGATGATACAGCTCCAGAGTTCTGAAGTTTGTATGCTTATGTGGGTTTTTCTTCTCTTCCAGAAGAATTCTCCTCTTATTTGTTTTTGCGATTGAATGTTTTTTGAACAGTCCCTCAATCTATTTTCCACAATTATACAATTCTGGGTGATGGGGCAAGAATTTAGACTATCCTAATAGATGCAAGGCAGGAACCAGCCCTAGATGGAGCACCAGTCTGACTCTCAAAGATCAGTGCACAAAAAAAGTGTGATTGACTTTTTAAGTACCAGTTCTCAGGCAGGCTAAAATCCCACAAGGCATCTAGGAGGACAAAGTATATGCACTCATATTGAAGGACTTGGAATAAACAATTCTTCATGTCTACCAGCTCCTCTTATTTTTTATGCATCCCCTGATGGAGCTTTATCACTTGAACCTTGATGGCTCCCAAGGGACACTACTTGCATGATTTTCACTTAGAAAGAGAAGCCTGATGATAACATCCAAAAAGTGCATTAACAATTAGAGCAGCTTGTTCACTCAACATCAACGGTATTGTGGCATATAGTCAGTGTGTGGCAATAGCTGGACACGTGCATATATGGCCATAATTTTGAAATACAGTCAACATTATCTTTTGAAAATACAGCATATTCATTATGAAAAAGAGCATTCAATTACTGATAGTATCACAGTGACTAAAATATTTTTTTTGTATAGGGAAAGCAAAACAATGGTCACCTCTGCTTCCTCCTAGCCTCAAGGACCTGAAGTTGAGTCCTGGTACTGTTCAAAGGTTTGGAATCACCCAGAAATGTTCATGTTTTTGATATAAATTCATTGAAGACAGAGAAGATTTCATACAAGGGTGTCCACCACTGTCTTGAGTGAAGAGGATCTGACTGGGAAAGTAAAGGAACTGGAAGGCTCAAATGCACAACCGTAGTTTGAGAAAAAGACACCACAAAGGTATTCATTTGGCTGCTTTCTTTAATAGCACCCGGCAAATATCAGTATCATCTGCAATAGTGAACATAAAAGGTTAAAATAGGCAAAAGAACAAAGACATTAGATGATGGATTTCTGGGTAAGTCCAAACTTTGCCCATTTTAACCTTTCCTTTTTATTTGCCAGTTTCCGATACATCATATTTTTACTATCTCAGAGTGAGCTGCTACTTAATGAGTCATGCTGTGCCATTGGGTTTACATGCTACCAGTGCTAATTTAGCCTTTGTTAACCCTTTCAGGGTGGATGTCGACTTTTGTCGAAATTCAGGGGTAGAGGGCAGTAATCAGCCGTAAACTGCAAAAACTTGCCGTTATGTTTTAGTTCAACTCTCTTTGCTAGAAGGAAAGTTAGCTTTGTTGATTTGACCTCAATTACCTGCACATGCATGAGAAGCGAAGAGCAAACAACCACTAAAATGGCATCGACATCTGACAAGAGACCAAAGTGCATGCACAAAGCAAAATACTCCATGGATGACATTTTGCATATTGTCGCCGAATCGGACTAGTCGGACTCCGATTTTGATGCAAGTGATCTGAAGATGGAGATTGAAAATGAAAGTGAGGGACTGGCTTCAGCTTATCGGTCCCCAGCTGATCGTGGTGCTGAACACGCTTGTGTAGCTGATGCGCCTACGGCAACGTTCGCCTGGAAGGACTGCCACTTATGATGACAAGAGGTACGAGCCAGATTGCGTTGCACTGCTACATGAAGACGGGCCAGGCAGCTGGGCCTCCCCACATTCCTACCGGCAATTGAGCTGCCCCCCACACAGCCACCAGAGACGCTGAACAGGTGCAGATAGCAGGCACAGCAACAGATGTTTTACGTTGATTTATATGTGAAACCTTTGCTTTGTGTGCTTTTCAGAAAAGTGAGTTACCTGCAAAAAATATTTAACCCTGAAAGAGTTAAGTTAGTTCTTTGGAAGTGTGTTTCAACTGCATCCTCTGCCCACTCCGGGCTCTTTGGCTCAGCTGAGAGTAAAGGACTTCTCTGGTAATCTAAACTAATGGCCTGTCCACTGGAATGTGTTCTTTAGGATTATGGATTCATTGCTATTTGTCTTCTGGGGCCTCATTTATAAAACTTTGCATGGATTCAAGCGTGAAAATATGTGTACACCAAAAGAAAATCAGATTTATAAAACTTGGCATACATACATTTCTACACAATTTACCATTTATAAATCACAATCAGTTTACAAATATGTGTATGTGAACGTTCCTTCAACACTGCAATGAAACATACATATATGAAGCTTGCTAATCAACCGCATACATTTGCAGTCACAATGTTGTAGAACTTCATTGGCTGGTACAGCAGCTCCCTCCTGACGACCTCCTGAAACCCTGCCGCCAACATTCAAGAGTATCAGACTGTCTTCTGCAACTGAGAGTGCAAGATCACACGCAGCATTATAGTTCAAGTTCAGGTTCAATTTTATTGTCATGTGCACAGTAAGGAAACACGTTTCCCTGTACAATGTAATTCTTTCTTTGCTGTCCACACCAAATGACAAAACCAATGTATAAAGATAAACATAAATAATAAGTAGCAAAGGCAGCATAAAGTATAAAAACAGAATAGAAATATAAAGCATAATGTGCAGGTAGGTATGTGATGGACAAGTCAAATACAGTTGTGTGAGGTAGGTAGAATGAGGTGGTCCATGGTTATAAACTCCAGTTGGTTATTTAGGAGTATAATGGCCTTGGGAAAGAGAGAGTTCTTTAGCCTGTAAGTCCTGCATTTCATACTTCTATATCTCCTGCCTGAGGGTAGAAGTGTGAACAATTCGTGTTGGGGGTGGGTGGGGGTGGGTGGGGACCCTTGAGGATCAAGGCAGTTCTCTTGTGGACTCTGCAGTTGTAGATGCTCTGCAGAGAGGGCAGTGGGGTCCTGGTGATCTTCTCAGCAGACTTTACCACTCTCTGCAGGCATTTGTGGTCCATAGCAGTAGTGTTGCCATACCACACAGTGATGCAGCTGGTCAAGATGCTCTCAACAATGCAGCTGTAAAAGTTGCAGAGGATCTTAGCCGACATACCAAACTTCCTCAGCTTCCTCAGAAAGTACAGCCGCTATTGAGCCCTGTTGACCAGTTGTGTGGTGTTAAGAGTTCAAGTGAGGTCCTCACTGATGTAGACGTCCAGGTATTTAATACTGCTCACCCTTTCCACTTCAAGCTCTCGGATGAACAGTGGCTGGTGAGGTCTCCTCTCCTTCCTCATGTCCACTATTATCTCCTTCGACTTGTCTGTGTTGAGGGTGAGGTTGTTGTCCACCTCCCTCCTGTAGGCCGCCTCATCCCCACCAGTGATGCGTCCAATCACTGCGGTGTCATCTGTGAAATTCAGGATGATGTTATCTTTGTGGGAGGCGACACAATCATGGGTGAATAGGGTGTAGAGGATGGGGCTGAGGACGCATCCCTGTGGTGTGCCTGTGTTTTTGATAATGGTGGCTGAAATCTTATTACCAATCCTGACAGACTGGGGCCTGCCAGTCAGAAAGTCTAGGAGCCAGTCATAGAGGATGGGGTGCAGGCCAAGTGCCGACAGTTTATGGGTGAGTTTATGGGGGAAACCGTGTTAAAGGCAGAGCTGTAGTCAACAAAAAGCATCCTGATGTAAGAGTCTTTGTTCTCCAGATGGTAGAGGGAATAATGTAGTGTGGCCGCGATGGCATCTGAGGTGGACCTGTTGGGCTGGTAGGCATACTGCAGGGGGTCCAGAGTGTCCGGTATGCTGCTCTGAATGTGGGCCAGCACCACTCTCTCAAAACACTTCATGATGATTGGAGTGAGTGCTACCGGCTTGTAATCATTCAGGCAGGTGGGTGGGTTTTTTTTTAGCAAGGGGGACAATGATCATAGTCTTAAAGCAGGACGGAACGATGCGCTGACTGAGGGAAAGGTTGAAGATGGAGCAGAGAACATCAGCCAGCTCGTTGGCACATGCTTTGAGAGCCCGCCCAGGGATGTTGTCTGGTCCTGCTGCTTTACGGGGGTTGATCTTCCTTAGTGCTTTGTGTACCTGACCTGAGGAGACCGTTGGTGGAGGGGAGGGGGGTTGTGTGGTCCAGGTGTGTGTGTGTCTCCACTCTGTGCTGTTGTTGGATGTCTCAAATGTATAGAAAGTGTTGAGATCATCCAGCAGACTGTCTGTGGAGCTGATTGTGCTGGTGGTGGTCCTGTAGTCTGTGATGTGCTGTAGGCCCTGCCACATACGTTCAGAGTCCTCTTGGCTGCTGTGATGGCTTTTCTTAATCCATACTTCACAGTTTTGTACTCCGTCTCAGTGCCTGATCTAAATGCAAGAGAGCGGGCACGCAGCATGTGACGTACATGACTGTTTATCCAGGGCTTCTGGTTGGGGAACTTCCTGACTGGTATTGTGGGCACGATGTTGTCAATACAGGTGCTAATGTACCCTGTCACATACTCAGCATAGTCCTGTATGCTGATATAAGAGTCCTCTAGAGTGGCTGTAACCCTAAACACATCCCAGTCTGTCTGAGCAAAACAGTCCTGCAGGGTGCTCTCAGTCTCTGGGGTCCAAAGTTTAACTTGCTTAATGATAGGGTTTTTGTTTCAGGCTGGGTACAAGAAGAGAGTGACACGGTCTGATTCTCCGAAGTGGGGGCGGGGTGCAGCCCTGTATGCACCGCGTATATTGCTGTAAACATGATCCAGTGTGTTCTTCTCAGGGGTGGGAATGTTCACGTGTTGGTGGTATTTGGGAAGTATAGTCCGTAAATTGCACTGATTAAAGTCGCCAGCTACAATAAAAACAGCATCGGGATGAGCCGTCTCTAAGGCGCTGATGACGTCATGGAGTTTGCCGAGTGCTGCCAGTTAGCTCACGATGGAATGTAAACAGCAGCCAGAAACACAGCAGTGAATTCCCTCGGTAGATAATAGGGTCGGTATTTCAGCAGTAAAAACTCCCCATCTTGTGAGCAGTGCTCATAAACAGTCTGTACATCTCCACACCACGAATTGTTAATAAACAATTGGCCTTACCGGAGGCCGCGGTACAGTCTCCACAGTGCACGGAGTGAGTCTGTAGCTGTACGGCACATTCTGGGACTTTGTCCAAAATCCAGGTGAAAATTTCCACTCTCTAATTTCCCGCTGCGCTGTAATCTTGGCTCTTAGCTCATCCAGTTTGTTTTCCAGAGACCGCACGTTGGCTAGCAAGAGGCTGGGTAGCGGTGGTCGGCTAGCGCGGGGTTTCAGCCTAGTGTGGAGCCCTCCCCTCTTGCCTTTCCTCTGCAGTCTAGGGGTCCAGAACAGGTGTAAGGCACCATTGTCTGAGTGGGTAGCCACTATCGCCTGGCACATGTAATTATGTGATTGTGAAACAGGCCATATGAAGTTTTCTTTTATAAATCCTGACATTTGCATTATCATAGTAAGTCAGGTCTTGTTACAGAATCTGTAATAAACTACCAAGTCATGTTTTTGAAGTGGAAACCTTTTAAAAAATATCTGGATGAAATATTGGGACAATTTAGCTTTTAACTAACCAAACAACCCTCAGTAACTGAATGGTCTCCTCTTGTTTGTAAAACTTCTTATGTTGCAAGGTTTGTATAGATCATTGGCTTGGCTTCCTTCCTGAGTGGCATTAGTGTAGTTACTAAAGAAAATAATCCATTACAAATTATTTATTATTTTTCTAGGATTGAAATGTAATTACTTGTTAGTTCCTGGAAAAAATTTTCGCATTACTACTTAGTTTACTTTTACATTGCTCTGCAAACCCATGCAAATTGTTTACCAAGTAGAAAACACAACAATGACACCCACAAGTCTTTGCAGTATTTTAATATGGAAGAATAACCATTAACAGTGAACATGACATTAGCAGTTAAATAATTAAACTCTGTGATGTTTTCATTTTATCATTTCAAACATGTGAACCAGCATGAAGAGGTCTTCAGTGTGTAAAAAGTATTCTGAAAAAATACATCTTAATTAAAACAAAAACTGACCTAGCTTCTTGAACCCTTGCAAACATGGATTTGTTAAACAATACAATTACCACTAGTGTAGCAGCCATCAGATGAATGCACCTGCAGTGTTTATTGTGTGATATAACAAATATGCCTGAGTCTCCCCTGTCTCTGTGCTCTTTACTCTTGTAAAAGAAGCACACGACAACCAAAAGGAAAGCATTTATATTTTATAGTTAAGCATCTTGCATTCAGTAACAATTAAGGCAAAGACTGAGAGAACTTACTTGTACATAGACTTCTCTGTTTTTGGTGAAACAACAAAGGGATGTGACAAAAATATAGAAAAGCATTGAATTCGGTGCTACACTTTATGATATATGCCACTTATGGTAGTTTCATTTGATGGGATATTGAAGACGTTGTTTTCCTCTGTAAATCTAATGCCTCATGAGATCCATGATTGATTAAGAGATAATATATCACAGGGAACAAAAAAAATGAACATGGCTTTTCATGTTGTCTTCCTTTAACTAGAATTAAATTCTCTCCATTAAACATATTCTTTCAATGCGTTTTAAAACTAAAAAGTTGTTATCTTTAAAAGTAAAACTGTACATGCTTACTTCTTAAAGGAATACCATGCCCAAAAATGATATCTTTTATATGTTACTTACCCGGTAGAAATGGCCAAGAAAAAAATTTAACCTCATGTTTTCATGCCGAACGGAGAGAAAAACGTTTAAGAAATAACAGAGTTCAATGCTGTACAACGATGAACGGATGAAAAACCTTCATGAAAAAAAGAAGGTCACGTTACTTGTGTGCCATTTGTCAGTCATTTGTATGTTCCAAATGTGCCAAACGCATACTTTTTCTCTAAAATATTGTTAAACACATATTTCTGCAATAATCATTGCACATCATAAGCAGGAAACTAAAGACTCATGGGATTAACTTTTTGAATTGAATTCATGAGTTGTTGTAATATATCACACATCTCCAGTAGATTCCCGGTATGGTTAGGGTTAAACGTTAGGGTTAGGGTATTCTTCACCTGTGTGAAAATAGTGTACATGTGCAGTCTGATTTGGAATGCCTGCCCTTCAAACTATTAAATGCTTATAAAAACTATGTGTAACACAAGAAATGAAATTCTAGTTAAGTCAGTAACCTTAATATGATTATAAGAATTTAAATTGTACTTTATTACTGTGAAATGTAATTTGATTATGCAATGTATTACCTTATATTACATTACCCCAAATTTTGTTTGTTCATAGTTCCCAAAACCTCAACAGAGCACTTCCTAGGAATAGACTCTGGCACAGTTGATGTGCAACCTTTCGACTTCTTTACGAATCCTGTCTAGTACAGTTGTTTCATTCATTTATGAGCCCTGGCGTGTTAAATGAATACTCAGTGAGTAGTGCTGAGAACTGAGCTAGCAATCTTTGTGCCTCCTAACTAGTAAGCTACACTGCCTCAAACTTATTTTTTAATTTAATCCACCCCATACAACCACATTAATAAAGTCTTTTATAAAAGTGCTTAAGTTTATTAGGGGCAGCAGTCATGGCTTTATATAATAAGAATCTTTGCAAATTCATTTGATTCAGATTGGTAAAATACCTACATTCCTAACTGCAGACTGAGACTTTAAAGCCCCAATTAGTCAGAATTAATTATAATTAACAAATAAGATGATGAAAAAAACTACAATCCATTAACATCCCAGTCTTACAGCTTCTCATACTTTAATATCTTTTGTTAGTATCTCGCCCTTTTATACCATGACATTGTAGCTGATTTGAAACCCCAGGGCTGAAGGTTCATTATCTCCTCATTCCCACTGGAGAATTATATTCAGGAAAACTGTACTTTTAAACCACCTTGATTACTACAGAAAGGCACTATATAAAATTTAAAAATGTTTAATAAACATGAAAGTGTGTTTCAAAAAAAATAAATTGCAGGAATCAAATTGCAAAAAAAAAAAAAAAAACTGTCAGCTAGGTAGAGCTTGTACCTTCAGTTGTGAGGTCATAGGCTGTACATTTCATTTTTGGATAAGGTATTCTGGCACACAATATACCATTGAAAACTAAATTCAATTTCACTTCAATTACGTTTCTGCTCAAACACTGTGATTACTTCTGAAGTTAAATTTACAAAAGTCAGCCTGCATCAGGAAAGCCTGTAACCATTGGTAATTGCAGGGTTAAAAATGATTACTGTTTGTCTTTTTTACCAGGAGTTATCAGCAGGTCACAAAGAATTCACCCTCCATCAACATCATTTGCTTCTGCCATCCTATTTATATTTATTTATTTATTTTTATGTACTAAGGCATTGATTGTCCAGTACAGCAGGAGAGAAGAGGCAAACAGTAATTATCTGCAGGAGCAAGGTGGTGGTGGTGGTGGTGGCCCTTTCTCGATCGATGATTAAGAAAGGCAATAGACAAGGAAAATGCAAATCTCTTTCTTAGCTTTTTGTTTTTTGGACAGCACCTCATATTTAAAGACTCTGCTTACTATATTTCTGAAAAATGCCTGTGACGCCCTGTGCACTGGCACCTCTACACACACTCCAACTCTGGGCATCTTTACCATGCCCAAATGGACCACTGATGGAAAAGTGAGAGCAGAGATTCAAGGCCAAAAATTCTCATGTCATGCACTTTAAATTAAATTCAGTCCTCTACGATGACACAAAATGAATATATACTGTATATATATATATATATATATATATATATATATATATATATATATATCAATAAACAAAAATAAGTGATGGTGAATATGTACAGTATTTACAATAGCTCGAATCAAAGGTGAAAAAAGAAAAAATCTGGCAACTCTTCTTCTCATAGAACAAAAAGCAAGAGGACAGAAAAAACAGTTATCAAAAGTGAAAAAGTGGCACGAGCACAAAAGGACAAGAAAATCACTGAAAAAAATGAATAATTCTCTGCATACCCAGGAATGCTCAATAATTGAATTTTCTCAGCCACCTTTTCTCTCTAATGCCAAAAGGTCAAAGACAACCCTTGCTGGGCACCTCTCTGTTTTATATGCTGGACTGATTTACCTGGCCAATTATTAATGCCAGCCCCAAACATAATCCAATCAGTGATGTCACCTGTGACCTTCCCGACACTGCAGCCTTGATCCAGGTGGAAGTCTTTCTATTTGTTAGACGTAGATACTCACGTACATGCTCTCCAGGACTTCAAAACTCACACCTCCTTTGCTGTGGCTGGCTTACCTTCCACTTTTATCACCACATTATCCTACTGTGACTCATGCATCCAAATGGACGTCGTACCTGGGTATGGCACAAAGTAATGCCTCTAATGTTAGCTCTTATGAGTAAAATGGGTGACAGGTCACCTCACCCGCATTGAACCACCAGCTGCATTTCCACCTTTGACATATATCCATCCCATCACTGTAGCCATATCTTCCAGAGCCTATTCATCTACGAAGCTACAGTTAGTTATCATACTGTCTCAAAACGACCTGTGATATGGTCTATCACAATGCCCGTCCAGTCTTCCTTCTCAACAAAACCTTACTGCAAACACACTACAGTAATCAGGTTGCGTTCCAGAACCCCCCCCCCCGCTATAGGTGAAAATCCGCGAAGTAGAAACCATATGTTTGTATGGTTATTTTTACATATTTTAAGCCCTTATAAACTCTCCCACACTGTTTATAAATACTCCCCGCACAGTTATACAGCATAAACCCTTTATATTCTCTTAGTTATTAGGTAAGATTCGTTGCAATTATGCATGTAAACACACTGTTCATGTGCTACTCACAAACATACGTATCGTATATCATTGAGGAGTTTAATCTAATACGTAATACAGTTTTAAACATTTGTAATTGATTAGGTAATATAAAAATAAGTGAAAAATCTATAACATGTAAATGCTGTACATAAAACCAAAATGTTATTTTAAAGATACTTTAGAGCATTTCTGATATCACATTTGTTACAGTCATTAAGATAGACAGGCCACCAGCAATAAATACCTACAATGCAAGAAACATTGTATAAAATGTGTGTACAGTTACAATAAACGTACATACATGTACTAAGTACGTAGAAAATTAGTTATGGGTACTCACCAACAATAACACGACGACTTGTCCGATAACGATGAGTTTAATTTTACTGCATAACAAAGGACAGCGTTACAGCTCTTCTAAAGGAGCCTCTTCAGGCGATTGTGTAGCACCGCTGTTGTTCTTCTTCCGGCAGTCTTCAATCCAAATCCCTAAAGCAGATTCCATCCGGACTACCGCCTTATTACATCCACTTACAACTCGTTTTGTTCCCTGGTTAAAGGACACTGCGGCCGCAGATCTTATATTCTTTTCCTCCTTTTTAAATAAAAAGAATCGTGGACTCATTGATGCCGTAATGGCATCCTGCAGCGGTGTAGCTGTTCCCTTACTTCAACATATCCAAAACTTTTAACTTTTCAGCAATTGTTAGCATCTTCCGTTAGCGCCTGGGCACGGCTCCTGAAGCAGTAGCAGGAGCAGATCGTTTTGGAGCCATAACAAAGGGCTTGACTTTGCACAAAGATAAACACAACAGTTAACTCTTTACACAGCGAAACACGTTGATGCTGAATGAGCGAGACGAGACTTCCTGGTTAATGCAGCGGAATCGAATTCAGCGCTCCGTCACTGAGCCAATCAGTACACAGGAACTTAACTGCGTACTCTGATTGGGTAGCTTCTCAGCCATCCACCAATAGCGTCCCTTGTATGAAATCAACTGGGCAAACCAACTGAGGAAGCATGTTCTAGAAGTAAATTGTCCGCAGAAACCCGCGAAGCAGCGATAAATCCGCGTTATATATTTAGATATACTTACATATAAAATCCGCAATAGAGTGTAGCCACGAAAGTCGAAGCGCGATATAGCGAGGGAGTACTGTACAGGCAAATGTGAGTTTGAAACTGCTTAGTTTGGATTTAGGCCTCACTACAATGCTGAGGCATTTCTTTCATCTCCTCCTTATGCTCTACTGCCCGCACTGTTGCTTTTGACACCTTAAACCATAATACTTTTCTAAAGAACTGTATTAGGCTTACAGGAACATACTGGATGTGCTCCTACTGATTGTTTTTATTGGCAATTGGAGCTCCCTACTGGTTTCCCTGTAGTGGTTTGCCTCTGATCAGAATTTATTGTACTCTTAATTTATTTTTCCTGTCACCATTTTATTTATGGACGCTGTGACCTTATCGTGACGTGTGAGTCCCTATCATGCACCCCAAAACACGAGGCTGTACTTTAGCAAAACCAACTTTTTATTGAGCTTGAAACAGGTACAGCATGAATATTTATTCTAGCGGGATCTACCATTCTCCTAAACACAGAAACAGCAATCAGGCAGGGTCGTGGCCAAGTAATCCTGTTCCCTGCATTTATAATGTTCCTTGAATCACCCATCGACAGCAAGTGATTACACCGCGATTGCGATCGACTCGGATCTGCTTTAGCTGTGAGCCTCTTCCGTGTTGGGAGCCCATGGTTGGCCTGGCAACTGATAAACTGTCTTCCATAGATGAGCAGATCATGCTTTGGGATGCTCTTTGGCATGTCGTCCCATTCAGGGGAGTCAACCAGTGAGTTTAGAAACCTTACATATTTTAGACATATTGTGTTGTCATGTTACGGCACAAGTGACATTATCACATCATTTTGTGGTGACATCAGCACCAGTGTTTAATTTGCAATGTGCCTGAGCTCCTAATTTCTGCCTGGAGGTGGAATGATGATGTGCCAACAATAACAGTTTGTGCACCAGAGTGAAGCACTGTTAACGTTGAATTATGCCATTGGCATAGTAAATGCAGGATATCAGTACAACAGCTGAAATTCCCTACGAGCAGACATTTGCTTGTGGTTCACCTCTGCTGAGGCAGTGGTCATGGTCGACCTCACTGTCCTATGGGAGAAGGTATAGAGACAGCCTTTGAGAGGACAGAAGTGCAGCATTCACAGAAGCATGTTGGAAGACATATACCTACTCGTTAGAGATTGGCTGCAGAAGCTTCATTCCACAAAACATTTGCTAAAGGCATTTGGAATTACTGGGCCCAGACAGACACTCAAGGAATTGGGTGAAGAAGTGGAGCAGGGGAGTTTTTGGCTGTGGCTCAGAAAGAAAGATGTAAAGAGGAATAAAAAGGATCTTATGGGCAGCTGCAGGGAGCAGTAGGAAGACTTCTGTACTGCTGCCCCACCACCCGGAGATGTTCTGGAATTAAGGGGTGAAACATCTGAGAAGGGTGGCTTCCAGCTGATGACCCTGCAGCTGACCCAAAAGGCATTGACAGAGGTGCTACAGGTAGCAAAGCCCAGCAGGCAGAGAACTCCTATGCTTTCATCATCACATGTATACTCACATACATAAATTAGTGTTTCACCTGAGAACCTTTCCAATCTTAAATTGTTGTGCTGTCTGCAGTCTGCACAGCACACACACTTTGGAGTTTTCACTGTCTTCAGCCTTATACTGATGCATCTTTGTCCCCTGTGCTTCACTCTTGCTCCTTTTATCTCTCATCCTCTTTGTCAGCTTCTACACCCCGTGCCAGAACCTGCTTTTTTTACTACACTGACCTGATGATTTATTTCGATTTGTACAGCTCTTTGTACAGAGTCTTTTTGCCACACATTTATCTTTTTCGCATCAGCTAATCAAAAAACTAGGTTACTTTTATAAAGTTGAAATAATGTCTATATAGTAAACTTTAAAATTAAAAAACAATAATGTAAATAAATTTTGGGGTTCATTTGGAAATCCCAGGGTACAGGGATCTCCAACACATATTAAGCACCGAGCCCATACTGTATGTGCTATAAAACATACTGGTGCCAGGAACCACCGTCTTATTTTTAAAAATATAGAACATCTAAACTTTGTAAAGATCATTCTTTATTTTGCCTTATAAAAGCCCTACAAAAATTAAATGTTCTTAATTTTGTTTGAAAAGATTCCTTTTGTTTTCATTTTGAATTTAGTTTTGTTTTTTGTTTAAAACAAGGGGGCTCCACTCCCTGCTCACTTCGCTCGCCCACCCCTGGGTTTGGTTTCCCGGATATACAATTTAAAGAGATTGTTATTTTCATGGAAATTGTTACATATGCACTATTTTCACTTTTACTTTAAAACTTTTTTTAAAACAATATTTAGAATTAACTTTTCTTCAAGATCGCATTGAATTTTGATTCCGTGTTTGGACTTACAACGTGACAACGCAATTTATAACTGCCTGTGAGTGAATATTGTTTCTTTCTCTCTAATAAATAGAACGACTTTCTCGAATGTTTGTCCATGCTCTTTCTTCTTCGGTTTGTTGTTGACATGTCATCTTGAACATATAAAATTATTGTCCTGATAAAATTTATAATAGCTGAGAGCTCAGAAAGCGTGTCTGACAAAAACATTCACACGACTAAGGTTAGATGACTGTGGTCTTGTTTGAAAATAGTTTGTAAGTAGGGTGTGACTTGAAAGAATCTCATGTTAAAAGTCTCCGTCTCACAGGACTTCATACCGCAACAACTTTTGGAATCTTTTAATTCTCGCTGGCAACACAAATTAAACGATCTACAAGTCTCCTACTTAAAGTTTAAATCCTGACAATATATTCAATCTCTTTTTGCTGTTCCGTTATTCACCGAGTAATATTTTCCATTTGTTTGCACTAATGCAATCTTTCCTATCTTTTTTTGAGACTCTAGCCTGCTGTGCACGTGTACCATGCCAACATTTTTTAATTCTTTACGATGTTCTACTTTGTCATCTGCTATTGTTCTTTATTTTCAGGCCCGTGCGTGGTTAAATCTTTTTCTCGCGGATCTTATTACGCTGCTTGCGATGTGAAGGGGGTGCTGAATGCACGCTAAGGAGATGCGGTCTAATCATTTGCTGTTTTTCTGCTGCTGCTTGCGAGCTGCGTTTTCTTCTTTTCGCGCATCGCGTCAATTATTTACAAGTCTGTACAGCAGCTGTCCTTTTGCCACTTTGCATCTCTGCTGCTCGCATTGTGGGGGGGGGGCGGGGGGGCTGATCGCACACTAAGGAGATACTGTCGGATCAGCTGCTGTCCTTCTGCTGCTGCTGGCAAGCTGCGTGTTCTGCTTGTGTTGTGCTGCACGACGATCATTTAAAAGCCTGCACAGCAGCTGTCCTTTTGTCTCGTGGGATATCAAAGTGTCTCCCTCATCTCCCTCCCAAGATTTTTTTTTATAATAGAGAGATAACATTATTTTGCTTCACTTTCTTTTTTGTTTTCAATAAAATAAAGATTTTGTGGAGAAAGTCTTTTAGTCTGTATTCTGTTCTTTGCTTTTGCTAGTTTTATCTAGCATACATTATGCTTTAGATATATTTGATTTTGCAGCACAAGCTCATGTGCTTCTTATATGCTGATAATATTCATATCTGTCCATATGAACATCGCCCACGGGTACAGCAATAGACAGCTCACTGCCTCAAAGACATCATCCCATGGAAGTCTGATAATCTCCCAAAGATGAAGACAAAGCACTGGATTACTTCTTGTAAAATCTCCAGCTAAGCTCAAACAGTACTCTTTCTTGTTAGGTTTCATCACCTGCAAATATTTTTATTGTCTGCACTCAGCAGCTTTGAAGCTATAGTTAACAACACTTTCAGTTTTTAGAGTTTTTAAATCCCATCTCTGCAGAAGTTTAACGAGTTTGACCACCTACAGGACATTACTAGACTCTAACCTTTACTCTGCTACCAGAAATACTATCATCACTATCATCAATTCTTTGCTGGATTATTTCAGTTCACTTTCCAATAGCCCTGAATTATCAGCAGACTACAAAAGTATCAAAGTGCTGCTCGCAGAGTCCTCACATGGACCAAGAGTAATGAACACATCACTGTTCAAGTGGATTGACTACCATAGTTTTCCTGCGCAGTATTTTATTATCTTTTAAACTAATCTATAAAGCTGCTAATTCCAACACTCCAAATTACCTGTCACTGTTAATTTCTTCATAGCATTTTGCTGTATGCCAGAGATCCTTTGGTGCCAGCCTTTCCTACTATTCCCTACTAAATACACAACTCTTAGCCAATGCTCATTTAGTTTTGTGGCTCCTGCACTGTGTAGATTTGTTTCTGAAGAATTATTAGCATTTTTGTCCCACTTAAAACCTTGTCATCATTGTTCTCTCCTTTGCTTTAAAGAGCTATACAAATAATTGCATTCTCGGAGTTCTGCACCTGTTATACTGGTTTTACCATGTTATATTGTTAATCTACACCCAAGTAGTGCATTTTACTTTTGTACACTCTTCAAAATTCATTTATCCATATTTTATCATGAATTGTATTAATTTTTCTTGTACTTTACCTTGTTAAACACAATATACTGTACAGTGATAATGAGCAAAACACCATTTTTGCAGCAATTCTGACAGCATAAATAGTGGCAATTTGTGGTGTGTGCAATAGTAATGGAAAACATTGACAGGAAAATCTGACGACTCAGAACATTAAGTTTTACTGCCCTGGAAGAAGGCACAGCGTGGAAAAAACTGGCTTACACTGAGATCATCATATGACTCCAAAAACTGAAAATGTCAGGCTATTGTACAGTGAGCTTTATCTTTCTAAATGGTAACCAATAAAAATTAGGTGATAGGGTTGTGAGTTCAAGACTATGTGACTGGTCTGTCACAGTTGGGAAATACACAATACAGCCAGCTGCTCTCTGTGTTTGCTACCATTACCCAGGTATTATTTCAAAAGTTGCTTTCAATTTTGCTCTACGCAAAATAAAGCAGCCCATGAGAGATGTCTGCTTGGAAAATATATTCTCACAGGAATCTGCAGCCATTTAAAATGGCAAACAAGTAATTTGATGGGATGAAAGGAACCCACTTCATAAACATGGATTTTCCTTTATCACCCCTATAAGATCGTGGCCACTCATTCTGTCCTGGACCTATCCCAGTTTGGACTGTCATACACCTTCAGCCAATCAGCTTTAAAGTTAGGCACTTGATTTCATAAAGGAGTGCATTAATACAGCACAGCAGAAGCCTAACAATATCAGATGCACTAAGTCGTCCCCACCACTGCATCAAGACGCCATATAGCCTATATTTTAATTTGTACCCCTGAGTAATCCCCAATAATTCATAACAATATGCACAAGTGTTTATGAGTGATTTCAGAACAAACATATGTACAAACATACAGTAATTGAGCCTTATTCATGTGCAGTAGGTATAGTGTAGCTTTATTTCCCAGCTTTGCCCAGGTATTTTCTCACAAACCCATTGTAAATTTAAAGTGAGAGAAGTGATTGAGTAAATACAATTGGTGATCCCAAGTTATTATGAACTGTAGGATTGTGGCTGGAGTACAGCAGAGGAACAGTGCCAGCCAATGATAAAGGATTATACTTGTGAGCACCAAATGTGACTAAATAACTCTAGAGACAATATGACCCAATGTGGCATGACTGATATAGTGAGGGACATGCTTGATTAAAGAAAAAGGCCTAATATAACTGCTAAGAATTAAAGACCTAAGCATCCTGCTTGAAAGGCAAATGTGCCTACCTTTACACTACCACCTCAATCAACATGGTACTGTTTCTCTCTTGACAGATCACACTGTAATATTTCATGCCACTCGTTCCAACCTTGTGTTGCTCAATTCATCCCAAAATCCTCAAAAACCTATTACTTAATGAATTTTAAATAAACATTTTCCTCACATAAGAAATGTTTGAACACAGTGTTTTGTCTTAGTACAGTGTTCTCTGTAAAGTGGGCAACATAAAACAAATATTGAATTATTGATTGTGTAATTTGCTGGTTATTTAAGTTATATTAAATGTTTGCCTCTCGTATATTAGTTATAGTCTATGGGAGGTTCTTACAACCCCCACAAGCTGAATTAAATTGGTATATTCTAACTATTTCTTGTCTCTCTGACTATAGATTAGGCTCAGCTAGTGACCCACTTTGCCGTGTGTAAGGCATGGAGGTCACACGGTTTTAAACGGTGCCTTAACATGCAGAGGTTCTGGCAGAACCTCTGTGTTTTTCCCAGTTGATTTTGGGGTTCATCAGGGGTGTGTTCTTGCTCCTACTCTGTTCAATGCTTGTATGGACTGGGTGTTAGGCAAGGCCGTGGGGTCTAGTGGCTGTGGGGCATCTGTTGGTGAAGAAAGATTCACAGATCTTGACTTTGCTGACGATGCTGTGATCTTTGCGGAGTCAATGAAGGCTCTGATCGGGGCACTCGAGAGACTGAGCACGGAGTCTGAGTGTCTGGGCTTGTGAGTGTTCTGGATAAAAACCAAGATCCAGGCCTTTAATGACCTCTTGGACACAACCATCAGCAGTGTGTCTGTTTGTGGAGGAAGCCTTGACCATGTTGAGAGGTTTACTTACCTTGGCAGTGACGATCATGTCTCTGGTGACTCTTCCTATTAAGTCAGTAGCGTCAAGAGAAATGGACGCTATCCAGTGACCTGAGACAAAGACTGAAGTACTTTGCTACTGTGTCTCCCCGGAAAATCCTTGAGGACTGTTTGTTTGACTTTGTGTCGAATGAGTGGTTGCTCATGGAGTCCCAGATGAAGCACATTACCTGCATTGTGAGGGAGCACCAGTTATGCTGGTGCGTTTCCTCAAGGGTGATCCGGCTCACAAGATCCTCATTGTTGGGGACCCGAGTGGCTGGACCAGGCCAAGGGGTCACACATGTAATACCTGGCTACGGCAGATGGAGGGTCATTTCTCAAGGGTGGGACTGGACCGTGTGTCTGCCTGGGGGGTTGCCAACCGGGATCCTGAGGTGTTTCGTTGTGTGGTGGGTGCAGCAACGCACTGTACCAGTGCATGCTCTCCAACATGCCTTGACTTGACTTAACATGCCCAATATAATGCAATGCAACATGCTGTATTGAATGTGCAGTGCCGTACGCTCTAAGTGTACTGAAGGTGAAGTAAAGCATCTTTAAGTATAGAAGCAACTGAAGTTTGACAAGAATAGTTACGTTTAGAGAATTATTTCCAATTATTTTTGCCTTTTATCCTATGTGTGTAACAACCTTTTTTCTTTATTCTTGTGTGGATTGTTTGCTTTCAATTTTCACTAAATCTTTTATTGGCTAACTAAAAAGATTACAATATGCAAGCTTTTGAGGCAACTCAGACCCTTCTTCAGGCAAGATGTGAAGAAGGGGCCTGAGTTGCCCGAAAGCTTGCATATTGTAATCTTTTTAGTTAGCCAATAAAACGTGTCATTTTGCTTGACTTTTCACTACATTCATAATGGCTAACACGGTACAACAACCTAGTATTACACACTAAATCTTTTAAAACAAACTCAGACTGAGAGATTTCTTTTGACACGCGTTAGACCCGTGCTTGATCCTGCCTTACTTACCAGTAACTACAGACTGCATTTTTGGTTTTGTTAAACACCTGCCATTTCTTCGGAATCCTGAAATCCTCAAGGTCAGGACAACTCAAACTGTACATTGATTTTGAAACAGAACTTTCAAAACACAATTTATCATCTATTTATATGTCACAACTGTGTGTTATGTTTCCTCAAACAGACCTCGACAGTATCAGTTAACCTTTTACTGCTCCAAGGGGTCAACACCTGTACGATTTCTATAAAAGGAATACTGTAGTTTCACAAAGCTAGGGACCTGGTGTTGACACACAATAAACAGATGAACCTTCTTTACTCTAATTTACACTGTAAGCCATGGCAACGTGTTTCTTCCCAACACACAAGCTGTAGAGAAACATCCCAAATGTTCAACTTTATACAGTAGAAAATTAAAAAACATCTGATCACTATTTGTTTTCTATCAGCCTAAGATCAACTGAATATTGATACATTTCCCCACTTTTTCAGAGAAATGTATAGATTCTGTAAGTGTGAGAAAATCCTTGTGCCTAATAATACGAGGGATGTTCAATAAGTTTCAGCACTTTTTTCAAAAACAAATTATATCAATTTTCTACATAGTCACCTTCATTTGTGATACAATTTTCCCAGTGTCATACCAACTTCACCGTTTCCAACGAAAATATAAAAGTGCAGAAACTTTTTGAACGTCCCTCGTATTTATCACGGTATCTGACGGCAGTTATAACAAGGAGTAGCACAGTTGGACAGTGGTTTCATACACTGCTCCTAGTTGTTTTTAGAGAGGAACTTACAGATTCTCCATGTATCTGTATGTTTTTTTTGCCAAGTAATCTGGCTTTACTCTCATATGCCAAAAGATGTGCAGTTTGGATTAGCTGGTGTAACAAGAACAACCATAAGACATTGCGAAGGTTTGGGGCAGCAACCTGTATTTAGCCCGGCTGCAAAACTGATTCAATAGAACAGACATGTTCACACAACTCCAAAACAGACCTGATTTAATATAAACAAAATGGCGGTTTTAAAGGCCAGTAAGAGATGTCATCAGGGCTGGAACCGGAAGTGACATCGTTGGCTGCCCCAGAGCCTTGCAGGATTTTCCTAGAATGGTCTGTAAGAGATCAAGAGGGAGAATTAGTGCACTTCGCCACCTCCTGGTCCGGCATGGAATTACATGTACTCAAGCCCTTTAGTTGTCTCCTAAACCCGCGTGTGTGACACTAGCCACTCTAAATTGAACTCAGAGTGAGTGAGTGTGTGGGTCTGCACATGCGTGACGTACAATAGATGGGGGTCTGCCCAGGGTTCCTTCCTGTTTTTCACTGATTTCTATCAAGTAGGCTCTGACTCTTCACAGCCTTCAGTTAGATTAAGAGGGTTTGTGAATGTATGAATGTCTGTCTGCAATGGCCAGTGCATGGGGTGAGCGACAAGGCAATTTGCATTTGCATAGGTATATTTTTTTATATTAAGAATTACTAATTAAAAAATACTGTATATGCACCATAATAGTTACATGAAGATCAAGGGCCTAATTCACATATTGTTTCTAAAAAGTTGTAAGACATATTTTAATTTAAAAAGTTTGAAATATCTCGGAGCTGCAATTTGCACCACTTCAACCCACCACAAGTATTCAAGCATCAAAAGAGCACATGGACATTTGGAAGTTGCATGTCAGTTGCGTATATTGGTGTTTACTTCCATTATTTTTCACATTTTCTGGAATGTTATTAAGGTGTCAGTCACAGGTACATCCATCTATCTATTATCCAACCCGCTATATCCTAACTACAGGGTCACGGGGGTCTGCTGGAGCTAATCCCGGCCAACACAGGGCGCAAGGCAGGAAACAAACCCCGGGGAGGGGGCCAGCCCACCGCAGGTCACAGGTACAGTATCTGTTAAATGTCTCATCAGTCTGCAGTGAGCATGTTTAGTTAGAAGAGGCAGGCGCCTTTTAGTTTGCAGGGGAAAACTTGAAACAACAAAGGCAGCATTTTAAACACTGGATCGTGAGTTACTATTGTTTATAATGACATAGATAGATAGATAGATAGATAGATAGATAGATAGATAGATAGATA
>JANRMT010028174.1:77308412-77322125 GCA_026402145.1 Polypterus bichir lapradei
ATAGATAGATAGATAGATAGATAGATAGATAGATAGATAGATAGATAGATAGATAGATAGATACTTTATTAATCACAAGGGGAAATTCACATACTCCAGCAGCAGCATACTGATAAAAAACAATATTAAATTAAAGAGTGATAAAAATGCAGGTAAAACAGACAATAACTTTATATAATGTTAACGTTTACCCCCCCCGGCTGGAATTGAAGAGTCGCATAGTGTGGGGGAGGAACGATCTCCTCAGTCTGTCAGTGGAGCAGGATGGTGACAGCAGTGGATTCTCCATGATTGACATAATAGTAGTGGGTCGCAGATTGTGCTCAATTTAACAAGGGAGATCCCTCTCTCTCTGAAAACTCAGTGGGTCACAAAGACACTTACATGGGAAAATGTGGGTTACAACACCAAAAAGGTTGAGAAACACTGTGCTAAGGTCTTTAGCAAAGCAGACATGATAATCAAAACAGCCAAGTTTCGGTTCTCATTCAATTTCACCATCACAAACCTCAACAGAAATATATATTTGGATTAAATAAAAGTAGTAGCAGTAGAATTTATGTGTTTGTATTTTTTTATTTATATTGCCTGCTTTTTTTAATTAAAAAAAATACAAACATACTGCAAAACAGCAAAGTCTGGCAATTGTAGCAAAATTAGAAGAGTTTATAATCATACTATATCTCCAAGGCTCAGATTTATAAAACTTGCGTATGTACATAAAGAGCTTTGAAATGTGCATACACAACTTTCCATGCAAAAGTTGGGATTTATAAAAGAAAATGTCACAGGAGAACTTGCATATATTTATGGTAACTCTGACCCATCTGTACAGAATATTTCAGAGGAAATGGGAAAGCATATAATAATTCACATCACCGAGCTGTTATTAAAATGACAGTTGATGTGATAAGTTCAAAAGTAGTGAATAAGATGTATAGATTTGAGACATTCAGCCACACAGATTTACACAACATTGTTCTTCTGGCACAATTATTGGCTCGACTAAGTGAACGTTCCTTCAGAATGGCTTGTAAATTAATGCTCTCAACTATCTGATTCATCAGTTAATTTATAGGTAGATCAATTTCAAAGCTTTGAAGGCCCAGGCCAACTCCCTTTTAACAAGATGGAAAAATAAAGGATCTAATAATTGAAAGAATGTTTGGTTCATGAGATGCAGACAATTTGATATGGATACTGGTCATTTAGATAACTTTCAAATGGAGTCAGAGTCGGAAAGCCCTGTTAAATTTGCTGAGCTGCACACACCACCTGTCAAAGCAGGTACCTTGTGCACTCAAGCAAGCATGGGCCTTACAAACCACTGTCAATGCTACTGTTAAAATTATGAGGCTGCTGACCATTCTACCTCAGTGTTAGATTTTCCACAGGAAGTACTTTAAGACCTTCTTAAACTCTAAATATTTTTATGATGGGAAATACAATCCTAAATATGTATTGAGTAAAGCTAAACATGGATGAATAGATGGTTTTTCCTGCAAACCATTCAAACTTGCACTTTCTCATTTCCTCAACCACAGCCTCAGCCACACTTTTCTTTGATGATCATACATAATCATTATGGTGATACCAGACTTCAAATCCCACTAAATTTAACAGGTAGATCTGAGCCTACCCCTGCTTATAGATGCTATTGAGGACGTTTCACTATTACATCTGAGCACTTCCTATTCACTACCCACCATTACATTTCAAAGTTACAGTGAGGTCCGAACAGACCAAAACTATTGTATAGTTTACTATTATACTGTTAATACATTATCTGTATGCCTTCTCAAAGCCTATATTTAATGAAGATCACTATACAAAAATAAAACAGAAATTGAATATTAGGGGCAAGAGTACCACAGTAATCTGATTCTTAATAAACCCATTTGCCTCTTTTTCCACCTCACAAAGAGTGACACCTTACTCTAGGGTCTTGAATTGTTTGCTGATACTGGTCTAGTCACCCTTTTCATCTCTTCTGTACTGCCTCAAAAGAGGTTGTTCTCAGACTCTGAACATCTGGAAAATACACAGGAGATGCCTGCCTTGTATCAGCTGGTTTACTTAAACGGTCATTTAGTTTTTGTTTGCTTATTTTTTAACACAAAAATAAAAACAAAGCCACTATAATAAGATCAGGAACATAGCCCACTCACACTCTATATGGGAGGCTAACTAGACCTGCTATGTGGACTCCAGCAAGATGAAGGGTGGGAATCAGGTATAACGTCAGTCAGTTAATGGGAATGCTTCTGTTGGATTTAACTGAACTCGACATTGCAATGAAATTCGGTCTTTGGGTTTAAAGAACACCAACAGAATCTGTGCAGGAATTTGAAATGTACGGACTAAATAAAATCAGACTCAGCTTTTATTACAGTATTTGTTCTGAAGACATGCTTCTTGGTCTGGGGTGGTCTCTCTCTCACACACTCTCTAATTGTGAAACTGGTCTGCTGTAGAGGCCCCATTTAGGTACTGGGATACACACAATCCCTGAGAGGGTGCACTGCAATTAGAGCTGGTGCCGGAGAACAAGATGATCATTTCTGTCTTGTCCTTTGAATCGCAGAATAAAATTCATTGCTATTTTTGTATAGGCATCAAACAATCAAGAAGAAGAAGAAGAGTGGTGTCTCAAATTGTACCACTTACTGATTCTGTACTTCTAGTGGATACATCAACAATTATGTGGAGAGTGACAACAACATGTAGAGTGCAATAGGAAGGAACAAACCGCGAGATCTAAATCTGAGGAGTAATGCGTTATTGGATTTCTGTGTTTGTTAAAGACTGTCACCTTTTCTCAAACACAAGGTCGCTCATTAATGTACTTGCTACCAGAGTGCATTTAAATAAATGGCAATGGTTGACTTTGTAACTGCATTATCAGAAGCTAAAAGAACTCCATGAACAGCTATAAAAGGATTCTCATCTGTTAGCCACAGGTTGTTAGGATATCCTGAAATTTAAGGTTATTTTGGAGCATTTTAGATTTCTATATATTGACTTTTTAAGTTGGTTTTTTTTAATATTTCAGGTCTGGACTGTCACATCCTGGTTGTTTTGGCTTGCCAATACAGTGTATGTGACGTTGTGGGTGCCATCTCACTATCTGAAAATTATCTATGTTAACTATTGTGGCAAAGGTGCCAAATAGGCATCGACCCGAGACAGACTGACAACTGAGGCACGTGTAAAATAAATAAAAAACGTTTATTTTTCTTCAGCCGTGGGGCACGTCTTTCCGGTGTCCCACAGGCCCAACACAGTCCCAAAACACCCAAAAGCAAAAACACCCCAAACCACACTCTTCTTCTTCTTCTTCTTCTTCTTCTTCCTCTTCTTCCTCTTCCTCCTCCTCCTCCTCCTCCTCCTCCTCCCAGGCAGCTTCGTCCTCCTCCTCCTCCTCCCAACTCTGGTGACTGTCAGCCTCTTTTATAGCCCACCCGGAAGTGCTGCAGGTGCTCATTGACCTACTTCCGGCTGCACCTCCAGGTGTGGCTGCGTTCCCGCCCAGACAGCCTCTATAGGCCGTGCAGCTCCCCCTGGCGGTGGCCACGGAGCCCAACAGGAATGAGCTCCAGTGTTCCAAACTATTGGCCCCAATGCAACCCAGGGGGGCTGCCAACAAGTGTTGGTGGAGTTTTTTAGCTTTTCTTTTGTTTACTGTACATCACAAAACTTTTTGCACATGCTTCATGTTTCCTATTTGCTAATTTATTATTTAATTCAACAAATTCTACACATGATGATGCAATGGTTAGTGTTGCTTCCTCAAAACTCCAGAGACCTTACAGAATCTGTGTCTGTGTGGAGTCTGCAGCATATGTAACCTATGCTAGGTTAATTGGCGGTTTTACATTGGCCCAACACAAGTGAATGTGGGTTTGTCCTCTGATGAACTGTTGTCACATCCAGACTTAGACCCCTGCTTTGTGCTGGGAATGGAAGTAATGGGAAAACCTTCACTTTATGTTCTCTCCACTTTTTCAGGTGAGGGTTGTGGTAACAACAAGCTGAGATGGACAGAGCTGACAACCTTATCCTCAGTAATACTCTCAACAATTCAGATGGTAAAAAAATGAGCCAGGTGTAGACCAGAGCTTTTCCTGAGAGTAATGGGTGAAAAGTGGGAAAACAACTCTAGACAAGAGTGTCAGCCTACTACTAGAAGCACACAAGCAGACTCATCCAGACTCACACATGCTGGGATGAACTTAGAGACACCAGATACCTTAACTTCAATGTCTTTGGGGATACAGGGAGAAAACTACCTCCCCTTAACTGAAAGCTGAAGCAGATATTCAAATTCCACAAAGTGAAGATACACTTCTAAATTGATTTTTTTTTTTTTACATTTTAAAGTTTGTGTCAGCTCACTAGTTCTTTTCAAGAGGCGCTACATATAATTAGACTTTTTTCCTTGGCAAAAGTGTCTAACCACCTGTAACAAAATATAGCTAAAGAGTTCATATCAGTCAAAGCAATGGTGTTTTTCCAGACTAAAAATCATCCATCCATTCATTATCCAACCCACTATATCCTAACTACAGGATCATGGAGGGTCTGCTGGAGCCAATCCCAGCCAACACAGGGTGCAAGGCAGGAAACAAACCCCAGGCAGGGTGCCAGCCCACCGCAGACTGAAAATCATGATAGATGAAAACAGACGTAAAATAAAACCTTTCTACTTAACCAGTAGTTTGTCCCTTTACTCAGTAGGTTGCACAAGTCATATTCATACCTCTAATACCACAAATTTATATTCTCCCTCTTTGTCACTGAGCCTTCCTCCCCCTCACAGACTCACTTAGCCCTGGCAAGTATGTGACTCTTCAGACTCTGAGTCAAGCCAAGACATCACCTGTGGGTTCAAGAACCAGTCCACAAAATCTTTATAGCATCAAGCCACAGTCCTCTCCGGTGACTATTGCACCTCTGACCTCACCTAACTATACTGCAGTAATGGATTGTAATGTGGGGTGCTGGGGTGCCAAAATATTTTTTAAAAACTCTACTTAAATTAATTAGGTAATATGAAATAATCATGAAATAAATTTGTTTATTTGCACAACGTGCCTGGTGCCAGCTCATGTCAACATCCATTAAAAATTAGTTCTGACTTGCATTTGTTTCATTTCTGTGAGATTACCCATACTTCCTGAGTAAAGGATGCTGTCCAAATGAGAGTCTATGTAAGTCCTTGATCTTTTGGCAAGCAGGTGACCTGAGGCTGCCCTTTCATTGGCTGCTTTCAGATTTTTCTGGTGATGCAGCTCTGTGTGCCCGGACACTCCCACATTTGTTGGCAGTGAATTAGTATTGTTTTAGGTTTTTTTTAATCTAATATGATTGGACAATTGTTGACACACTATTTCATGTTCACACTTCATACCCACCATTAACGTAACTACAGATGAGTGAGCATGACTTTATTGAGATGGCAGCTTCAAGTGGAGCTTCAGAAATCAAAGAAAATTCAATTATTTCTTTAATAAAACACCCTGTTCACTTGAAGATAAAAAGAAGAAAAAGGAGCTTGGACTGGACTGACCTGACTTAAGAATTCAGCAGCAGGCAAATGATCGAGGATGGGCCTAAAACATCTTCTGAAAAATGCAAGCAGCATGAAAATAGCCACAGCCATCTAGACAATAGCATGAGGCCACATTTTTTTGGCACACTTAGTGAAATGACTCAGTTTAATCAGGAAGTAATTGAAAAATGTTCAGGCCTGAAGGAAAGGAGGGTAAAATTTATGTTCAAGGAAATATAGGTATCCTGATTGTAAAGGCAGAATAAGATTTAGGTTGGACTTGTCCTGTGGGTGTAGTACAAGACAGGTTGAGGGGTGAGTTATGTTTTAAGATATGGGGGTCTGTGGATCTTGCAATGTGAATTTGTGCCCAGGGGAGATAAGCCTGGCAAACGTGCATAGGACTGGGCAGACTGGCAGCAAGTGTAGGATAAAATTAGGGTGGGAATTACTCTGTAGTAAGAAAAAAAAAGATGAAGCAAGGTAAGACATAGACACATTAAGCTACACAGTAGAGTCAAATCTAACAAAACATTAAGTAAATTAAAAATAAAATAAATAGAAATAAAATAAAACTAATAACAATAAGATTTTAAGTAAATGCTTGGCTAAACAAGAAAGTTATGAACTGTTTTTTAAAAGAGTCCACAGAGTCAGTTATACGAAGGTGAAGAGGGATATTGTTCCATATTGGGTACATATGACTGAATGGCTCTGTCCCCTCTTGTTTTTAATCTTATACGTGGAACAACTAACAGATTTTGAGCCTGAGATCTAAGTGTGCAAGAGGCAGTAAGTTTGAGAAGAAGATTGGATAAATAGACTGGAGCTTGACTGTTCAATGTTCTATAAACCAAATACCAAACCAAATCATATTATGTGATATTATCTACTGTTAAATTCGGCTCCATACTTGTAAAATTTTTATTTTTATACTGTATTGAGGATTTGTTCTGTTCTGTGTATTGTACTGTATTGATCCCCTTCTTTTTGACACCCACTGCATGGCCAACCTACCTGGAAAGGGGTCTCTCTTTGAACTGCCTTTTAACAGGCAGGGCCTGTTAAAGCCCATTGCGGCACTTCTTGTGTGATTTTGGGCTATCCAAAAATAAATTGTATTATATTGTATTGTATTGTATAAACAAGTGCAAGAAGTTTAAAATGAATCCTAAAATCAACCAGAAGCAAATGCAAAGAGTGTAAAACATGTGTAATATGATCTCTCTTTCTAGAACACATTTGCAACCTGGCCGCTACATTTTGTATAGCTTGAAGATGCAAAAGGAATGATTTGTCCAAGCCAGATAACGCATTACAATAATCTAAGTGTGAGGAAACAATTTTTTCCAGCTCCAATAATGAAACTACAGAACTCAGTTTTGAAATGTTTCTTGAATGAAAGTAACAGGAATGAGAAATTGATTTAACATGAAAATTAAAACTCAGAGAGCAATCAAATATAACTCCAAGGTTTCAAACACTAGACACTGGGTGTGGTAAACTGGGATACAAAACCTGAGAAAAATCAGAGGACTAGTGATTGAATGATTTGGATTTATGGAATACAGTGGAAATGGCCAAAGATTGGGCACTCTTTTTGCAGGGGCAGAATAAAATTGGGATTGGATTTAGGCTATGGATGTGTTATAAGACAGACATAAGTGCATTTTATTGGAAGATTACGGAGGTGGGGGTGTGGACCTTATGGTGGGGGTTTTGGAAGAATGGGAAACTGGGCAAGATGGCAGAGGATTGGGCAATTTAGAGACATGTGTAGTATAAAACTTGGGTGACAGGTGCAGGTTATTTAGAATACGGGTAATGTGGATGTCACAGGCTGAAGGTTTGGGGTACAGTAGAAATGGGTAAGTTGGCATCAGATTGGGCAGCATGGTGGGAAGGGCATAATACATTTTAGTCTGGATTTGTCGTATGTGTCTGATACTGGACAGGCCAAGATGTGCATTGACACTATGAGGAGGTCCATGAGAGCATGTGCAATGACCAGGTAGATACATAGATATGAAAGGCACCATATAATAAATAGATGTGAAAGATACTATATAATAGATAAGTGCTGCTTCAGTTTGTCCCCCCAAAAACTGCATTGCCACCCAAATTATTTTCACCAGCTTCCACTGCTATACTGTGCAGCAGGGTCTCACAGGCCCTCCTCCCAAGAAGGTGCACAACTGGCTTCCTTGCTGATCCTCCAAGGCTTTTAACTTGCTAGGGTGTTCAAAGAGAACTTACTTCTGAGACACTCAATATATTAACAGATATTATTGCTCCCGGTGGCCGCCGTCAGCCCACAAGGCTTTTTCTATCTGAATTTGTGTGTTTTTTTATCTTTTTCTCTCTGTCACTGTCTCACATTCAAGGCAGATACTGGGCACTGCCATTTTCTCAATCCTGTCACTGTATTTCCTTTGCAAAGACATGACTACAGCGATAAACTCACATCATCACAGACATGAAAATCAGCAAGATAATAAACAAAATATATGCTTAACTGACTCTTATTTTTTATCTTACAATTACAAAGCCTATAACAAGAAGAGCTCAATTTCCAGTCTTTCAACTTGTTTGAATCACAATGCACAGCATCAGCTAGATAAATCCAGTTATTCTGAGCTACACCAGCAAGGGATTGCCTTGCACAACAAAACAAGTGATAAAACGCTGCCTCTAAATAGGCCGGGTGATAGTCCCTTAAGATCTGCTCAGCTATCAGTGTAGTGGGAAAAAAATGCTGGAGCAGGATAAAGAAAATTAAAGGCTTGAAATTTCACTCAGATAAAATTAAGCCTTTGATTACTTAATCAGACAAGAGAGGTAAAGGCAAGGGCCCTGCCATTTGATCATTCAAAAAATCCTGCTGTGCAATCCTGAAGGGAAATTTATACATCATCTCCAGTTTTGTGCCACTCAATAATAAAACACTGTCTCATTTTTGGCAGATGAGGGCTTTCTTCTGATACGTATATTTTATTAAGCACCCCAGTGTTCCCCTGTGGAAATGTAATAGGCTTAAACTGTGTGCAGCTTTTTTTATTATTTAATGACATACCGTAGGTCCAATTGTCGAAAAATTAAAATATGTCAGTCAGATTTTAAGAATTATATGAATGAATGAATTTCTATATTGAACACTTTTACTGTACAGTATGTAAAAAGGTTAGTTTTGTTAGGTTTAAAATGATCTTGCTGCAGTCCCAGGAGACATCCTTCTTATTATCAGACACACACAGTGCGCTTAGGTTTATATTGACCATAATCTAGCCCTATATTTTTCGTACCTCCAGAGCCTGTTTTAAATATACTGAACTGTGAGACACCAGCCAGTAAAGAACATTGTTCCCTTTATCAGCAGCTAATTTTAGCTTTCTGAGAGGAACTGAATTCTTTAACTGACAAAAAGTAATACTATCTCACTGCTTTGCTGCAAAAGAAAGGAGTTTAGTGGAAAAAAGGATAATGGAACACATGAACCTCCTTAAACTATCAACTGTTGTCCATTTCTTATTAATCCCAAGGAAGCTCTTGTGTCTTACCAATCAATTTTTGAAAAAAATCACATTGTCCTGTATTTTTAATTCCTCACTTGTTTTTATTGTCGGCAGAAACAAGGTGCTGCTCATAGACTTTAGGAAGCAGATCCCAATCCCATCTGCATTGAAGGATAAGTTGTGGAGAGGCTAATCATTTTAAATGGAGTCACTCTTACTGATGAACTGAATTGGACCCAGCATATGAAGATGATTCACCAATTCCTTCACTTTCTTAGATGTCTGATGAAAGAATGTGTTGTCAGGGATGCCAGGGGCGATGACCCGACTGGGACGCCCTGAAGGACCAGAAAAGGGTCTACGCCCGCCCTGGATCATGTGGGGGCCACCACCCTGGTTGCTTTGGGGGCCACAGGTAGAGGGCTTGGAACCCCAACCCTGTAGGGGCCCATGGTCACCGCCAGTGGGCACCCCAATGCCTTGGGAACCCTGGACCTCAGTACTTCTGCCACACCAGTAAGTGCTGGGGGGAAGAGAAGCAGGGACACCCGGAGAGCTTCCGGGAGAGCAGCCAGCACTTCCGTCACACTGGGGTGTGTCAGCGGGAGATTGCCGGGGAGCACCTGGAGCACATCCGGGTGCGGATAAAAGGGGCCGCCTCCCTTCATTCGAGGCTGGAGTCGGGTGGAGGCAGGACAAGGCAAGAGTAGAGGCGGCCCGAAGAAAGGTGTTGTGTGGCCAGGACTTTGGGGTACAGGGGTTTGTGTGCACTGACTTTTGTAAATAGTTGTAAATAAACGTGTGGTGGTGACTTTGCAACATGTCTGCCTGTCTGTATCCGGGCCACGTTCACAGTGTTTATTGTTGATAGGTGAAATTCACTAAACCATTTTTGCAGTGAATATGCTGTGTTCACCAGTGCCCTTGATAAATGAACATTTTCTTGGAAATCTGCCCTGTAGCTGACTTAGACAAATGTTTTTTTTGTTCCCAGAGCCCCATGATGCTTTATGAGGCCAGCTTGACATCACAGAGCTGTAGCAGCTAATATTGGATGGTGATAGGCAGTTGATGAAAACAAGAAGGAGGGAAGAATCCATGAGAGTGTTTTAGTAGCAGTGGCAGTGAATGTGCAAAAATATCACAGAAAAAAAACAGACTGTACTTTGGAAGGCCAGGTCTACCTCATAGAGGTTGGATACCAGGGCTTTGTTAGCAAAGCAGTAACTCAATGGCTCCATGAGGCTGGTATGATGGGATCAAACCTACGTAAAGGAACGGGGAGAGGAGGTAGAGAAAGTACATTTCCTATTGTGAAAGAATGAGTTTCAACACACGAAAAAGATTTGGAAAAACTGGAAGTCATGTCACCTAGGGTCGGAACCAGAAGTGATGTCGTTGATGTTGACTCAGGCAGGTTTTCCTGTATTTGGCCTGCAGAGATAACAGAGGTAGGTTTAGTGCATCCCACCACCCCCTGGCCTGGCGGGTAATTACCTCCACTTGGTGCACTCAGCTCCCTCCTAATCGTATGTGTGTGACACTATGTTTGCATAATCTGATGCTGTACTTAATATTTGATGTCATATTCATTGTCTATTACTGGTTTTGTACTACTGTCATTAATTTGAGGAAGACATGAATGTGAAAATCTTGTGATGTGTGAATTTGATAAAGGATTTCACCTTGGAACATCACTAGATAACATAATATGGCTGTCCCATGTAGTGATTATTGATATAAAGGGAATGGGGTATGAAAGAAATAAAAACAGTTGGGAGCATCCACCACACGGCAAACCACCTCAGGATCCCAAATTAGGACCTGAACACAGCCATGCCCCAAGTTTTCCCTGCAAGTTAGAGGACCTGCCTGCAGGACTGGATGCAGGTTAACATCATACCCAATTGCAGGTTAATAGACCTGCTCAAGGGGCAAATGGAGTGGAATCACTTCTGGCATTTACGGAATTCAAACTGGCAACCTTCCGATTTCCAGGGCAGATTCCTAGCCTCAGAACTACCTCTCCACTCATGTACCTCTGCTATGAAAAAAGGTTTTTTTTAAAATTAGGATTTAATATTGATTTTAAGCTTATGCTGATCTGTACACTGTTTTTCTAAAGAACCATCAAGTGTTGAGTGGCTACTGCTTTTTGGATTCTAAGGAATGGAAAGCTCTGAAAATGTCAAAAATATTATGAATTCAAGTACCTGAAATCCTGGAAGTGATATTGGACTCCCACAATCTAAAGGCATACCAGGTAGATTGTGTGACAATTCTCAACTGGGATTACGCACACATTTGTCTTCATAGGTTGTTGTCCTATCCAAGGTTACTTCCTCTATTATGCTCTAAAACATGGAGACTGGCTCTGCCTCTCTGCCATTCTTCAGTCTTTTAAGTAGAATCAGAAAATGGAAAAAGATATTTTCAATAGGGGGAAATTACTACAGATAGACTGCTTATTCTTTTTTTATCAGGATCTGAAAGCACGTTTTTTTGGGATTACTTGCTGAATGAGAAGTATGTAATGTATGTGCCTAAACTGAGACTATTGTACATCTTTATATTTTTGGAATAAATAAATGTTTGCACTTAATTCTGTCACAGGTCTGTTCTTTTCTGGACTTGAAACTATGGCTTTGTGTTTTTCAGCACTTATTCACAGTGGAAAAAATAAGTTGCTTAGCATACTAAGAAAGTCTCTATTTCCAATGAAGCCCCTTTCACTGATAAATGTGAGGTTCTGGCTTGAACCTGGATCACTCTGTTCAGCAATAAATGATATTAGATTTTTAGACCTAGTGGTGATATACTGTACATTTATTGTACTCTGAAATTAGTTTATAGTTCAAAGGTAGCAGTTTTCTGGCAGAAAGGTGTATGTGTGCTCTCCTCTTCAAGCCTAGCCACATAGGCCACCATCACACAACCAGTGACATTAAACTGCTGACATCATCACCACAACTATAAAAACATCAAAATAACACTTTAATTTTTATCATTTTTTTAAAACTTGTATTTCCAGCTTCTTATGGTATTTTTGAAGTTGTGTTAATTTTTGTGCTTTACTTTAGTTCATATTTTTGCCTTTACAGTTTGACTAGTCTCTACTCCAATAGCTGTTTGACTTGACTCACATCCGTTTCTGAGCTGTGACAATGTTCACTTTATAGTGGTCTGTTAAATATAGTCAGTGGAGGCTCTGATCGGGGATCTCAAGAGATTAAGCAAGAAGTCTTAATATCTGGGCTTGCGAGTGTCCTGGAAGAAAACCGAGATCAAGGCCTTATATGACCTCTTGGGCAAAGCCATCAGCAGTGTGTCTGTCTGCGGAGAGAGTGTTGACCTTGTCAGGAGGTTTACTTACCTCAGCAGTGACATTCATGTCTCTGGTGACTCTTCCTGTAAAGTCAGTAGACGGATTGGGAGAGCATGGGGGGCTCATGAGGCTGTTGGAAAGGGGAGTGTCTTGCTATATGATTGTGAGATATGGACGCTGTCCAGTGACTTGAAATGAATAATGGAGTACTTCGCTACTGTGTTCTTTTGGAGACTCCTTGGGTACCGCTGGTTTGACTTGGTGTTGAATGAGCTGTTGCTCATGGAGTCCTGAATGAGGCACATTATCTGCATTGTGAGGGAGTGTCAGTTATGGTCCTTATTGTTGAGGACCTGAGCAGCTGGACCAGGCCAAGGGGATGCCCACGTAACACCTGGCTGTGGTAGAAGGATGGTCATTTCCGCAGGGTCAGGGTCGGCGTGTCTGCCTGGGAATGTTGCCAACCAGAATCCTAAGCTGTTTAGTTGTGTGGTGGGTGTGGCAACATTCTGTACCAGTGCATGCTCCCCAACCTGACCTGACCTGTTAAACCTGATGTAAAAAAACACCTACTTATGATGTCAATGACGTGAACATGTCTCATTTTATGGATGAAGAAAAACAAGAAGTTAATCTATCAAAGTAGCCATCTTGTAAAATTGCACACAAGTGTAATTTAATCATTAAGACAACTCTTCAAATTTTGTATGCAATGGAAATGTTGCGTTTATCTCTGGATATCAGGATAAGATGATGGATGTAATTAAGGAAAATGATGACTCTGGTGCCCCAGCTGTTAAACCTGATGTTCAGTAGTTTTGCAAGTGTAAGATTTCAATATAGGAATTCTCCCTCACACCCTCACACTTAACTTCTCAAGATAATCATGCAGAAAACACATTTGACTTTTGTTTACAGTTTTGTTGAACTGTTTTGTTTACAGGTCAAGAGCTGTCATAGTTGGTATTCAAAGTAGTGCCTGACTGATATGGATTTATTAGACTGAAAACAATATTGATATGTGGGCAGCAAATGCCACCAATTTATATTGCACCAACATTGCTGGAGTGTTTAAGTATAACGTTTTCCTAATTGTATGATTTTTAAACTAGTTACAGTGGTGCTTGAAAGTTTGTAAACCCTTTAGAATTTTCTATATTTCTGCATAAATATGACCTAAAATGTTACTTTTCTCCCTGTGCTTAAAAATCATTAAAAAACCGGCCTGATTATGCGGTGTATGGTTCGCCGCGGGTTGGCTAGTTTTCTATATTTCTGCATAAATATGACCTAAAACATCATCAGATTTTCACTCAAGTCCTAAA
>JANRMT010028174.1:77322525-77337408 GCA_026402145.1 Polypterus bichir lapradei
CGAGGTCACAAAGGACCCCAGGGTAACTTCTAAGCAACTGAAGGCCTCTCTCACATTGGCTAATGTTCATGTTCATGAGTCCACCATCAGGAGAACACTGAACAACAATGGTGTGCATGGCAGGGTTGCAAGGAGAAAGCCACTGCTCTCCAAAAAAAACATTGCTGCTCGTCTGCAGTTTGCTAAAGATCACGTGGACAAACCAGAAGGCTATTGGAAGAATGTTTTGTGGACGGATGAGACCAAAATAGAACTTTTTGGTTTAAATGAAAAGCGTTATATTTGGAGAAAGGAAAACACTGCATTCTAGCATAAGAACCTTATCCCATCTGTGAAACATGGTGATGGTAGTATCATGGTTTGGGCCTGCTTTGCTGCATCTGGACTAGGACGGCTTGCCTTCATTGATGGAACAATGAATTCTGAATTATATCAGAGAATTCTAAAGGAAAATGTCAGGACATCTGTCCTTGAACTGAATCTGAAGAGAAGGTGGGTCATGCAGCAAGACAACGACCCTAAGCACACAAGTCGTCTTACCAAAGAATGGTTAAAGAAGAATAAAGTTAATGTTTTGGAATGGCCAAGTCAAAGTCCTGACCTTAATCCAATCGAAATGATGTGGAAGGACTTGAAGCGAGCAGTTAATGTGAGGAAACCCACCAACATCCCAGAGTTGAAGCTGTTCTGTACAGAGGAATGGGCTAAAATTCCTCCAAGCCGGTATGCAGGAATGATCAAAAGTTACCGGAAATGTTTAGTTGCAGTTACTGCTGCAAACTGGGGTCACACCAGATACTGAAAGCAAAGGTTCACATACTTATGCCACTCACAAATACATAATATTCGATCATTTTCCTTAATAAATAAATGACCAAGTATAATATTTTTGTCTCATTTGTTTAACTGGTTTCTCTTTATCTACTTTTAGGACTTGAGTGAAAATCTGATGATGTTTTAGGTCATATTTATGCAGAAATATAGAAAACTAGCCAACCCGTGGCGAACCATACACCGCATAATCAGGCCGTTTTTTTAATGATTTTTAAGCACAGGGAGAAAAGTAACATTTGAAAAATCGGTAATGTAACAAATCAGCAAGAAAAGCAACATTGTAACAATGCACGGAACGAACCAACACACAATCATCCGTGACTGAAAACTGGAGGACCGTCCTCGCGCCTCCTCCTGCCAGACGGAGGGATGGGGGTGCACGGCACCAAGGTTGGAACGGGAGGAGAGAAGGACGTCCATTCAACTCATGCTAGTCTGCTGATTTCTCGTTCAGTATGCACTGCCCGCACATGTGCCCACCTCCAACTCGTCACTTGAGTCGTCGTCTTTATACAGTCCAGATGTACGTGTGACTGACGTAGACTTTTCATTGCTCTGTGCGGATCTGGCTGCTTTTCTATATATAATCCACTAAGACACCTGGCCACGGTAGTAGCGAGGTGGGAGGGGGGTGTGTACAAAGGGTTTGGACGTAAGCAGTGGGAGCGTATGAGTCGCACTTAGTTGGAATTTAATGGTTTGCAGCCCGAATGGGGTTCAACGGCTTACCCACGCCGGGTAGACACACGCTCAATGTCATGCATAATTATTTATTGAATGCTAAACACTGGAAAGACGCGGTTGTCTAAAACGGGTTGGTGTGAGAATACAACAGTAAGCGAATGAAAAGATGGAACTCTGGAGAGAGCAAAATACAACACAATAGTGAACCCGCGGCATAACAAACGCCGCATAATTATTTATTGATAGTTGAACACTTCTGGAAAGACACAGTTGTCTAAAAAGGGAGGGTTTGAGAATACAACAGAAAGTGAATGAAAAGATGGAACTCCAGAGGTTTCATTGCTCTGTGCAGTTTTGGCCGCCTTTGTATATATAATCCACCAAGACACCTGACCACGGTAGTACCGGGGGGGGGGGGGGGTGGGGGGGGTTAGGCTGAACAAAGTGCAGGAGCATCTAAGAAGATGCATGTTTGTCGCGGATGCGAATTGCTGTATGTAGTGTGTAAAACAGTTTGCTATGGTGCACGCGGTCATGCGGCGTAACGAAAACTCGGTTTTTAAAGACTGCTTACTTCATTGTGTTTTAACCTCAGTTGTAAAGGATTTTTTTAAGGATCCCATGGGATACCCCTCACAAACCGTTTCACACGCTGCATATGGCGATTCACCTCCACGAGAAACATGCCTCTATGAACAGTCAACGTAGCTCGGAGGTGCATGACATGCACATGATATTAACCTGACCTGCACTGCATGTGGCCTAATATAAATGACGCTATTTTTTCTGTGTCGTCGCGTCCGAGTTGGTGGGCGTGGCCCTGCGAGTCGTCGTCGTATCCAATGGGCTTGGAGTTGGTGGGCGTGGCTCCTTCCTGCGTGCGCCATAGGTGTCTCACTTGTCGGCGGCTTAGTGAATCCACGCCCCTTCCGGCGTCCTTTCCATGGTTGTCTAGCCTTAGTGAATTATATATAGAAAATTCTAAAGGATTCACAAACTTTCAAGCACCACTGTACATAAGTTTTTTTTTAAATGAACACAAAGCACATTGACCTCTGACATAAATCACTCACTCTTAAGTGCATACTGTGATGCCATGAGCATAAGTGTCCGATTGTTAAACTGATGCTTATAAAGATACCATTATACTATAGCTAATGTTGACTTATAGTATAAACCTCACTGACAGCAAGGTTCTTATATTATACACACTCATGTGACAATTTTATGAAGTAAAAAATTTTTCATGTGATTAACAAATGAATAAATGAATCAGTGCACATGTATATATATCTTAAGAAATATGAGCACCAATTAAATTTAACTATATGTATTTGCATATATCTGCATATAATATGTACAATTTAAAGTAGATTATTAAGTTTATACAAGCAGGAGTGGGCTTGCCATAGGCTTATCCAGCTTTATTTATTTATTTTTAGTTTATGTAGTTTTTTTGCTTTTAAATTCTATACCAGTTAGATTTTCACATATTACGACAGATGAAAGAAAGAGTACCATATTATTAGACTGGCCAGTTTGCTAAATTGTTACGTTTTGTGTATCTTCTAGACTCCCACTTGTCCTGAGACTGATACTATCCTCTCACATCAGCAGGTTCCAAATACAAACCCAAAAAAGCATTAAGATAGTAGGCTAGAAAATAAGATGAGTAACTATCACCAAAGAAGATGTTTTGAATGCATTTTAATAACATAAACAACATAAGGGCACCTAACATAAATCATAATATAGAGAAATTTCAGTAACATTGAAAATAACAGTTGCCCTGAATAAAACAATGTGTGGGATCCAACAGATTTGACTTTTGCTCATGAGTTGATCCAAATGACTTGATTCACTGAAGTAAATGGCATGCTGTTTGATAGTCTAAGCTTTCTATTTTCACTTCTACACTTGTCTGCTTGCAAAAACTTTTATACAGTAAATCGTAACACATTCTCCCAGGGAAGTCACATAAATGGTCTGGTAACGTTTCTCACAGCTTATAATGGGCCAGTAAAGACCGCATAATACACATAAAACATGTAAATATTTCTTTAATGCACTTAAAGAAATGAATATTTGTTTGACAAGTCCAAATAAATTCACAGCCAGAAATGCATTTTGGGAAAGCTTCTTATTTGCATAAAAAGTGTGATTCGTTCAAGAGGCTGAGTAACTTTTGTAAGCTCCTTTGAGAGAAAATGATTTCACTTTTGAAGAAAGAGCTGCCAGTTTGAAAACAGGCTATTAGGTTGACTACAAACCCAGTGGACTGGCGTGTATTTATTTACAAATAAATTGCAGCAGCTTACAGAGTCTATATGAATTCGAAAGCTAAAATCAGACAGTGAATAATGACCTCTGTGCATCACCTTGATTTGGGCTAGTGTATACTTTCTAGTTTCTGCTAAAGAGGTCTTAAAATTTTCTTCAATAAGATTATCAAAAGCATCCTTTCATTGTATTGCCTATTTTTTTGCAGTTCTTCATAAACAGCAAGTACATCATCTACAATTTTAATATTTTCAAACTTCTTGGTTAAGTACAATAAACGTTTAGTGTATTCATCCAAACTTAAGTTTATCACTTCTAAATTATCCTCATTACAGTGTTTGAGAAAGTTTACAACCTTAATGGTTTTGAAGTTTAGCGAGCTGAGGGATCTTGTTATGAGTGCTGTCCAGTGGTGCATGAATAAGGCATGTAAAATGTCCAAAAACATGTTACTGCAAAAATAAATACCTGCTAGAATGAAAGAAAAAATGTATAATTTTGATTTGAATATTTACTGAGTTTTTTTTTTGTTTTTTTTATGTATTTATTTTGTTAACAGGTCAAGGTTATGTGAGAATTTTTACAGCAAAGGTAAATGACTAAATATGCTGCTGCCATGTGATAACCTTCCGCAAGTTTTATGCCACACACGTGCACAGTTTACAGGCTCAGATAGTGTTATTTCTCACCCAGACTGGGAGTTGGCACTCTCACCTGATCCTCTCTCCCCTTGTTCCTCTGCAGTTCAGCCGAAGGCCCTGCCTCTCAATGACATCACCACCGGTCCACCCACTGGCAAACCCTGATGACTTCATTTCCTGTACCCAGAATCCACCTTCCTGCCACATCAGTTCCTGTTCCGGCTGCCCTGACTCCACCTCTTCCTCCTATCCACCATATTTATAGCGCAGACTCAAACTGTTAGTCAGTTCAGTTGTGAACTCTGCTTCCGTAAAGGTGTGTTTCTTGTCTTTTGCTGATTTTTCAGTATATGGGGTGGCCATCCCCAAACCTTTTTCTGACTATTGACTAATTTCTTATCACAGTTAACAGCAGAAAAACTATGTAGCACAGCCTTGAAAAAAATCAAGGGGTTAGAGGGAGGAGCTTGTGTAAAAAATTGGGTATGTAAACCTGTTTAGAATGATGTAATAAAGCCCATGAAGAATATTAAGCTTTCTCATAAGAATCCAGTAAATATTATGAGAAGGCATCTAGTTGCCCTTAGCTAAAATGTGACAGACTTTACTGTTCACATAAGTTGAAGATTATGCTTCATGACTGTTGAAGGAAACAGAAATCTTTAGGAGAACTGTAAATAGAGTAAGAAATTAGCAATAAAGAAATTAAATTGTAGTGGGACTACAACTCTACTGTTTGTGTCATCTTGTCTTGGGAGTTTTTATCAATATTCAGAATACAAACAGGTCAGCACTTACTTGGTTTATTTTGAATATTACATTTATTTAAAAATGATTTGTTTTTATCAGAATTCCATTGGTAATCATGACTAAACAAATATTATTTGTGATGCCAAGGTTGCATTTAGAAGAACTGTATGATTATTGACAAATAAATAGGGTTAACATAACAATATACAACTTAATTTAATGATGCAGTTGATCATTCCTTTTCTTTAACTGCCCTACTGAGAATATCTAAAATTATAACATCTTAGGAATAGGAATGAATGAGAAGGTTACTGTAGGCCTTAAGAAAATTGTCTTCTGCCCCTGCTGTATGAGGGTTAAATCTAAGTTGAAAGGCTAAACTCACTTCTAAGAACATATGTAAGTTGCACATTTTTTCCTTTAAAAGTCAATGGACTGAAGTAGGAACCATGATGAAGCCCACACTAACTTTCACTTAATGAGCACTTAGAAAAGCTGTAGACTTGGCTAGATTTATTTATAGACGAAATATCTAAAGATATCAGCAGTGTTAACAGAACTTGCACCTGTCAAAAATGTACGCTGCTATGAGACTGTTGACATCTGAAGACTTTAAAGAAACACTTCTAAACTTCAGTGTCATTCTGTAATGCTGAATGGAAGACAAGTGACTGTTAATTTGCAGTAGTCTTTGGTGATGCGTTTAATTCCTGTGAATTTATCATTTTTTGGTAAGCTGCCTACTGCTTGCTCAAACTGGTATCCATAATATCTTCTGTATTTTTCATCTTCACTGCCTCGGTGCTTTAGCCAGGTGTTTTCACAGATAATATTTTTAACTTTATTCAGAAAAGTAGAATCAACAGCCATATGTTTTACTGTCCTAAATCTATTCTGCAATCACTTTCATGCTTTGAAAAGCAGGAAAATAGCTACATCATGCTTTATTACTCGGTTATTCCTTCTTCACGACTTTGATTTGTGTCAAATATAATTTCCCAATCTGCTGGTATAAATGTACCTAAATCCTTTAGTAAAAAATAAAATGTATACCTTTATTATTAATTATATTTCTATATAACCAAGACAAACATTTTATTAACATGTTAAAGGCCATCAGTTACATGCATTATATTTTTTTAAATCAATAAGATTTATTTATGGGTGGCATGTTGGGGCCATTGTCACTGTTGTTGCCTCACAGCTCTGGAGGACTCAATTCAAATCCTACCCTGTGTATCTAAACCTTTTACATTTCAAATTAAATCAAATTGTATTGGTCACATACATACAGTCATACTCATTACATTGTTCAGTGAAATGTTTAGTTGATTTGATTTGCTAGATACTTTATTAATCCCAAGGGGAAATTCGCATTAGCAAAAGGGAAATAACATTTCCACATGGGCCATATGAAGAATAGTGTACCACCACTCATTACAGATGGTGTGATTTTGTCTCCCCAACCCTAAACCAAATTAAGCAAATTAAGAGGTCCCATTCTGCCTGTAAGAAGGTTTGGGAGAAAAGTCACCCATTAACACTCAACAAGGTCACAAGGCTTTAGCACAATTTTTCTACATGGGAAGGCAAATAGGTTACAGCTTCCTGAAGATGTTAAGGTTCCACAAGTCAGAAATTTACTGTAGTACAGGTAGTCGGTTAACAGTAAAGTGTTCTGAAGCCAGCACACAGAGGAAGAAAGCAGAAAACATGGTGAGCAGTAGAGCAGAGAAGTGGCTATGGTGATGTGTTTGACCTGCTGGGGTTGTATTCTGAAAGAGTAGGCCTCAAAACCTTTCAGATGATGTCTTATGACAATGATTGAAGACAAGAAGAGGTACAAACTTATCTGGAAGTAGGAATAGATCACCAGTACCACTGGGATGCAGTGGATGAGGACATGGATGAGGAGACCTCATGGGCTGTGATTTGCAAGCTGAAACCTACCAAGTACAGCTTTTGTTCAACCATGTATGTGAGTCTCCCGTAAACCTTTAGTGCTCAGAGTAGAATATTTAAACACATACTCAGTTACTTTAACAAAATCTGAGCAAAAAATGTTATTTGAGGTAACAGAACAACCAGTTGTAAGACAGCCCCAGCTGAGACTACCTGTAATAAAATTAACTGCAAGTGTTTCCACATAGTATGCAAAATAGTCACAAGCAATAAAGCTGGACCATGACCTCAGGTTAGAGTCACTGATGGGTTACATGCTTTAATACAAAATTGACAACTAAGATTTGTGTTAGGAATGGCAATGAGTTTTGAATGACAACACTGAGGTTGGACATTGTACTGTTGTGGCAGACAGTGTGGAGTAGTGGTTAAGGGTTACCACCACTAACACCGTGTGACCATCAGCAAGTCACTTTACCTGCCGGTGCTACAACTGGAAAACAGCAGAAATGTAACCAGGGGGGTATTTTTCGTACGTTGCTTAAATCATCCGAGATCAGATGCTTCATCTTGGATGAGTTAATGCCAGTGAAACTCATCCGGGATAAGTCGGTTATTCAAATGCAGTGGTGTAGTAGATTAGTCTAGCTGGATCTAATCATCTGAGATGATTGTGCATGCCTGCGCTGAGTGAAAAGCCCATATATATTGAGTCTAGAAAACATGATCAGCAAGTCTTTGATAGGCTGCAACAAAATGACGAAAGAACGGGCACATTTATTCCACACAAGCTGTGTGTGTGTGTGTGTGTGTGTGTGTGTGTGTGTGTGTGTGTGTTACTCGAAGGATTTCAAGATTTAATATGCACAAGGGGTGACACTACAAAACAAGCCCAAACCAGAAAAGACGGCTGGCAAAAAGTGACCGACAAATTAAACGCATATGCATTGTACTTACTGAAAGCAGCATTTCATTTCTTGTGTGTCAGATTAATTATTATTATTTAATATGTCATAATTCCAGATCAAACGTGAGCGCAAGGAGAACATGGTAACAGGTTAAAGTGAAGTACAAGAATATACTTCAAACTGGTAAATATTGGTATATAACTATTTAAAGAATTGTTGACATAAAGAATCATATATAATATAAAAAACATAAATTTTAAAGCTAATAAGAACGCAGACAAGCAAAAAACAAGTGAAGGTCCACAGGGTCCAGACCTAACCCCTGCAGAAGAGTTGGCTCTCCAGCAAAATGCCCATCGCCCTGTTTCTGAGGGCATTGCAAAGGGGAAGCTTCTCCACAGAACCAGTGGCAGGATGGTTACTTCATTTCAGGTACATGATGGTCATTGCATATATTTGTCCTCAATGTGTGCCATAGATATGTTCCATATAGCCCTCTTTTTTGTTGGGTCAGCTACAGGGAATGTCATATCCCTAGAACTTGTGTCTGACCAACGAGATATTGACGAAGGTCAAATATTTGATGAAGACACTGTGTCTGATTATTCATCAGGCGGAGAGGTAAATTTTCCAAATAATGTTTGATCAAACTCCACTCTGATCAGTCCCATGTGCCCCAATCACATTTGGAAATCCTGGGTAATGAGAATGTTAAGCTGATTGTGAGATTCTTTATGGAACTGTGGGTGTTTTTGGCTGTGTATTACCTCCCTGCAATGGCATGAAACACCTCTTTTATTGTCTGCACATGCAGGTGTCCAGGAAACACTATGAAAACCCAAAGGAAATATTTCAGAGCCAAACAGACTTTACGAATTGCCTGGAAAACTACACTTTTAGATAGATTTTCCGCATCGCCTAAAGTGTATAAAAAAAGTACCGCTTGCAAAAAACCTCAAAGCAGTGCATACTGTCTGTATGCTTGTGAGAGCCCGACTTCACCTAGTTTGACTTCGAATATAAGATGCTGATAAATCTTTGAGGTACAATATCTACCCTCCCCTCCGGCTAAAGTAGTATCTTTCGAAAAGAATTTCCTCCAGGAGCAATAAAGGATCTTGCTGATCACGCAAAACCTTCTCTATATGAAATTCTCTTCTTATAATTTGCGCACCGAGAGCAATTGGTCGCTCATTCATGAACGGCGAAGCTATGACTGAATGAATTACACGCGTGGACACTGATTAAGTGTGTGAGCTAATCCTTGCTTATATAAAACAAACCTGCTCCGCGCAGGTTTGAAGATTTGGATGTGCTGCTATGACAACACATCCAGCAAGAGTTTCGAAAAACCGACAGATCCAGGATTATACCAAATCATCAACAGTTACATCCGGCTAAACGAGTAATCCACATATGAAAAATACCCCCCTGTATCTCAAATGTAAGTCACCTTGGATAAAGCTATCTGTCAAATTAGTATTAATAACACTGTTGTCAGAAATAATAAAGCAGGTTGAACTGTTCGACTTTAATGTCTTCTGATCATACCACATGGAAGATACCAAAAAAGGGAAAAAGGAAAAAAGAAAGCAGGGAGAATAGCAGCATTTAAGTAATATGCTTGCTTGTTTTTGTTTACTTTTACCATCTGTGTCAGTGAATTAAGTTATTAAGTTTCTCAACACAAACAGCTTTACTACAGCTTCCTGACCCCTAACCAATAATGGAATAGGACTGTAGGCCAATAATTTGACTTCATATGATTGTTTTTGTACAAAGACCAATTTTCTCTTTAGTTATAAGTTAGTTATGATTGTTATGTTACTGTAATATTTGAGTTAATGTTACTTTACAATGGTTAGATTATAGACTAGTAGAACACAATCCATGCCCAGCAGTCCTTTTTTAATATGTAACTTCAAGGGTTAAGTGCTATTTAACTAACATATGCTTTATAATAAAACCTCACTGACTAAGTAAGGCACTCAGCGTGTGTTACATAAATAATATTTCAAGGGAAACCTCGGAGGTTAAGTGCCAATTCCTTAGTGTATTTTAGAATAAAACCTTAGAAGTTAGGCAGCTTAACTAAACATGTGTTACATATCGTTAAAAGCCTAACAATCAAATAAAACTTACCAAACATGAATATTCAATTTGTGAAACTCAGAGGCTGAATTCCATTATGTGTCAACAGGAATGGGCTAACCCTTTTTTTTCATAAATGACAATAATAACAGGCGCATGATTATACAAACTTTACGATAATTGACAATTTATTAATAGAGATAGAGTTTGAGAGCATGCACAGATAGCGCATTGCCACACCCATTTATAGCAAACTTAAAATGACAGCATATACAGTAACAAAAAACGAAAAAAGTTTTACAATAATGGGGAAGTAAAGAATTCTAGAAACCCATTGACAAGAATTCCTGAAGAGAGAATTATTTATCTTCCCCTTGTACATTCATCCTTATATTTTTTACAGACTATGAGAAAATAAACCAAATACTTTAACTCAGAGCCTTCAAAAGAATTGTCACCACTAAATTTGATGATACTTGTGAGTATTTTAGGGTGACCTTTATACTGGTGTATCAATGACATCGCAAGTAGCGCTATCGCAATACTTGTGGGAAATCCAAATGGAAACAGATGATGTAAAACCTTAAAAACAAAATTGCATTGGAAAAGATGGCAAGATAACCAAATTTTTAAACTGTAGCTTTAAACAAAACACTGATTGCAGAATTGAACTCCCTGAGTGTTAACCCCCCCCCCCCCCCCCCTTCAAAACAATACCAAGATAACTTTTTTTCAGCTTCAGTGAAACCCAAGAAAAGTTTAAAAGAACCTCAAATTATAACACTGATGTGAGATGGACTCATAAACATTACAAAAGGGTGCAGGGCCTTCAAAATTAGCCATAAAAACAGGACAAGACCTTTTGGCTGGCCCAAAATAGGTCAGGCATGTCAAACACGCGGCCCGCATGACAGATCCTAGTTAGCACTAAACTTGTATAAAATGATTACTATTGTTTGTGATTGAATAATTCTGCATCTTCGGCGTTACTAATTGACTTTTCTTACTTCTGCCTTCTGATAAAAGCACGTTTTCCCATGGCATTATGGCACCGGAAACGTCATCTCTAGTATAGTTGCAGCAGCGAAGTCGCAACTGAAGTGCTAGGCTGCGGTCCGCGGCCCACTACCGGGCCGCAAGAGAACTGCCAGCAACAGAGACTCACTCAGTAAAGGGCTACAGCAAAAAGGCTGCCCCCTTCACTGAGGACACTTTTCAGAATGCTAGGCGGGTGAGGCTTTGCAGCGGCGCAGAAAGAGGAGAGAGACCGCAGTGAGAGAGTATTACAACAAAGTATTTTTATGTTTCTGACAGTTTCCCCATATGACACGAGTCCACAAAAATCTCGTTACTATGAAGTACATTCAGCAGCAGATACTTTCATTATAACGAAGTGACCTTGAAATGCTTGAATGAATCATCCACAGAGCAGTTAGTTCTGTGGTCACAGCTCAGTTGTGGACATTTGCACAACGATCCCCAAACTGTAAAAAAATGTTCTTTCTTCGAACTTTCCTCGTACTGTTTTTTTGCTGTTTTTGTTTTGTGTGGTTTTAAGTGATACATTTTCCTTATTGCTTGTCAACATTTGAAAAACATCCATTAGAATTTAACTCATTGTCACCCTTCTATAGAAACGGCATACTTGTTATATGCAAAAAAGAAGAAAAATCTCGGGTTGCAAACGTATGTGAACTGCTGCATTTGAAGACACCGAAAAAGCTGTTTTTATGTGGTTGCAGTGGTGCTTGTTCAAGAAACATTCATATTAATGTGGCACTCATCAAGAATATATGAGGTTTTTAAACTCTCTTGGGACCCGGACAAACAATTTCACACGTGGCAATAGCGCTTCGGGACGCACTTCAGCGTGTCGTTCCCGTTGGGCGGGGGGGATCCCAGATCCCAAAAGAGTTCAGAAACCTCACAATATGAAGAAGAAGAAAAGGATAATTTGGCTTCTGACTAATAACGGTGCTGACCACAACATGCTTCCGCACTTAGATAATGTTCATGTTGAATTCCTCCCACCCATTTGCATGGCAGTGCTTCAGCCATTGGATTTGGGCATCATTCGCACCCTGAAAATGTATCATCGCAAGGAAATGCTGAGAAAAATTCTTGTCAGCATAACTTGTAGATAGGAGAAGATTAAAATAACGCAAAAGAAGCTATTGAAGCTGCTTCCATTTCCAACATCCTATCTTTGTGATGCATGTTTTCTACAGTGACAGCAACCAAAACGAGATTTCGGAGCAGACTGAACATAAGCAACACACTTCGCGTGTCACTGTCTTCCATCCTCCCCAGATGGTATCGTCAGGTTGCAGGAAAACAAGCTCAGGGCTCTCACTGATTCTGCATTATGGTAAGCTGTATAATTTATATTACTAAATTATCAATACTAATAAAAGGCAAAGCCCTCACAGACTCACTCACTCACTGACTCATCACTAATTCTCCAACTTCCTGTGTAGGTAGGAGGCTGAAATTTGGCAGGCTCATTCCTTACAGCTTACTTACAAAAGTTGGGCAGGTTTCATTTCGAAATTCTACGCGTAATGGTCATAACTGGAACCTATTTTTTCGTCCATAGACTATAATAGACTTCTGCTCGATGCCCGTGGGAGGCGTAATTTAGTGCCTGCCCATATAAGGCCGTCCGTCAGCGGCATTCCAATAGAAACACTGCCGCTAAATATTCACGGGTGAAGGACTGTGCTTATGCAGAGGAAGATGAGATGGTCAGGGTGGTGTTTGGCACAAACTCGCCAAAACTGCGAGAGAAACTTTTAAGTGCTGGGTCTTAGCTAACATAATACAGCCGTGGACATTGCACGAGATGGCACCAGCACAGCTAAGAAGCTTCGATGCATGTACAGCGAGCGACTCACGTGAAAAGACGCAGTGCACAGACAAAAAGCAACAGTTCCAAAGAGTGCTGAACAAAAACCGAATTACACAATTGAGAAGGCAGCAATAAAATATGAAGCGTGTGATACATGCAAGCATATTCATAAGTGCAGCTACTGCGGAAACAAAGCACACGGTGGAAAAAGTCAATGTCCCGCTAAAGGAAGACAGTGTAAAAAAAAACCTGTGCATGCAGTGTGTCACGTCTCAGATAAAGAGGAAGACGAGCTGTTTATTGATGCAGTAAGAAACGAATCGATGAATGAAACCTGTTATCTTTACAACGATTGATAAACACGGAATGTAACTTGAACACAACACATCCTACAAATACGAACCTGATTGAAAGAAATAATGATAATCAAATCCTTGATGACAGCAACACTCATAACAGTCACAAAACAATTACTGTATATTGACAATCATGTTACGTTATTTTTAAAATGTTCCCTTTTCTTTTTCATAACTTCTTTAACACACTACTTCTCTGCTGCGAAGCGCGGGTATATTTATATCCTGATCTACATACTCTCAAATAGACAAACCACATGCCATGGCGCGCCTCTACCACTGATGACCGAGGTTCGATTACTGAGAGGGGATGCACTGATTATGTACGCGCGCTTCCCGATTCATTTTACCCTCGCATCCCCTTGGTTTGAGACGTATGAAAAAATATGTGGTTAACGCAGAAAGACAGATCACCAATTGAAGCTTTATGAATAATGGATACTTTATTCACAATCAATGATTGTTTTGGTAAAGCCATACTCAGTGTATTCATTAGATGAACGGTAAAAAAGTAAGAGCGAGGGGAGGGTGACTTATTGAGGCACGCAGGCGAAACCACAATAGCCCGCGGGCTCGATGCGTCGGTGCGCATCAACTTGATCTGAATTGCGCGATCACATTCGAAAAAATATATCTTTTCAAGTTCTATTTAGTCGACACTGATATCTTTGGTTGGAATGTAAGGCGAATTTACTCTTTACATTTGTATGGTGAAGAAAAATGTATGCAATGATGACTAAATTTAACTATATAAAGTCAAAACTTGTATATATAAAGTCATTCCCGAATATATAAAGCCTGAGTATATAAAGACGGCGTTGGAATATTTAAAGTTAAAACTTGAATATATAAAGTCAGCGTCGGAATATATAAAGTAAGCGCAGGAATATATAAAGTCAAAACTTAAATATATAAAGTCAGCGTTGGAATATATAAAGTCAGCGCTGGAATATATAAAGTCAAATCTTGAATATATAAAGTCAGCGTCGGAATATACAAAGTCAGCGCTGGAATATCCATCCATTTCCCAACCCGTTGAATCCGACCACAGGGTCACGGGGGTCTGCTGGAGCCAATCCCAGCCAACACTAGGCGCAAGGCTGGAATCAATCCTGGGCAGGGCACATGCATCATTTTCAAAACAATAACCGAACAGTGTTTTTTAATTTATTTTTCTGAATACGTTTTTGTTAACTTAGTTCAGTTCAGAGTCGTTTCAATCAATATATATTGACTTTGACTTTATATATTCAGGAATGAGTTTATATACTTCGATGTTGACTTTATATAATCAGGAATGACTTTATAATTCCGACGCTGACTTTATATATTCAGGTTTTGACTTTATATATTCCAGCGCCGACTTTATATATTCAAGTTTTGACTTTATATATTCAGAAAAAAGTTTTGACTTTATATATACTGACGCTGACTTTATATATTCCGACAGTGACTTTATATATTTAAGTTTTGACTTTATATATTCAGGAATGACTTTATATATTCAAGTTTTGACTTTATATATTCAGAAAATCAATGTATTTGCCTGTTTGGCACCCCATAGTATATGTGTGTGTGTATATATATAT
>JANRMT010028174.1:77337808-77359102 GCA_026402145.1 Polypterus bichir lapradei
ATATATATATATATATATATATATATATATATATAGATATAGATATAGATATGACAACAACACTCATATCAATGACAAAACAATTACATTAACAATCATGTTACGTTATTTTTAAAATTTTTCCTTTTCTTTTTCATAACTTCTTTAACACACTACTTCTCCGCTGCGAAGTGCGGGTATTCTGCTAGTAACTTAATAATAATAGAAATGTAATGTAAATTGTGTATAAAACTGCCCTACGAACCCGCCCATAATCACCCCATAAACTCCAACCTCCAACAACCCACCGGTCCCTGGAAAAATTTGCTTCTAGTAAAGCGGTCCTTGGTGTCAAACAGGTTGCAGACCACTGGGCTACACTACTGGCTGGGCTGCTGAGACTGGCCACTGGGCAGAACTGACCATCACGAGTAGTAATAGCTCACATATTTTCACGTTTTTTTGCTCTAGTTTTATGTAATTTTGTGCTAGTATTGTAACGGTTAGTGCAGACTACAGCTGAAGAATGGATGCGAGAGGTTGGTGAGTTGTTTTTAGCAGATTTTTATGATTTTGAATTTGTATAATTAGTGTAGGTCAGGGAGTTTTTTGCATATCAGCTTATTTTACAATATAAACTTTGAAGTAAACTTAGTAAAGTAAAATTTGATTTTTGGAGGATTTGTTTTCCAACTTATATTACTGAGCAATGAATTCAGTGAGTGTTTTCGAGATTTCAGTTCACACGAACAGGACTTTGTGCTGTTTACGTCACCATACTCTTACAACGTTGAGAATGCAGCTGAGAATATCCAAATGGAATTGATTGAACTTCAGTCAGATTCTATTCTGATGGCAAAATACAATGAAGTTGGTGTGCCAGGCTTGTATGCTTACCTGCCACCCTCATATGTGCAGATCCATAAGTTGGCATCGAGAGTACTGTCTATGTTCAGAAACACTTACCTTTGTGAGCAATTGTTTTCGTTAATGAAAGCTACCAAAACCCCAAATCGCTCAAGACTTACTGTCGAGCACCTTTCATCCCTCATAAAAGTTGCAGCTGCACAAGATTTTAAGCCTGATATTGACAAACTGGTTACTAACAAGAGATGCCAAGTGTCGGGACAAAAGAAATAAATCTCACACTGTAAGACTCCTAAATAAGCAATGAATATAATATAATAATATAAGGACCTAGCTAAGAGGCTAAGACACTAATTGTACGCTGTTGTATGGAGATTGTATGGAAATAAATTGCTTTTCTTTAAACTTTAAACTTTTAGTGTTACATTTTTTAAAGTTTTCAGTATTGGAAAGAAAGCTACAGTAACTTTGTATAATAGTATAATAGTATTTGTTACAGTGTGGCCCGCTGACACACGTATGGCAGTCGAAGCGGCCCACCAATGGTAGTGAGTTTGACATGCCTGACCTAGGTCAACCAGTCTCCCAACTGATGCCTGCAGGCCTATAAATTAGGAGCTGAGATAAAACACAAATAGCACTTAATAAGTGAAACTGACAAAAATAACCTAAAATATGAAAATAATAATGCAAAATTATACAAACAACAATAACACAGAAAATAAATACAGTCATCTGTGGGGTATTAGTTCCAGGACCCCAACTCCACAGATGGTCGAGTCCCTTAGTATTTGATATTATGTATGTACATCCTCTCGTATACTTTAAATAATTTCTGGATTACTTATAATCACTAATACAATGTAAATGCTATATAAATAGTTGATATATTGTATTGTTTAGGGAATAATGACTATGGCAAGTGACACGCCACTTTTCAAAAGATCCAAGATTTTTTTTTCTCGTCAAGAGATAGCACTTTTCGTTCACCTTTACCCTTTGAGGGATGGCTTTGACCATTTAATTGCTTTTTAGGAGCCACTTTTTTCACAGAAGCAAAGGAGGCGCACAATGTGACACCAAAGGCCTCACCACACCATACAGTTGGGATTGTCGACTGAACAGCTTTGATTTAAATAAAAGTGGAGCAGCACTTGGCACTGTGCACACGTGTGTCCCTGTCAATAATAAAGGTTTTGTCTGATGAAACTTTATTATTTAATCTACAGTGTACTGCTTACCAACATGTTGTCTTTGTGTGTCCAAGCCGTTTCTAGCACGCATGGCTGTTTATACATGCTTTTTACACACCTTACGTAAGCTTAAACGCAGTACGCTGGCGAGGTGTATGCAGGCTGATGAATGGATTCACACTGATTGGCATTTTGGGGTGCAATGGTTTAAGAAAGTATAGTTTCAGTTTAACTTTTTGGTTAGTGATTGTTTAGTGATTTACTGATTGTTTATTCTTTTTTCAGCGTCTTTGCTTTCCAGAATATATGTGTTTGTCTTGTGTTTTGATAAACAGCTGCAGTACCACAGGAGGTGTAAAGATGGAAGCCATTTCTCACCTTGGTGATTGGTGGTGCTCAGAAGCAATAGGATATGTGAGCAAGAAACAGTTTTCCTTTTATAAAGGTGGCACTTGCCAGAGGACGGGGTTGAGCAATCTACAGAGTAGAGTGAGGGTGCTTTGTGTGAGCACAGCTAGCCAACTAAAGATCAATATAATAGCTCAGCAATTGGCTGTCATATACAGACTGTTTATTGCTATGAGCAATTGTATTCAACTTCTAAGGTGGGAGGTTGCTGCAGGGTATGCCTACAGATCAGTTAATTTTTTTTTGGAACTTTCTGGAACCTGCAGATATAAAGGGACGACTATACAGACCAGGTAAAAAAACTGGGTATAACACAACAGCTGTCAGAAGAGATGGAACCATCCTGAAAAGCCAGCCATGAAAAGAGTAATACAGTGTGTGTGCTGGGAGCGAGAGAGATATGCTCAAGTTTCTAGCGATAGAAGTTAAAACTTTTACTGGGTATGTGGACTCTGGCAAACGTCATTGAAGCTGCAAGGATGGAGATGTGGATGATCATAGCAGGATTGGAGGATGGCCAATCAAGGAGATGACCTCAGGATTGAGGCAGAGAAATTGCTTTTCACAATATACAGGGTGCAGCAGAAATAACTCCCACATTTTGAAAAATCACTGTGGGGTCCCCAAGGCAGGTAGAGGGGTGCGGTCCGTTCCGTTAGGTATGGTACATAATAAAGTTTTCAGTCGTCACCATGCCGTGGTCAGGTGAGCATCGAAGCTTTGTAGTGGAGGCTTTTTTCAAAAATAGCGAATCTGTAGCTGCGACGCAGGGGGCGTTTCGCATGCGGTTCGGTTTACGTGCTAATGAAAGTGTTCCAGACCGGAAAAGGATTTTGTTGTGGGTTCAAAGAGTAAGGGCAACAGGATCTACACTGAAAAGAAAACCACCCGGACGTCCCGAAAATGTGAGAACACCCGAAACCATCGCTGCAGTGAGGGCTTCGACCGAGTTGTCTCCAACTCGTTCAGCACGGAAACATGCCTCAGCTCTTCGAATTTCGGAAAGAACTGTGAGACGAATTTTGCATACTGACCTTTACACCCATACAAGATTATGATTGGTCAGGAATTGTCTCCAGTAGACTGGGGAGGACGTATGGATTGCTGTAATGGGATCCTCGCAGCTGTGCCTCCAACTGACATTCTGTGGAGTAGCGATGAAGCCCATTTCCATCTTTCTGGCACAGTGAACAAACAAAATTTTCGCTACTGGGCTGCTAAAAACCCTCGAGAACTCCATGCACGACCTCTTTACAGCCCAAAAGTGACCGTTTGGTGTGCTGTGTCGTCTATAGGCGTCATTGGGTCTTACTTTTTTGATGAGGGTGGAGTCACAGTTACTGTGAATTCCAATCGATACTGCGACATGTTGGAGAATTTTCTGTGCCCGAAAATTGAAGAGTATAGGGAAAAACACAACCTAGAGGACTACTGGTTCCAACAGGATGGAGCTACGGCCCATACAGCACGTCGTCCGCGCAAAATTTTGCAGGAGAAGTTCCAGGGTTGAGTGGTCTCCTTACGCAAGGCAGTTTCGTGGCCACCGCGCTCGCCTGATTTAAGTCCCTGTGACTTTTTTTCTGTGGGGGTACCTCAAGGCAGAGGTTTTCAAACATTGTCCTCGGTCCTTGGACCAACTAAAGGAGGCTATTGAAGAAGAAATTGAGGGAATTTCGCCCGACATGCTAGTGAGAGTGATGGAAAACTTTCAAGAACGGCTCCAAATGTGTATCAGCCGTCAAGGCCACCATTTGGATGATATAATTTTTAAAACTTAAAGTAAAAAAACTTTTTTATATCTACATTTGGGAAATAAAACATTTTTGGTGATACCTCGTAGCATTTTTTTCAATCCCCCTTTGAAATGTGGGAGTTATTTCTGCCGCACCCTTTATTAGACTATCAGTACCAGTGATAATACCATAAAAATGCACAAAATGATAATCTGTGAACATACTATTTTGCTGTATAGTACAGCCACCAAGTGACAATATTAAAAGGTATTTCAACATAGACAAATGCCCCTCCAAAAAGAATAATGCTTTATTTGGGATGTTAGCGATTAGCCATGTTTTTCTTTAAAAAAAAAAAAAAAAAAAAAATCTAAATGATCTTTTTCTTCATTTATTTTTGTCGGATTAATAACTCTTCAGGTCAATGTGGTGTCAAACATTTCATTTCTAGTTTTTGTTCAATTGGTAAAGTGCTAAATCATGTTGTACGTAAATAGGCTATGTGATTCATGAAATTCAGGCAACCTTTATATTGCGTCATAATAAATTCCAACAATGATCACCTGAAGCAGCTCTGCTTCACACAGAATAAGTTGCAGAAACATCTTTTCAGACTTGAGTTCAAAACAGCACTAATTCCAGATGGCTGGTCATGTGATTTCCAGGCAGGAAGGGGTGGGTCCAGGAGGGCAGACATCAGAGGTGGAACAGTTGTCAGTGTCCTGTTCTGCAGAGGGAGGAAGAGAGAAGGCATTAGCAAACAGTGCCATCCCCAGATTCGGCAGGTAACTACCATCACCAGAGCCCTTAAGCTGCATCCTAATCACACAAGTGACACGAGTATGCCTGGATCATGTCTGTAGAAGGTGAGGAATGTCGTTTATTTTAAGGTTGACTTCTTTTAAATTTTATCATGTGGTATTTTGTGAATTGAGATGATGCAAATTCCAAAATGCTTTCTCTCTGATGAAAAGAAATTCATTTCCTAAGGAAAAAGATCAAATTTCTAGGAAATGAAGAAAGGGAGCCAAGTGAAACTGAGAAGAGGAAGACAAGGCACCTCACTGAAAACTGAATAAACGTTTTGGCCAGAACATGTCTGGCGGACCATTAGCGATACTAAACACGCTTTGGAACATTAGCCTTAATGATTATATCTTTTATAATTTATGACCCTTTATATTTTGTGCTGCCTTAATATGTTAACTTTATTCCTTTTAAAAAATGGTACAGTGAATAAAAACAATTTAACAATATATCTAGTACTACATCTCTACCTTAATTTTATTATTATAAGATGCGTTAATGGCTTTGGACTAACAACAAATTCAACACTGAGAAATTCTACAGTGCATCTTCAACTTGCTAAGAGACACTTGATTGTATTTGATTTTTAAATGTGTCATGGAATGGCTCTCAAACATACATCATCACTTCTCTTTTCTTTGAAGGCTACACCTAATTTGAAATTCTGTATTACTTTAAATCATGTCTAAAACTACACCATGCACGGTATGTTCTCTTGGGTCTAGTGTGTATGTTGGTGGAGTCGTGGCTGCATTTCTGGTTGTTCTAGTCTATCTGTTACTAGTCCTATGTAAGTCCTATGAAAAACAAAAAGCCAAACATATTAAAAGTGCTCAGTCTGTTGTATCTTGGATTTGGCAAATTAACTCTTTTTTCCACGTGTTTATTTTTTTTTTTTTTGTCTGTGTAATTTGTTGCCTTGCTGGTAGCTAAAGTGATACAGTTCACAAAGCTACTCCCCTGAAAGTCTTGTGCACATATTATTCCCCCTCTTCCTGCTATTATAATACTGTATGTTTAAATTGAAATGATAATTTATGTGTTTAATCCACTACATATCCATGGAGTGTTTCACTGTTTCTTAAGCCCTCTTTCATGATTTAAATTAGATGCACAAGACAGCCCCGCTTATCTAATTGCCTAGCACTTGTTCAGGTGACTGATTAGGTTATGCATTCCTAGTAGCATAGTTCAATTTTCGTTTTAATTTAGAGCACCTGCGTAGGCATTTAAAAATGTAAACTGTGAGATGAAGAATGATATACCATAATACCTTCTTAAAGCACACATTAACACTTCATTAAATGTGAGTCATAAGATTCAGAATGGGTTTCAGAACTCTTATAAATTATGTATAGTCCAGACGTTGACAGAACTGCTGCGAAATATTGCTTCTTTTACTTTTCTGACATTTGTAAAAAAGAACTTAAATGAACTTAATAAACCTGTAGAAGAAAATGCTTATTCTATTTTTTAAAAATATGTCCATCCTTATGGAAAAGTCAATACTGGAATACAGTATTTGTTTTAGAGAGAAGACAAATCTGAATGATATAGCATTGAACATGAGATCTTATAGATAATCTGGTTTAGAACTTAATGAGTGGACAAACATTCAAAACAAAGAATATATGAAACAAAAAAATACACGTATTTCAAAGAATGTAACCAGTTGAATTCAGTACTTGCATTAGCTACTCTATTCTTGTAATGTATTTTATACTTTAATAAAATGGAAAACAGCATTGTCACAAAACTTCAAATGTTTGGAGAGTGTAAGGAAAAGTGACAACACAGAAAATATCACAATAACTTTCCAAAGTGCAGTACAGTATATGGTTCTGTTATTTACTATTAAATTATTTGTACTTGTCCTAATTTACATAATAAATTTGCGTTTTATCCTATGTGTAGTGTGAGCACTGTGGCCAGATAAATTATTAAATAAAAGGTCAACCCTCTGTAATTAAATAGAGTGGTCAAAATAATAAACACATGGAAAACAATATCCTTGTTTGTCTCCAAACCTGGAATATTAACAAAGAAAATATATCAACAAGGGAGCCACCAAGGTCATTTGACCCAGGTCTTTAGTTACAGGTGGTTCTCATCTCATTAAAGGATTCATGGTCCTCCATTCTAACATGTTTGCTGTGTTTCTTGACTTAAATGAATTTTTGAGCTTTACCATATCCACCTTATTCTTGATAAGAAAAAGTATGCCACCATTTTTGTTTAATCTTACGTTTAGTTTTCTGTTTTCAGCTTTTGCCAGTGAAGGCTAGACAGTATAAGACAGTGATGAGCTATGAAAGGTCCATCACTTTTTCTCTGTGAGAAATTGCCACAATCTTCTTCTTCCTATTCATATTTTCCCACTTCTACGTGGGGTCATTGTGCTTCATCAAACATCTCCAAACAGCTTGGTCCAGCATCTCCTCCCCAGTCACACCCTTTTCCTTCAAATCTTCTTTTAATTTTTACATCTACATCTACTTTTGTCTCCCTTCCTTTCTCTTTACCTGTACTTCCATTCCTATCACTCTTGTGTCCACGTATTTATTGTGTCTCCTCATCACGTCCATACTAATTCGACCAACTTTTCTGTACTTTCTTAGATATCTCTCCCATTTTTGAGACTATCTCTACTTGTCTCATTTCTTATTCTGTTATTTTGTTATAACTCCACACATCCATCTCAGCATTCTCAAGTCTACCACATCTAACTTCTTCTCTTGTGCTCCCTTTACTGCCCATGTCTCAGCTCCATACACCATTGCTGGCCTTACCACTGTCTTAAAAACCTGACCTTTAAACTTCTCCTTAATTCTTCAATCACACAATACTCTTGATACCTTTTTCTAATTGTTCCATCCACACTACACGCTGTGGGTTATCTCTGCTTCTAGTTTTCCATCTATCCAGGGGCTACCACTCATCCTAGATATTTAATTTTATCCACTCTTTTGAATAGCTCTCCCTGCAGGCCAACGTCTGAATCCTAATCATCATTAAACCTCATATATGTCTGTCTTCTATATCTTCTCTATATCCTATATTCTGTCTTCTTCCTATTTATCTTCAACCCTCTATCTTCCAACGCCCTTCATCATTCTTCGAAATTCCTCTTCACTTCCTCTTTTCATGTGATTCACAACTCAATGTCATCAGAAAAAGAATGCACCAGGGGACCTTTTTTTTATCCCATGACTCAACTTAACTATAACCAGATAAAGATCCCTGCTGCATACATACTCTTACTGGCATCTTATCTATTATCCCGACACTGGTTCATAAAAATACTGGACATTTCTCACATATTTCTTTGCTACTCATTTCTCTCTCATACACCTCCACACCTCATGAGCCTTCTCCAAATCAATAAACACCATATATAAACATTTCTGTTTTACGCGATGCATCTCCATGAGAAGTTGCTACAATAATACAAAAAAAAGAAGCTTATATGTTGAGAATTCTTTGAAAACAAAACTTTTTGCTATTCAAAATTTTACTATAGAGCACCTTTTGATCTTCACCCACCACTGAAACATAAGAAGGCCACCATCTTTGTCACCAAAGAAGCCAGATGTTTGCTCATTTCAAAGAAAATATGATGATAGAGCAGCATTATCAGCAAATAGCAAATTCATGAAGAGGTTTATAATTCTATGCATATCTAGTTTATTAAGAGTAGAACTAAAATGTAACTACATAAAAGCAATATTAAAAAAGGAGTTTTGTAAAATATGTGTACTGTTAACTGTAATGTACATAGCAGTACAGTGTTGTACCGTATTTAGCTATAGATTGATACAGGAGAAAGTAGGGTGAAATGACACCTTTTACAATAATTCCACCAAAAAACCCACATGGATACCAAGACCAGAAGAAACCCCACTCTGGACAAATAAATAGACAGCTTCCGACAGAGGGTCAAAACTGGGATCCTGGACCGAGAGCAGAACCAGATATACAATATCAGTTTACAAGAAAAGCAAGCCATACATTCACTAAGGGAAAACATAGAGATCATTGTCAAACCAGCCGATAAAGGGGGTGCCTTAGTAATCATGAACACATCTGATTATATAAAAGAGGCACAGAGGCAGCTTTCTAATACCACTTATTACTGCAAACTAGGAGGACCCCACTGATGTTTACATGAAAGGACTGAAGAAATTGTTATGCAACTTACCTGTTAACATCAAGGACCACATCAGTAGTCGAATCCCTGAGGATCCAAAAGTGTGATACTTCTACATGCTCCCCAAAATCCATAAAGATAGGAACCCAGGAATGCCAATAATCTCAGGAACTGGCACACTGACAGAAAATATTTCAGGATGGGTTAAAAGTATTCTCAAACCCCTTGCCTGAAACACACCCAGCTATGTACAGGACACCACCCACCTCCTTAAAAAACTTGCTGCCCTAGACACCATTTCTGAGTGAGCCTTGCTTGTTACAATGGATGTAGAGGCATTATACACAAACATCCCCCATGATGATGGAACTATGGCCTGTCAGATGTACCTGCAACAACATGGCTTAGAATCAGAGCCAGTGATACAATTGATAAAATTCATACTAACTTACAATGTGTTTTCTTTTGGTCAGGACATTTACTTACAACTAATAGGAACTGCAATGGGATGTCATTTTACACCCCATTATGCAAACTTATTCATGGCAAGATTAGAACAAGACTTCTTGTCAACATGTGCAATAAAACCAATGCTTTACCTTTGCTACATAGATGACATTCCTATAATCTGGACTGCAAGCGAAAAAGACCTTCTTTGCTTCCATAGGAATTACAATTCATTCCACCCCAACATAAAACTTAAATTATTCAGAAACAGAAATCAGCTTTCTGGACGCTACCATTCGCATAAAGGACGGTACCCTTATGACCTCTGTTTTTCACAAACCAACAGACAGACGGACATATCTAAGAAATGACAGTTTCCACCCAAAGCATATACGGAACTCCATCGTCTACAGCCAGGCAATATGTTACAATCATATTTGCTCAGACCCAGTGGATCAGGACACACAACTGCAGAAATTTAGGACAGACTTCATCAAACAAGGATACACTCCCAAATCAACATACCTACAAATCAGGAGAGCTACGTTTATACCCAGAGAAAACCTTCTGGAATACAAAGGTGCAGAAACCAAGAACCGGGTCCCACTAGTTGTAACTTATCATCCACATCTGGAAACACTTTGCAAAATTATGAAAGAGCTTCAACCCATGGTACAGAAAGACAATAAACTGAAGTATATATTCCCAGAACCTCCCCTCCTTGCATACAGACAACCACCAAACCTCAAACAACTGATTGTCCGAAACTCTATGTATGGCTCGGCAGCAAGTGGCACATCTCCCTGCCTACAGGACAGGTGTGGTACCTGTGCACATATCTACATGACAGATCAGGTAGTTATACCACATTGCCAGCAGGAGCATAAAATAAAGGGTCTGTTCACATGCAAATCTGCTGATGTGGTCTACCTAAACATGTGCATAAGGTGCCCCAACAATGGACTGTATGTAGGAAAAACTGGTCAGACACTGCACCAGCGAATGAACTTACATAGATTTCATATTAATCAGAACACTATTGATTTTCCGGTGGCAGCTGTGACAGATAGGGGGCGCTATCGCTCCTTTGAACCCCCGTCCAACACTCCAGACACCAGATAAAAGACCAATAGTTGACTTTATTACTACACAACAGTGCACAAAGCACCTTCTCCTTCACAATACTCATTAAACAAATCACAATACTCTACAATTACAATCCTCCACTCCCAGACGCGTTGCCCTCCTACCACCCAGCTCAGCTCCCCGTTTGGAAGCTGTCACAGTCCTTTTATAGTCCCTGACCCGGAAATGTTCCAATCTCCAGTTCATCTGATCCTTATCACTTCTGGGTCAGATAAAAAAGTCCTTTTCTTCATTCCGGAAGTACGTCACTTCTGCTGTCGCTCTGCCTATAACACACTTCCGGGTTATAGGGCACATATGACTCTTTGCTCCTCCCTGCAGCTCCCTCTAGCGGCCCCTGTGGTATCCAGCAAGGCTGTGGATGAAATCTCCATTGTCCATGATTCCCTGCTGGTCTTCGGGGCACCTCCATGCTGCAGGGAGGGCTCCATCTGGTGGCCTGGGGGTATTGGCTGTGGTGACAAGCCAGCCATAGACCACAATATTCTCCCCCCAATGAAAAACCCTGGTTTTGAGCGTCCTGTCCCGCGAGGGACATCTTACTCCAAGGTGATCCAAAGATCGGGCCTCGGCGATGCAGCTGACACTCCCGTGCAAACCTAGGAGGTACAGTGTAAGAATAAATATTTTAATGCCCTGCCCTCCTAGGACAACCTCTCCACTCATGACCCGGCCTGTGGCATTCATAGCACAGCCCCGGTCCCCTTGGTAGTCTCTCCCTGCGAGATTTAAAGCACCTCGGTACTTCTGGCTCTGCCCCTTTCTCCGCTGAGAAGAATTCACTGGCCGCCTTTGTGTTTTTATGGCCCTTTTCCATTTTGTCAGGAGACCCCTGTTTTATTTTGGGGATCTCCTGTTTAATCTGGGGTTTGTCGACAGTTTGGGTCTCTCTATGAGAGAAAGAAAGTCCCTTTCCTGTCTGCACCCCTTTAGATTAATTAATAAAACGGGTCGGGGTCTTTAGGACCGAATCGTTCCCAGAGACAGCATCATCCAGCTGCTCCAGCTCGATTGGCCCTTCCCCTGGCCACTCTGTAAACGTTTCGCCTCTCCTGTTGGGCACACATCCACCTGGCACCCACTATGGATTAACAGCGGGCCCGTCTTACTCTGCATCCCTTGATTATGCACGGTATGGGCTTCACATACCTGTACTGCCGCATTCATCATGACTGGAGGTTCCCGACCAAATCGCCGCATGTAGTCTCTCACCTTCCTTAAAGGCGCTTCAGCCGCTGCGCCCAACTCCCCGACGATCTTCTCAATGTTCGTCAGGACCTGCAAGAAACTTTGTACGGGCTCGATCAGCTTCTCAAGTTCCCGTATGTTCATAATGTTATTTATTTCGGCCGGAGGCAGGCTTACTTCCTCATTTGCCATACCTACCAGCCGAGAGCCAATGAGCACGCCTGCTGTCGGCACGTGCTCTGACGGGTCTCGCAAGGTTACCTGGGATTTGGAGTTCTTTGTGTCCGAGGACTGGGTTGCCTTCTTCGGCGGACGGCAGTCTGTCTTTATTAATTTATTGACAGACTGAACAGCCAATTCCCGGCCCTCCTTACTTTCTTGCGGGGTGAGTGGTGCTTCGCTCACCTCCCCCTTCCCCTTCGGAATGTCCGAGTCCATCTTCTTGCGGGCAAAGGTAGAAAGAATGGGACGCGGACCTTCTCCTTCCCACAATGCAATGGGTTGGATCATGTGTCCCTTGCCGGCACCCGACATGCGGAAGTCCCTTGTTTTCCCCACCAGCTCGACTGAGAGCGCACCACCGTCTTCGGAAGAGTTGTCTGCCTCCCGCACAGCCTCCAGATGACGTTCTCCGAGGTATGTGCACGATACCTTGGTACTAAATGAGATGTTTTAAAAATATGCTCGTTAAATACGCCGGCACATACCTCAGTGTTTTTATCTTCCTCCAGAGGTTTCTCCCGCGCTGCGCAGCCGCTCTGTAATCCCTCCCGGATGTCGGCCATGGTGAGTGGAACTCCACCGCTGGTGCTGTTGCTTGGCATTAGCTTCTTCTTTCCCATGACTGATGGGAAGCTTGTGGGTTCTGGCGATTGTGCTGTGTGTCCTGACATCGCCTTCTTAGGGTTCTCTGCCCACAGAAATTTTTTAAACAGGTCCTCTGCCAAAAGGATGGCCAAAGTATCCTGCCGACTACGCCACTGTGACAGATAGGGGGCGCTATCGCTCCCTTGAACCCCCGTCCAAGACTCCAAACACCAGATAAAAGTCCAATAGTTGACTTTATTACTACACAACAGTGCACAAAGCACCTTCTCCTCCACAATACTCATTAAACAAATCACAATACTCTACAATTACAATCCTCCACTGCCCTCCTACCACTCAGCTCAGCTCCCCGTCTGGGAGCTGTCACAGTCCTTTTATAGTCCCTGACCTGGAAGTGTTCCAATCCCCAGTTCATCTGATCTTTATCACTTCCGGGTCAGATAAAAAGTCCTTTTCTTCATCCCGTAAGTACGTCACTTCTGCTGTCGCTCTGCCTATGACGCATTTCCGGGTTATAGGGCACATATGACTCTTTGCTCCTCCCTGCAGCTCCCTCTAGCGGCCCCTGTGGTATCCAACAGGGCTGTGGATGAAAACTCCATTGTCCATGATTCCCTGCTGGTCTTCGGGGCACCTCCATGCTGCAGGGAGGGCTCCATCTGGCGGCCTGGGGGTATTGGCCGTTGTGACAAGCCGGCCATAGACCACACAGCACATTTTAACAGTAATGGCCACAGCATAAAGGATTTGAGGATCACAAGCAGCTTATGGATAATTTCAAGACCCAACAGGAGCGGAGAGAATGGGAATACAAACTTATGCTTAAATTCAACACTCTACAAAATGGTCTGAATACAGACAAGAGTTTTATGACCAGATATGTGAACTAACAGACTGATTGACCAGCTGACTACATCAGTGGCCTATCTTACAGACAATGCACTTCAAAGAAAACCTTACAGGACTTTCTCTAGTGATGGTTATCTTATCTCTACATTTTATTAGTTCATTGTTCTCTTCTTTCAGGGTTAATTCATCTCAGTTGTATTCATTTTGCTAGCATTTGAGCAAAAAGGTTGTTAAGATGAAAGAAAAAAAAAATCACTTTGCTGTCCCAATATAAGCTAGAGTATTTTCAGTTTCTTTGTTAGACCTTGCCTGATGAAGGGGCCTTAGCTGCCTCGAAAGCTTGCAATTGTAATCTATTTAGTTAGCCAATAAAATGTGTCATTTAACCCAACGTTCTCCTGTCTCAGGAATAGAGCAAGTTACAAAAACTAGTTGTACAATAAAAGCATTGAAAGAGCTTATAATACAGCATTTCTATGTTCTATTTAAGGTAGCATGTTGTAAGACACAACACTCATCATCTCCATTTTTACCTACAACTAAGATTTCAGTTTTTTTTATTTATTTAGCCTAAGGATGTTACTACTGATCCATTTACAAATAAAAGTCAGACATTAGACCATACAGTCCAGATTTTCAGGTTCATCAGGTGCTATTGATATGTAAAGCTGCTTGTCATCTGCACACCTTGTCTTTAGATACAATGTGGACTAAAGGAAACATGTACATTAGAAATAACAGTGGGCCCAGCTGATCTCTGAAGTACAATCACCACAACTAACAAAATATCTTTTACCTGTTAAATAAGTTTGAAACCAATTTAAGACAATGCCAGAGAGGCCCGCCAACTGACTAAAACAATTTATAAAAATTCTTTTATTCATCATTTGCCACTATATATATGTACTGTATATATATTGTCACACACGTGCTATTAGGAGGGAGCTGAATGGACCAAGTAGAGGTAATTGCCCACCAGGCCAGGGTGTAGTGGGGTGCTCTAAACCTATTTCTGTTATTTCTGCAGACCAAATACGGGAAAACCAGCCTAATTTAACATCACTTCCTGTTCTGGCGCCCAGAAAGACATCACTTCTGGTTCCGGCCAGATGACATCACTTCCAGTTGTCTATAAAGACTCCACATCCCAAAGCCTGATCAGTTCAGTCTTGGAACTCAAACTGACCACATCTCTCTTGTTTTCAATACACTTTTGCAGCCAGGGACAATATATGGGTGGCTGCCCCAAACCTTTTTTTGTGTGTTGAGACTACTTCTTTTACAGTGGCGTACCCGGCAGGATTGCCTCCTTGTGGAACCAGAAGTGATGTTAAATTAGGCAGGTTTATCTGTATTTGGTCTGCAGAGATAACAGAAATATGTTTACAGCACCCCGACACCTCTACTTGGTCCACCTAATAGCACGCGTGTGACTATATATATATATATATATATATGTGTGTGTGTGTGTGTGTGTGTTATGCAACATTTATGCATCAAAGCCTTACACAGATACTTACAGTATCTGCGGTTTAAAGCCTAAAATGAATGTCAATCTGGGTGCGTTTCTGACTGACGGAGTTTCTGAAGAGGTGTCAGCTCAACTCTAATTTATACCTTTGATATCAGATAAAGTACAGAGCTGATCAAGGTGTTGGTAGAGATGCAGTTCAGCCATTTACTTTAGTGTCCACTTGGCAATGTGGTTGGGGGTACAGCTGAATTTCTGCACCCCTGTTTAATCAGCTGACATAACAGGCCTTGTGTGCCACTAAAAACCTAGCAAAATGGGTAATGCCCACTTTGTCCTACAGATATGTGAATAACGTAAATTGTTGTGCTAGTTTGCAAGAGGGAACTCTCCTACTTGTTTTGCAGGCTTCTCCAGAGAAAGAGAAACCAACACCAATACCTGGCTAATTTTCATCTTTCTGCAGACAGTTTTTGAAATTTGAATTATGTGGTCCTCACTGTTATTATACACTTTTTAGATAACTATCAGTTTTAACAATAATTCTTCTTCTCCTCATTATTTAATTTGAAAAATTCTGTGAAGGAATTCATAGTCATAAAATCAATATAATAATTCATCCAAATACAAACATAACTTCATGCCAGAAATTACCTCCCAGAGTAAATCTTTGGACTGTGCAATATAATATAGTACCTGGTTTAAAGTTTCAAATTGGCAGAATACTGACTTCTGGATTAAGTATCTGGATTAAGACAGATTTTCCCAATATGAATAGTACTAGGGTGTTGTACTGTGTTAGCCATTATGAAGGTAGTGAGATGTCAAGCAAAATGACACCTTTTATTGGCTAACTAAAAAGATTACAATATGCAAGAAGAAGAGGCCTGAGTTGCTTCGAAATCCTGCATATTGTAATCTTTTTAGTTTTCCAATAAAAGATGTCATTTTGCTTGACTTCTCCCAATATAAATATGAATTTGAAAAAGACCCATCATGTTCAAAATTGTAGACTCTTTGAATGTACAGTATTTGGAAATGCAAGACACGGACTGAAAGCAATGATCTAATCGGGTTTTGAACTGCCTAGGAGAAGCAAGTTACATTACAGTCTGTTACTGATCATTTCTATGAAGGCAAAGAATATTGGACTATTTAAAATATCAGAACAAGCACATTAAAACCAAAACTCACTGTGTAAAAGACATTGATACATAAAACATTTATAAAGAGGATTTAAACCTGTTGTGCACATCTACATCTAATGTACTATACGTATTATGTATTATTGTTTTACAAAATTTACCATTGCATTTTCTTTATGTGGATGTAAACCTGAAAAAGGTACATGCTATAAAACTGTGCCAGTTTAAAAAAATAAAAGTTTACACAAAACTGGAAAAATGCCCATAAGCACTGATTCTAAACCAATTGTTTTGTGGTGACCACTGAAATGTTCCACAAATTATGATAAGCGTTCATTGCTCCAACTGAATGTTTTAGAAAATGGTACAGTCACATTACTGAAAATTTCTAAAATGCTGTGGACTTGCACAATTTCCCACAACCTGTGGGCTGCAAACTACTAACATATCCCTTGCACATTCTGAATGGCTGGATCTATAGAAACAGATGTGAAAATAGTTTAATTTACATCAAATCACACAGGAAAATAATTATCGAAAACAGAAAACAAAGTAACAAAGGAACTGATAATAAGGCAACTCACTTAGATATAATGGATTTCCCTCTGTAATTTAGGTGGAACAGTTCACCCAACTGTCCATCTCTAAAGTCTCCAATGCACTCCACTCTCACTTGCAGTCTCATCTTCTCTCTTGTCTCATGACCCTGGTGTTATGCATGCTTGGCAGACATGTTTTCAGAGGGGTAAAGAGTGCAAGGCAAATAACCAGGAGATGAAAAGCATGAAAAGGAAATGCATTGTTGTTATCAAGGTACAGGCACAAGTCAGAAAACCAAAGGAAAAAAGCAAAGCCAATGACAAGTTTCACTCTTAAGAATACCAAAACAAAAAGTTCCTGACACTAAGACCTTCTTATAAGAACCTATTACCTTACATTTCACCAAGAAGCAATGTTTTTGATCCGATGTTTGAATGTCAAGTGTAGTATACTGCCATCTTTTAAAACAGGGGTGTCATGGCATTGGCCATCATGGCATTGAAAGTCATCTGATAGGCAACCAAAATTGTATCTATGAACAACAACGGTGTCAGAGCAATTAAAACAAACACAAACCACTGGCAGCCACAGCAAAAAAAAAACTTCTAAATTGACAACTGATGAAAATAATACTGAGTCAAAAATGACAGTAACTGGTTTATTAGGGTGATGGCCTATGATACCCCTGCAGGAGACATGAAGCATAGACATTAAATACAGGCATCATGGATCAATCTTCTGACCCACACTCCTTCCACTAGGCCAGATGGCACATTTTAGCCCAACTACCTAATGTATTTTTTATTTCTTATCACAATCTATAGTTAGGAGAGGAGGGGGTCTAGGTGGACAACACAACCTAGATATAAATATTGATTTAAACCTTGAAAAAGTAAGGTTTCATAGATCTTACAGTGGCTTGGGAGTTTAAATGACACTGGGCCCATGCCCCTTTAAATAGTATATAGATCGATTTATGAGGGGCAGACATTCAGAATCAGAAACCTCAAGTGAATGGCTCATGTCACATGTCTTACGAAGATGCTGAACAATTCAGGATGCACACTAGGAAAATGAGAAAGAGAGAGAAATAAGACTGTGAGATGAAAAGTAAAAAGGAGTAGGCAAAGCTCATTGGCAAAGGCCAGGCAGGGGATTTGGTAAGCTTCAAAGGCAAAAATACTTTAGAATAAAAAAACCTAAATATTCTAGTAAAATCTGTGATCAGAAGGACAGCTTAAGTCTAAGAGCCAAACTAACAAAACAAAGATCCCGAAGCCAAGAAAAGCATAAGGCCAATGATTAACTGTGTTTAAGTTCTGTGAAAGCTAGAACACTGGTTATTCCACCATTTTTTATACATGGGCCTGATGACATGAAACATCATGTGACCTCCACACCACATGACTTTCAATAAACAGAAACCCATGAACAATTTGGCAATTGTAGGATTCTGAGTTGCTTTAAAATTCATACTGTTTTTATAAAACATCCATAACAAATCATGACAGGACATCCAGCAATAATTAAACATATAAATTATATTTGTAAAACACATTTTGGTTTTGGCAAAATCCAAATTGGCTTTTACATACCAAAGATTCTAATATTTCTTCTAAAGTAAGAAGACAAGTTTAATGCCCTAACTCATATAAAGATAAAATAGGGAATTTTTACAGGTAACTGTTTTTAGGATACTTGATTTAATCCCTTAAAGAAGTTGTTTTATATAGCATGTTTTTTTGTGTGTATATCTTAATTTGATTTATTTATAAATATTTCTTTCCTCAATAGAAATAACATAGAACATAAAAGATGTCAGCAGTAAACACGACGAGCGGAACTGCATACATTAAGCTGGTCTTGTTAAACGTTACATTGCAGAAGATTATCAGCTTCAATTACCTCATCTTTTCATTTCTCCTGTTAGGCCAGATTTCCCAGAATGCTGCACTGAGAAAGCTGTCAGCTTTTCTTAGCATAGTGTACTCAGCATCTGTTTGAAATGAAAACCGCTTTGATCTCAAGATTCAGCTGCACTTGACGGGAAGAATCCATAAGGTGATGGCATTTAATGCTCCCTGTTGCAAGGTAGGTTACTAACATCAAAGAATTAGAGAGTTTTCTTTCGTTGTATTATCATTTGAGGACAAATAAATAGTTTACAGTTCACTGAAGCTGAGCCATGTTGCACACCTTTGCTTATCTGCCGTGGTATAGTGATATCCTTTACTTTCACAGGAGGATCTAAATAGGTATACTTGAAATATAGGAATTTTCTTTTAATTGTATAATTACCTTCCAGAGCCAGGCAAGTCACCACCACTCAAACACTACTTAGCCTCCAGCTACAAAACCCATATGAGAGGTTTTGTGTCCAGTTTTTAATGTGGACAAAAAAGTAGAACGTGGGCCAGGTTGAAAGGCTTGCTTTTCAAGTTTATGAATTCAGTGTTACTAGTGAGGCCTACTTTCTGTTTTCAGACCATTTTGGAGTACAGGCTGAATATCTGAGAATTGGAGACTTTGAATAGCTCTGGTTTAGTCATTTGTTTTCATCCAAATAGATACAATTCTGTGTTAGATACTTAAAAATATTTTCCCTCAGATACCACGAAAATATATTTTTTATAATACTTTCCATTCTAGCTGGTGTATAAGTAGATAGATAGATAGATAGATAGATAGATAGAGTGACAGGTGTTTAAGTGCAGTCTGTTAGGCTGCAAGTTTACTTTAAATCACACATTATAAAGCATAGAAACAGTCAAACAGAGAACAACAAAGGACTCAGTCATATGCTTAACTGTAAAAATGACAAGGCAGGAACAGAAATATCAGGCCAGTAGTGGTCTCTGAGAGGTTTCAACAAGTTAATTAGTCAATTTACTCTTCATTAGTGATGAGCAAACACCATAAAGTTTGCTTTGTCATGAGCGGGGCAAAATCATGGAAATGTTCAAGAACTTTACTGAACTCCGTGAAATGCAATAAAGTCAAATGGGGAAAGAGGAATTGAAATAGTTTTAAGTGGATTACTATGGTGCAGTGGTCTGTTAAGTGTCCTATAGGGCTAGGGCAGGGGTCCTCAATCGCAGTCCTGGAGGGCCGCAGTGGCTGCAGGTTTTTGATCCAACCCAATTGCTTAATAAGAAGCACTTATTGCTCAAGTAACACTTCTGCTTCACTTTAGTGGTCTCGCGTGTTAAGGTTTTGAACCCTTATTGCTTATTTTAGTCTTAAACAGCTGTATTCTCGGTTTTTAATTGCTCCTAATTAGCAACAACATGCAAGTGACAAAAGAGACCAGCAGTTCTCCATTCAGCTTGTTACCATTTACCCCCATGTGTATTCATCATGCACTATTGGGTTTAATTAAATACTTGGAAAGAAAGTGAAGAGAAAAAAGTGAAGGACTGAGAATTACTCGTCCATTTTAGCCTTCAAATCATTTGGATGACATCCTTAGAAAGGGGAAGAAAATCTAGGCTATGAGAATGACCTGACATAGCAGAGTTAAAGCACTAACAAGCCATGAAATTAAATTATGGGCAAGAATTGCTTTCTAATTAAGCAACCGGGTTAGAACAAAAACCTGCAGCCACTGCGGCCCTCCAGGACTGTGATTGAGGACCCCTGGGCTAGGGAAGTGTTTGCCAACCATGATGGACTGATTACTGTGGCCAAAAATGTTTTCTTAGCTACAAGGCAGCAGTGTAAATCACTGAGCCATCATATCTCAAACAGCAAAAGACACAGACAGAAGGATAACCATGAACGAGGTACAAAAATTGGCCACAAATTAGCAATAAGTTATATATATATATAATATATATAATTATATATCACTAGCCAGGTAAGAGGATAGTTAAAAATCATTTTCTATTTCTTGCTCTTCATTTACCTCTTCTCCATATTTATATGTATGAACATCTCTTCATTGGTACTTCCTCTCTAGAGCATGTTCCTGTAAAGCTTACATCTTATACATGCCTCCTGTCTGGATTTATAATTGCCGTCTTTGAAGGTTACTATCTCAGCCTGACTCATATGTGTTTACTCCTCCTCCTTTGTCTCACGCTTTCACTTTCTCTTTCTTTGTGTCACCAAAGCCAAACTAACCGATCACACCAAAACCAAACTGACCAATCAGATTGCTCTGAGGGACTAGACACACAGACCTTAACATTTTATTATACAGTAGATTGCACTCACAGAGTTCCAATCTTGGGGCACACATTGGCCAGTCCCCAAAGTCATGGCGTGGGCCTGGCTTGTTCAATTGTTTCACAGCTCTTCTGTTAAATTATTATTTCACAGAGTCTCATTCTGACACATGGAGCGGGACGTTAGGGCTCCTTTAAGAGTTGTTTAGTTAGGGCATCACATGGCTAATTATACATGCAGGAATCAGTATTTGATATATAAAATTCTAATTCTCCAACTTCCCATGTAGGTAGAAAGATGAAATTTGGCAGGCTCATTCCTTACAGCTTACTTACAAAAGTTAAGCAGGTTTCATTTCGAAATTCTACACGTAACGGTC